>CATNEM010000333.1:0-190303 GCA_950096795.1 Macrostomum cliftonense
GCGGCAGCAGCGGCAGCGTGATCGCAGGAACACCCTGCGATTCCTGATCAATGGAATTTAACGACTACGGCATCGGACCACAGTGCACGGCCTGGGCCACATGTACCAATCCACCGACATTAAACGAAAACTGTTCTGGCTCTGCATCACCATCGTCAGCTGCGCCGCTTGCGCAGTTCACATCTACTTCATAGTAGCCAACTACATGGAGACCCCGGTCAACTCGGTCATCCTGCAGGGCCGAATTCGTCAAGAGTTTCCCGACGTTACTTTCTGCAACATGTACCCGATCTCCGAGTCGGTGCAGTACCACGCCGCAGAAGAAATCCACGGTCACATTAGCCGCTATTGGAGCTACTTTAGCGGCTTATCAAGTACGGTAATTTCTCGGAGAATGACAGAGTTGGCCGGCTGAAAGTAGCCAGAAATTTCATGCAGATTTTCTGGGCTTCTGAAGACACGCGTGACTTGGCGCACGATGACGACCTGTTCATCGTGCCGTGCAGTGCACCTACAAGAATCGCGTGTGTTCCAATAAGCAGTTCAAGATGATTCAGAACCTGCACTACTGGAACTGCTACACATTTGCGCCCAGGTTTGAGAGGGGCCAAGAGGACCGGCAAGTTTACTCCAGCAACGAGACGAAGGCCTGAATTTGATTCTGTACACAAACTCGCACCTACGCACGGTGCATCCCAGCAACGGCCTGACACCATCCGGGACGTTTATTACGATGACGAAGTACAGAACCATCAGGGCGATCAGTCAAACTTTTAGAACGCTACTTGGAGAATTTCAACCTGTCACTGAACCAGCTTCTAGCGGGACAAGCTGGAGCCGGACGGCATGCGGGTGATTCTGCACGAGAAGGACACCTACCCGCACATGGACATGAACAGCGTCATAGTTGGCAACGGCGACTTTTCCAACATTAATTTCTACATGGAGCGAAAACTTTCGAAAAATCGACCCGAGCATCCATGTCGGATTGAGACCAGCCACGGAAGACTGGATGGAGTACATGGCGTACTACCCTGGCAACAATATCCGGTATCCGGGCCCGAAAGCCGCCGCCAAACTTCAAGGAAATTCAAACGAGCTCGTTTAGACTACATAGTTGAGAAGAGGCCAGGCCATGTTCTGGTCGGCGTGCCACTGCTACACGCACAATAATGCCGTTTCCAGTGCTTCAACACGGAGCTGTGCTACCACTGCCGCAACGGCACCGATCCCGTTGAGATCCAGCGCACGTCTGCGGCCACATCAGATGCCACGATGAGGTCTACGAATACCGGTTGAAGCACGAGATATTCGATTATTTCCGCGAGTCGCAGAACTTCCAGCCGTGCAGCGTCAACAACTACAATGTAAAGATGGGAAGCTCCGCCTGGCCTAGCCAGCGGGACATTCAGTTCCTCATCAACCAGTTCGTCATTCCAGCATTCCAACACGAGACGGTTGGCTCCAAAAGCTACAATCACATACCTGCGCAAGACCCGAGTGGCGCCGATCCACGACGTTATTAGCCAGGACACGTCTGGCCACGGCATCAACTGGACGGCGGCGGAGTATCTGGTGCGCAAGAACTTCCTGAAGGTGGCCATCCACGCTGACAGTCCCACCGGCACTCTGCACGAGGAGGTGGAGAGTTATTCCTTCGCCGAGGCCCTGTCTGAAATTGGTGGGATTTTCGGGCTGTACGCCGGCGTGTCAATCCTGTCGTTCTTCGAGTTTGTCGAGCTGATCTACCTGATGAGCACCAAGCCGAATGAGCCGAAGCCACCGCGGGCGGCTGGCAGCAACAATCATCAAGCTCATTGGATCGGCGTAGGTCACCGCTGCGACCCTCAAATTCCTCCATGCTGGCAGCCTCGCTGCTTCTGAAGAGGCTGTGGAGTCCCGGCGATGTGGCGCCGGAGGAGCTGAAAACTGCCGCCGACTGCTTGGGCTGCCAGACGAAACTCCCCGCGGCCCAGGAGACCCCGGAGTTGGAAGTGACAATGGCCTAGATTCCAAGGATAGCGCGTAGCCATTGGGTTGTAAAATTTGATACATGTGTGTTTTCAATTCGCCAATAAACCAAACATTGTTATTATGGTGGGTGGCCCGGTGCTTACTTTGAGTTTAATGAAATACGAACCTTGAAGGTCTTAGTCGTTACATCTGGTGTAACTCTACCGGTAGCTGGTCAAAATGTTGGCATGCGGACTATCGTACATATTATAGATAATTGTATTAACCGTTTTGTAATATTCTATGAAATTTTAACCGCTAAAATTCTATGCACCACTCAGCTTACTTGAGCTGTTCATTAGTGACGAATTTTCCATGAATTACCCAGCCAAAAACATTAAAAACCGTTGATTGTCTGCCAAAATTTGCATCTTGAACCTCTCCCTCCAGAAGTCAGTACCAACGCGGCTCTCAGTATGCAGTCTGCCGTCTGTCATTATTAATGGTTATTCTAGCACGAGCAAAAGAATTCGCATATAAAGTTGCACAAAAATCCATCTATCCAATATTTTTACTGCCACTGATAAACTAAATGCATAGCTTTCATAAATTGTTATCGTTTTTCTACTTTTACTGCATTGGTAAGCATGCAGTCAGCCCCTGGTTGCAAACCTTTAAAAGCGTCCCAAAAAATTTCCTAGGATCATCTGCACTGCACAATCCATTGATATCATAATAATACGCAACTTTTCCAACGAATGTTAAGTACCTAAATCTTCAACTGTCAAACATTGAAAGCTTAAAAACAGTCGCATTTAAACTTAAGCAAGATTTTGTTCCTTTTTCAGCTAATTGGCACTCTGCCCTCTTCCTTATAAGTGCGCTATATTTACCCACTTGATCTACCCTGTGCTTTTGTCCACTGCAAATAGTTTTTGTAAATAAAAATATGTATTATTACTGAATCAGTGCAAAACTGACTCTACCAATTGGTATATGATTTGAATGCACCCTTCTACTCTATCTAAAGCTCCGCAACGCCCAGATACGCATGCAGACTTCCCGCTCATCTCTAACTAACACAACTGCCATAGACATCACTGCGTTTGCACGCTTGCTAATCAATGAAATCAATCGATGAATTGAAGCAAAAAGTGTTGAGTTGAGCCGAACACCTCGCCAAACAAGCGCAAGCCGCCATGCAGAGCCTCTCGGGACTCGCCGCTGACACCGCAGCCTCCAACACAGGCGATGCCGCGGCCGACTCTAACCAGCCGCCAAAGCCGATGCCGAAGCACCTGCTAGACTGGCAAGTGCAGGTGGGCCACCTCAGCATCCCCGTGAACGGCCTGCTGTTGGCTGAGAACTCGGCCTGGTTCTATCAGCACTTTAGCCGGCTAGAAGAGGCTGAAGCTGCATCGCCGACTGCGGACCAGCGCGTGGTCAGGGTTGACTACGACTCGCCAGAGGGTCTGCAGCTGGTCCTGCGGCTCATCGGCTGCACCGGTCGAGGCGACGAGGACACTGCGGACGAGCAGCAGGAGCTGCGGGGGCCACTGAGACCGGACTGGATAGGCGGGCTGGTGCGCGCGGCGTTGCACTTTCAGGTGAGGCGGCAGGCGGATCTCCTTGGTGGCGAGGCGGGAGACCCTTGGACCATTTACGGCAAGATACAGGTGGGGAATGTAACTTTGTTTGATGTCGGAATACAGCTGCCCTGGTATAGTACAATCGTAATTTACAAGATTTTACCAAATAAAAAAATATTTTTTTTATCAGAACATTTATCAAAGTGATTCCTTTCATAGGCTAATCTACCAAAACCACAACTGCATTTAGGCCCCCGCACATGCATCGATGCGTAAGCTTGAACCAACCCCAAAATAAAGATAGAAATGGCGCGCATTACGAGCAAGAGTAAACAATAATCATCCGTATAAAAAAGCTATTTTCATTGCAGATCCCAAATGCATTCAAAGCAGAATTCTCCAGTCCTGCAGAGCGTTTTTCCTACAGCTAGTTTCCCTAAAAGCCAAAAAATTAAAAATCTCTAAGCCGCTTCTCAAAAAACCTGTAAAATTTTGTTAAAAATTTGTGCTAGTTAAATGCATTCAAAAATTGGATTCAACTAAGCCTGCCCAAGTCACCAACTCATGCAAAGCCTGAGCCCACGCCCGCTAATTTAAGGCAATCGGCATCCTGGATCTGGCCCTGTCAGCTACCCTCCGCAACCTGTCCATCCTCAACTGCTGGACCTACTGGCGCGCCGCCGTCCAGTCGGAGTGGCCGTTGCTGCAGACGGCCGTCCAGTCTTGGCTGGCCGCAAACTTCCTGCAAGCCTCAGCTCAGTCGGAGTTTCTGCAGCTGCCCGAAGCTGACCTCATCAACCTGCTGCGACATCGCCAGCTCAACATCGACTCCGAGTTGGACTTGCTTGACCCGATCCAGCGTTGGCTGGACGCCCAGACCGATGCTGCGCCGAGCCGACAGGCGCAGGCAGTCGCCGTGCTGCGCTGCATTCGGTACAGTCGCCTGACGCCTGCGCAGGCGCTCGAGCTCGACAGGTCGCCGCTGGTTCAGCGATTCGGCCTGAGTCCGGCTGCCGACTTTCTGACTGCGCCGGCTGAGGCGACGCACGCGGCGGATGCGGCCGAGTCGGAGGAGTTTCGGATGCCGCACGAGGTGATCTTCGTGTGCGGCGGCTGGGAGGGCCTGCAGAACGATCCGAACTTCGGACCGTCGGACGCCGTTCAGGTAAGACTCGAGGACAGGAGGATAGGCAGGGAGTCAGGCAAGGCTCTCTGCAGACGCAGCCTCTCTCCCTTCGCTGTGCAGATCTACAACTACCACGAGCGGGCCTGGGCGCGCCACGGACACCCGGATGGACCTGTGCTGGGCTGCGGGCACGCCTACTCCGGCTGCGTGCTGCTCGGCCACCGGGTCTACGTGGTCGGCGGCTACGTTAAAAGACGGACGGCTGGCGACCCGGAGGGACCTACCGCTGGAGTGAAGGCGTTTGACCTCCTCACCCATAGGTGGGAGCAGCGGGCCAACATGCATCATCAAAGAAACTACGTAAGCGCCGCAGAGTTGGACGGCCTGGTCTATGCCGTGGGCGGGCACAACGGGCGAGGACGGCTGAACAGCGCGGAGCAGTACTGCCCGAGCAGCAACCGCTGGAAGATGATTTCTAACATGCTGATGGTGATTGTTGACTTGCTTGCTGATTATCCATTTATAAGCAGCTATTATATGATGCTATATTTGTGATTGAAAAATATTTACGAAACAAAAAGGCAAAATTTTAACTTTAGGTGCGCAGCGATGCTGGCTGCGCTGGTCTCCAGGGCCACCTGTACGTGTGCGGCGGATTCGATGGACAGCAGTTCTTCAGCTCGGTGGAGCGATACGACCCCGTAGCCGATCAGTGGACTTTTGTCCCTGCCATGCAGAGCGTTCGCTCTGGCCTCTCAGTCTGCGTCTGCGACGGCCAGCTGTACGCCCTGGGCGGCAACAACGGCAGCAGCCGTCTGGCCTCGGTTGAGCGCTTCAACCCGGAACTATGCCAGTGGACCCTGATGCCGCAGATGCTCACCCAGCGCAGCAATTTCAGCTCTACGGTACTTCGCGGCGAGATCTACGCGATTGGGGGCTGGTCGGACCAGACCAACACCACCGTCAGCCTAGTGGAGAAGTGGCGGCCCAGTCCAGAATCGGCTTGGGAGGTGGCGCCCGGCCTGCCGCTGCCCGCCTCCGCCAACTGCTGCTGCTGCGTCTCCGGCCTCGTATTCGTTGAAAGCCTGCTCTCCGCTGCCGAACCGCCCATCCCGAAGCCGCCAAGAATCGCCGAGCAGCCGCAGCACGCACAAGATGAGCCGAGAAATCTGTCGGCGCTGCTGGCTCCGTGTCATCTCCGGCTGAAACGAAGCTAATTTTTTTCATTCCATTTTACAAATTGACAATTTTTTATTTAGTACGTGCGCTCTCCAGTGCGCTATGGAATAAGTACTCTTACGAACAGATGTTCCCATTTCTTTGCAGTGATGAAAAAAGAAACTGCTAATGTTGACCGATGTTGTTGCGTATTCATTTGGCCGAATAATTGCCGAAGTAAATCGTCAAGTTTCGGGTCCGATTAAATCCCATATTTCTCCTACCCAATATTTGCCAGTTATCAGGCAGTGCCCTAAGCCACCCTGTGTTAAAGCCTGACTTTCTTTTATGCTCTGTACATTTGGTTATGTTCAACTTTCTGCTCGATGGCAAAGTGAGCTACGGCGGTGCTGCGCTAAAAAAACACAGGGTCCCATGGAGATAGTGCTGATGGATGGAGTTAGCAGCTTGATAGGCGTAGTGCTTTCTGAATTATTGGTGAATCAAAGTTTTTGAACATTCCACTTTTGTTACTAATTAAACGGATTAAACGCCTGCGGTAACTTCATGGTGCAATGGCCCATATACAAGCGTATTGCATAATTTTGTGACGACCAAGAGACTTGAGTAGAAAAAACCCCTATCTGCAAAATGCATAACTGTCTTAAGCACTATTACGTGTGGTACTAGTTGATGACTAAATAAAACAATAAAAATAAATTTAGACACCAGACCTTTCGACCAGATTTACAGCCCACGCCACAGCCGCAGCTAGTTGCGCGGCGCATCCGAGTGCTGTGTACAGCTGCTCAGTCTGACGGGCTGGAGGGGCCGCAACACCCACTCGAAATTTACCCAGCCCAAACTGGTACTCGATCTCAGCTGGGTGGACTGAAGCAATGCGGGATTAAGTGCCTTGCTCAAGAGCATAAATTGTCTCCTAGGCCGGGACTCGAACCCACGACCTTCCAAGTCATAAGGCAGTCGCCCTACCTACTAGGCTACAACTCCTATTAATCACTGACAGCTGATAAAGTCAAGTACAAATAGGCCTGTAAAATGAAGTGGATATGACTGATTGTATTAAATATGCTTTTTTGCAGCTCATGCAGCATTGCATGATGCAATTTGGTAGCTTGACAGTCAAAAACTATTTCTAGTGCAGTTTCAGGGCTTCCTTAAACTGCCACTTGCCCACAATGTTGGTAGCGTTGGCATGTGCCAGCTGACTTGAGGCCTGCTTATCAGCATGCTACGAGTAATTGCAGCAAATGTTGCTTAACTTGCACCGCTGATGGGGACTAAGCCCACCTCTGTGGGGTAAAAAATTACAGCTTGACCCTGAACTAAACTTGCTATGTATTCAGGTGTGACTTCTTATGCATGAATTCGTACTTTAGCTGCGTTTGGTAGCATTTTGAAACCAATATAGCTCGAGTAAAAACGTACGACTCACAAGCACGATTGCTATAGTCAAGCCATCTAGATATTTGTTTACGAGCAAGGCAGCTCTGGGAAATGCTTTCTAGCTCGTAGAACTATTACGACTAAGTAGTTTATCTAGCCAAGATTTCATACCGTCACAATTGTTAAAAATAAGCTGCAGCTTTTACGTTGCAAAGGTCGCGCCGAATTTGAGCGAAAAAAATTCTATGGCTCCGCTTGTTTAATCGGCCCTCATTAAACTAAAAAAAACAATAAAATCTAGAAATTGAAGCAAGAAGTGTTGAGTTGAGCCGAACACCTCGCCAAACAAGCGCAAGCCGCCATGCAGAGCCTCTCGGGACTCGCCGCTGACACCGCAGCCTCCAACACAGGCGATGCCGCGGCCGACTCTAACCAGCCGCCAAAGCCGATGCCGAAGCACCTGCTAGACTGGCAAGTGCAGGTGGGCCACCTCAGCATCCCCGTGAACGGCCTGCTGTTGGCTGAGAACTCGGCCTGGTTCTATCAGCACTTCTGCCGGCTAGAAGAGGCTGAAGCTACATCGCCGACTTCGCCGACTGCGGACCAGCGCGTGGTCAGGGTTGACTACGACTCGCCAGAGGGTCTGCAGCTGGTCCTGCGGCTCATCGGCTGCACCGGCCGAGGCGACGAGGACACTGCAGACGAGCAGCAGGAGCTGCGGGGGCCGCTGGGACCGGACTGGATAGGCGGGCTGGTGCGCGCGGCGTTGCACTTTCAGGTGAGGCGGGTGGTGAGAATGATCCTTAAGGGCCCTCTCACTGTGTACTTTTCCTCAAACAACAACAAAATAGGCTGTCTGATGAAAAAGCGCAGTGGCCTTTTCCTCAGAACGGATAAAAACAGACAATCGAGCGATGCAAGGTATCAGCCGTATAATAGATATACACGAAGCATCCGTTTTAGGTTTTGCTGCAATTAATCATCTTTAGAGGCTCATTCCAAAATAAAACCAATGAGTGTCCGTAATAAACAAATTGACCAATCAAAATCATCTTTGCTCGTCTCACTGACCCGTCTAAGGCAATCGGCATCCTGGATCTGGCCCTGTCAGCTACCCTCCGCAACCTGTCCATCCTCAACTGCTGGACCTACTGGCGCGCCGCCGTCCAGTCGGAGTGGCCGTTGCTGCAGACGGCCGTCCAGTCTTGGCTGGCCGCAAACTTCCTGCAAGCCTCAGCTCAGTCGGAGTTTCTGCAGCTGCCCGAAGCTGACCTCATCAACCTGCTGCGACATCGCCAGCTCAACATCGACTCCGAGTTGGACTTGCTTGACTCGATCCAGCGTTGGCTGGACGCCCAGACCGAGGCTGCGCCGAGCCGACAAGCGCAGGCAGTCGCCGTGCTGCGCTGCATTCGGTACAGCCGCCTGACGCCTGCGCAGGCGCTCGAGCTCGACAGGTCGCCGCTGGTTCAGCGATTCGGCCTGAGTCCGGCTGCCGACTTTCTGACTGCGCCGGCTGAGGCGACGCACGCGGCGGATGCGGCCGAGTCGGAGGAGTTTCGGATGCCGCACGAGGTGATCTTCGTGTGCGGCGGCTGGGAGGGTCTGCAGAACGATCCGAACTTCGGACCGTCGGACGCCGTTCAGGTAAGACTCGAGGACAGGAGGATAGGCAGGGAGTCAGGCAAGGCTCTCTGCAGACGCAGCCTCTCTCCCTTCGCTGTGCAGATCTACAACTACCACGAGCGGGCCTGGGCGCGCCACGGACACCCGGATGGACCTGTGCTGGGCTGCGGGCACGCCTACTCCGGCTGCGTGCTGCTCGGCCACCGGGTCTACGTGGTCGGCGGCTACGTGCAGAACCGCGCCACTGGCTATCAGGGGCCTACCGCAGGCGTCAAGGCGTTTGACCTCTGCCGCCAACGCTGGGAGCCGAGAGCCAACATGCATCATCAAAGAAACTACGTGAGCGCCGCAGAGTTGGACGGCCTGGTCTATGCCGTGGGCGGGCACAACGGGCGAGGACGGCTGAACAGCGCGGAGCAGTACTGCCCGAGCAGCAACCGCTGGAAGATGATTGCCAACATGCTGCAGGTAATGCTCGGGCAGGGACGCAGACTGTTATGTAACGCATTTGATTTTCTGAGTGAGCTATCATCCGATGGCCGCATAGGGTTAGCTGATTGCTTGACGGTATTGACTAAAATCCATTGTTTTGGCTGTGTAGCTCGTATCATCCCGTTCATCAAGACAAGGAATGGTATTACACCATGGTTTTTCAACCTTATGCGCTTAGGTGCGCAGCGACGCAGGCTGCGCTGGTCTCCAGGGCCACCTGTACGTTTGCGGCGGATTCAACGGCCACCAGTTCTTCAGCTCGGTGGAGCGATACGACCCCATAACCGACCAATGGTCCTACGTAGTTGCCATGCAGAGCGTTCGCTCTGGTGTCTCTGTTTGCGTCTGCGACGGCCAGCTGTACGCTCTGGGCGGCAACAACGGCAACAGCCGTCTGGCCTCGGTAGAGAGATTCGATCCTGAGCTGAACCAGTGGACGACTATGCCGCAGATGCTCACCCAGCGAAGCAATTTTAGTGCCACGGTACTTCGCGGCGAGATCTACGCGATTGGCGGCTGGTCGGACCAGACCAACACTACCGTCAACGTAGTGGAGAAGTGGCGGCCCGGGCCAGCCTCAGCTTGGGAGGTGGCGCCCGGCCTGCCGCTTGCCCGCCTCCGCCAACTGTTGCTGCAGCGTAGCGGGCCTCAACCTCATTGAGAGTCTGCTCACCCCGGCGGAACCATCGCCGCAGCCGCAACTCCCACCGCCAAGGCCGCAGCAGCAGCAGCAGCAGCTGACCCACACAGAGCAGGAGGAGCAGAGGCAAGGGCAAGATGAAACGGATCTAAGTTCATCTTCCAACTGACTCATTTTTGTTCTAACTGACACATTTGCAGCGATTGCTTATTGTCAAAGGTCATTTGTATGGCGCTGCCGATCTATCGTGCGCAGTCAAAAGCTTTATTTCTATTTTATGTTGCTCAATGACTCAATGCTGAACAGTATGCTTGAATTTGGCGATCTATAGAATCTTCAGAGTTTCAACCGAAAAATGAAAAGCAAACATTATTCTTCAGCTTACCCTGGAATTTTCGTTATGCAAAAAATAGACTCGACAATGGCGACGAATGATTGACACATTCGTTAGTCAATTATATTCCTCTTTGCTTAAATAAAAAATTTAAAATTTGGCATTTCACCTTTTAAAGTGCCGAAGAGTTCCAAGTCTAAATAAACCATCCGACGGAAAAATACTTTTCCAATGTGCTGCAAGCGCATACGGGGGGGAACGATTGCCAAGCAGGCAGAACTGAAAGACTACAAAGCTGCAACTGGGAAATGCGAAGCCGGGTTGGGAGGCTTCACCTACAACCTGCTGCAGGACAACCCCAGGGACTGTGCAACCTCCAAGCTGTCAGTCAGTCGGATTCCTTTAGAGCGCAAAGTTTATGTTAGCGCCGAAAAAAGTTCACTTCAGGCGCAATCCAACTGCAGCCCCCACTAGCCTCTCTGTGAGGTTCGCTCCAGCTATTCGGGGATGGGAAATTCAACTGTGTTGTCACTCTTTGCATTTTATGTAGCTCTCTCTAATGTACGAAAATTAACAAGTATGCGTGATCGTCCTTCAATGATATAAAGTAGATTGTTTATTTTCTAAGATATGTTTAAAAAATTGAGATTGTAGTTTTCTGGTGTCATTACAAAAAAATTAATTACTTATGCACAGGTAATAAAACTACTATTACATTTAAATGATGTTAAAACTTGCAATACATGAGATGGATGAAACTCGAGGGTGGAAAATTAAATTTGAAAAAGAAAAGCTTGATAAGGTTCAGACCGGGTAGATTTGTTTCAGGAAGGCTTGATGAGGTTCAGATGGGGTAGATTTGTTTCAGGCAGGCTTGATGAGGTTCAGACCGGGTAGATTTGTTTCAGGCAGGCTTGATGAGGTTCAGACGGGGTAGATTTGTTTCAGGCAGGCTTGATGAGGTTCAGATGGGGTAGATTTGTTTCAGGAAGGCTTGATGAGGTTCAGATGGGGTAGATTTGCTTCAGGCAGGCTTGATGAGGTTCAGATGGGGTAGATTTGTTTCAGGTAGGCTTGATGAGGTTCAGATGGGGTAGATTTGTTTCAGGAAGGCTTGATGAGGTTCAGACCGGGTAGATTTGCTTCAGGCAGGCTTGATGAGGTTCAGATGGGGTAGATTTGCTTCAGGAAGGCTTGATGAGGTTCAGACCGGGTAGATTTGCTTCAGGCAGGCTTGATGAGGTTCAGATGGGGTAGATTTGTTTCAGGCAGGCTTGATGAGGTTCAGATGGGGTAGATTTGTTTCAGGTAGGCTTGATGAGGTTCAGATGGGGTAGATTTGTTTCAGGAAGGCTTGATGAGGTTCAGACGGGGTAGATTTGTTTCAGGCAGGCTTGATGAGGTTCAGATGGGGTAGATTTGTTTCAGGTAGGCTTGATGAGGTTTAGACGGGGTAGATTTGCTTCAGGAAGGCTTGATGAGGTTCAGATGGGGTAGATTTGTTTCAGGTAGGCTTGATGAGGTTTAGACGGGGTAGATTTGCTTCAGGAAGGCTTGATGAGGTTCAGACCGGGTAGATTTGCTTCAGGCAGGCTTGATGAGGTTTAGACGGGGTAGATTTGCTTCAGGTAGGCTTGATGAGGTTCAGATGGACTAGATTTGTTTCAGGTAGGGTTGTTGAGGCCCAGAAGGGGTAGATTTGTTTCAGGTAGGCTTGGTGAGGTTCAGACGGGGTAGATTTGTTACAGGTAGGGTTGTTGAGGCCCAGAAGGGGTAGATTTGTTTCAGGTAGGCTTGATGAGGTTCAGAAGGGGTAGATTTGTTTCAGGTAGGCTTGATGAGGTTAAGACCGAGTAGATTTGTTCCAGGTAGGCTTGATGAGGTTCAGACCGGGTAGATTTGTTTCAGGTAGGCTTGATGAGGTTTAGACGGGGTAGATTTGTTTCAGGCAGGCTTGATGAGGTTCAGACGGGGTAGATTTGTTTCAGGTAGGCTTGACGAGGTTCAGATGGGGTAGATTTGTTTCAGGTAGGCTTGTTGAGGTTCAGACCGGGTAGATTTGCTTCAGGTAGGCTTGATGAGGTTCAGACGGGGTAGATTTGCTTCTGGTAGGCTTGATGAGGTTCAGACGGGGTAGATTTGTTTCAGGTAGGCTTGGTGAGGTTCAGACGGGGTAGATTTGTTTTGGGTAGGCTTGATGAGGTTTAGACGGGGTAGATTTGTTTCAGGCAGGCTTGATGAGGTTCAGACGGGGTAGATTTGTTTCAGGTAGGCTTGACGAGGTTCAGACCGGGTAGATTTGTTGTAGGCAGGGTGTTCCGTTTGCAGCAAAAGAGTTTCATGAAGTTTCACTGCGAAAAGAAAACCTAATTATTTTGAATCAAAGATCGGTGAAAATATACAGTGCAATAAAAGCGATGGCAGCATCAAATAGGCCCCCGAAGCTGTCACTGAAACTCGAGTTCCAGGCCGGTGCCGGCCATCTCCGCCGCGTAGACCCTGTCGAACAGTTCGCTCTGGCTGACGGTGAAGAAGCGCTTCCAGTCACCAATCTGGCCGCTGCGCATGAAGCTGAAGGAGTCCAGCATGCCGGGAACCCCGCTGTAGTTGGTGGCCGGGTTGGCTTTCATCGCTTCGAAGCTCAGCGCTTTGGCTAAGCGGTCGACATCGGCTTGGCTGACTTGAACGCCAAGGAATTCCGCCACCCGAGGTATCTCCGTGAGCGGCCGGCGCACCAGGTCCTCGAACTTGACCAGCAGCAGGTGCGGCCGGTCCCGCTGGGCCCACCAGGCTTTGGCCACGCGGAACCAGTTGCCAGCCACTATCCAGCCGTCCATCCACATGTCGAAGAATCTGTTGAAGTCCCAGGGCCAGGGTCCGTAGTCTACGACGCCCTTATAGAAATGGTAATAGGACACCATGACGTCCTTGGGGTTGCGCAGCACGCAGATGCTTTTGAGGCCGGCAGCCGCCTCGATGCGCGGCCCGATGATGTGATAGGGCAGGTGGGTCTTGATGATGCGGGGACGGGGCATCTCCGCCAGGTAGTCCAACGGGTAACAACCGTCCGGATGGCCTGGAAACTGCGACGTCCAGTTCTCTTCAAGGAAAGGCACCCGTTCAAACACTCGGTTGGTTCGGGCACCGGCAAAGTCCAGGTTGTGTCGCAACAGCCAGGCCAGCTCCTGCATCAGGGTGGTGCCGCTTTTGGGAAAAGTGGCAATCAGCAGGTCGTCTGGATGGAACACAAACTCTTGTTCTACGCGCTCGATTTTCTCCCGCGTGGTCCAGTGAACAAACAGGACATCCTTGTATACGAATTCGTTCATCATTCTCGGGTACTTGGGGTTTAGTTCGCTCATGTCGACCGAGTCATTAGCGGAATATTCGTCATCAGTTCTAGAGGCTGGAGACGACTTGTGCATCTCGGTTCGGTACCGGCTGGATGGCGAGACGATGATTATTGAAGGAGGGATTCAAACTGTTGAGCACAAAGTGAGTTTCTTACAGTAGCCTCATTGAAATGAAAATTAAATAATCGATGTAGAACTATTAGTTTAGGTGTAGGCTATGTACTCGTACTTTCAGGCTGCAATATTGAGAGGAAACCGTTCTAATTCTTGTCTTTTGAATTTTACTAGTTAAAAACCTTTCGAATAGTTTCTTTTCCAGACTTGGCCTTTTAGAACTCCACGGATGGGTGGAACAGGGGTGACGGTGTCCGGGGGGGGGGGGAGCGCTCGCTCAAACAGCTGCCTCATTTTCAACAACGGGTTCGGGTTGGGGAGTTGGCGCTGCTCCAACGTGGCACCGTGAGTACTACGCCTATGGATAAGCGGGAATCAATCAAACATGTTACGAGTTTGTTGCATTGCGTCTTGGTCTCTATTTTTCGGCTCTGTATTTCTCCAACTTTCTCCCGTTAACACACACCACCTCAAGCTATCACACACCTCCTTATTGCAGTTGTTTAATTCGTTAAATTTCTGTTCGACTTGAAGTTAAATAAGAGCATATAGGAAAAGTTGTTTAGCTGCACATGGGGGTGACTACGCGGTTTGAGTGGGGCCAGCGGAGAACAGCAGGAGCGGGGCTTGGGACATGTGGAAGGTCGGCAGTCTCGCGGGAGCTTTTAGGACACGTTGGGACGTAGAGGGGGGGGCGAGGCAGAGGGCGATCAGAAAGTTAAAGCAAAGAGTTGAACGCCAAGCATATAGTGACTCGCAGCTACTCGTAACTCAGCTCTGCCGCTCTCCGAGGCTCGGGATCGTTGGAGAATGTCATATTCAAGGTAAATTCTGCTTAACTTAATCCTACTGAATCAGCCTGTGTTAATGTTAATGTTAATCGCAACTTATCGAGATTTCGGCAAAACGAATGCTCATTTGTAGCTCGTAAATTTATTTTTTCTTCGATATCCTTCTGATCCCAGGGAAATTTTAAGTAATTTAATATCACTAATTAGGCCGTAGAGACATACATGTATATATAATAAGATAAATATAAACTTGGCTCACAAATATGATGCATAATGCTAAATGTTACTCACTAAATAATAAAATAAATAAATAATAATAAATTTAGACACCCGACCTTTCGATCAGATAGATGTACAGCCCAAGGCGCAGCCGCAGCTAGTTGCGCGGCGCATCCGAGGGCTGTGTACAGCTTTCAGTCTGACGGGCTGGAGGGGCCGCAACACCCACCCTAAATTTACCCAGCTCAAACTGTTACCCAATCTCAGCTGGGTGGACTGAAGCAATGCGGGATTAAGTGCCTTGCTCAAGGGCAAAAATTGTCTCCTAGGGCCGGGACTCGAACCCACGACCTTCCGGTCATGAGGCAGGCGCCCTAGCCACTAGGCTACAACTCCTCCTACACACTAAATACTACCCAGATGCACTTTTGCCTGTTGTCTGAAGTCTGAAGCGGACTTACCAGTTGGCTTGGTGACCACCCGTTCTTCGTCTTTTGCTGGACCTCTAACTTTGGGGCTCCTGTAACAGCTGTATGCTCGCAAATATATATATAGGGAGAAAGAGAACGACTCCCCACCTAATTCAGAACGCTGATGAGGGATTGTGTTGCGTGACGCCACCCGGATGTCCAATCAAAGCAGCTATATTATGCGGAGATGAATAGAGAAGCTGAATCTGAAAGGCTCAAAGGCTTACTCAAGCTTGCAGGAAACGCGCGCCGTGTCTTGCTGAAAGAATGAAACCCAAGTAGAAATGCGCTGATTTAACTTAGGTAAAACATTTTGGTTGGGGTCGAAAAGAAATTTTTTATCAAGCGCTATATTTGTATGATAAAGTTGAAGCTAGAGTGAAGCAAGAGTTCACTGTCAGAGCATGAGTCCACTATCACAGCATGAGCTCACTGTCACAGCAAGAGTTCACTATCACAGCATGAGCTCACTATCACAGCAAGAGCTTACTATCACAGTAAATTGAATCAAAAAATCATTGGCCAAACTGTAAGCTACGAGGGTACCAGACCAGAGTGGCCGTGGGTTTTTACTTGAACAAATGGTGCAGCGAATAAACCCCCCCCGCGCCACCAGTAAAAAACAGAACCAGTCCTCAGTTGCTTGGAACCGGAGTTAGCCAGACAAGGGCCACCTGCTTTTCCTTCCGACTTCGATAGCTGAAGCTTTTGAGGTTTGGCTTGACTCTGCAGAGCAATAGAACGAAATGACTAGCAGTTCGCGCTCTCTAACGATCGCCTGCTCTCCGATTTCTTAGCAGGGGGGCGCTGATCGCTTCCAACTTGAACTTACTAATGCATGTAAAATCGTACGCCGAGGATAGAAATATCATTGCTGTGAGGCGAGCCGCTAGGGAAAGGGGGAACAGTGGAGTCAGTAGGGCTGGGGAAGAAAACTTAAGACAAAAATAAGAGTTTAAGCTCTTAACAAAGCGTGAGCATTAAACTTCGGTTCAGAACAAAACGTTGCTACAAGTTTGAGCGAGTACTTCCTGTTGTGAGCAAATCATGTTGTGAGCAAGTCGCAATACACTGGACACTTGTTGTCACTGATCATCGCCACCATCATTATGGCACCTACAGAAGAGGAGAACCATGCTGTGTAAGGCTGAGGTTCTTAAAAAATAATTGAGTTCTCTTACAGTTAAATAATGGCTTAAGTTTAGTAACTACCATGTAGCTATTAGCTTGAGGTTTTGTCTTGACCCACTGGCTGGAACAAAAAAATAGCTCGTACATGTACTATCCCTGATCTCCAACCACAGTGTCCATCACTATACTCCAACTCCAACCTCCGGAGCTCGGGGCAATCCTCCACCACCAGGACAACAGGAACCCGCTGCCTTCATTTCAGCCCAGTGAAGCACAGACGGAAGGAGCTCTGGGCCTGGCTAATCCTTGGCTGCGCCGCTACTAACGTCATCTTCCTTGGCGGCAAGCGACGCGCTTTCGGCGTTTTCGTGGCCCAACTGCACGTGGAATTCAACGGGACAATCTCCCTGGCAGAGCTCAACTGGATTGGCGACTCGTACGCCGCGCTCGGCTACATGACCACAACGATGAGCACCTCCATCATTTTGAGCAGCGGCAGGCGATTTCAATTCTTCCAGATGCTCGGCACACTGGCCATTTTATTAGCCTGCATCACCAGCGCCTACGTGCCGAATCCGCACTGGCTGTTCCTCACGCACACAGTCTTCCATGGCATCGGCAGCTCGCTGATCCTCAGCACAGTCGGCCTGGTAGTTAACGAACACTTTGACAAGCAGCATCCGTACCACATCCTGGCCACGACCTTGGTTTCAGGCGGATCCATCGCCTCCATCCTGTTCGTGCAGCTGTACGCCTACCTGATCGAGCAGTACACCTGGCGCAACGCTTTCATCATTCTTGGCGTCATTTACTTCTTCGTGAACATTTCTGGCAGCCTGTTCTTCACCAAACGCGAGGACTTGCCACCCTATTCAAGCAACAAGCAGTGCCTAGGCGCCTTCTGGGAAGTGGAACGCTCCAAAGTGCCTTACCTGCTGCTGTGGTTCCTAGACCGCATCATGACAAGCATAGTGACCTACGGCATGCTGCTCAACCTAGCTGACTATGTGCGCCGGCGCGAGGCCTCCCTAACTAAGAGCTCGCACCTCACGCTGCTATTCGCTTCGGGAGAGGCTTCCACCTACGCCATCGGCGCCGTGCTCGCCATCGTTACGAAAGACTTACTCAAAGGCCGTCTCAAATACATCCTCACCATCACTACCTTTATCATGTCGTGCAGTCTTATCTACTGGGAGGTGGTGGCGTCCAACAAGACTTTGAGCTACTTTCTAGCTTACGTGTCCGGTTTCTGCATGGGCCCCAGCATCACGTTCCTGTTCCCGGCTGGGGAGGAGATGACCACCCTGCCGGGACACCTGGCCTACCCATTCAGCCTGGCCGGCATGGGAGTCGGCATGGCGCTGTCGCCCTCCGTCACCGCCATGATTGCCGAGCGGTACGAGTACCGCTACTTCTTTGTCATCCAGGGCTTCCTCATGTTCATCAAGTTCCTAGCCCTGCTGCTCATCATTATCTTGCTCAAGGCGGCCAGCCGCAGGGATCGCTACGAGCTGCTCAAACAGATCGACGTTGAGAACGCAGCGCATCAGCATCAGCAACAACAGCAGGACCAGGATCCTGATGCTTATGCGGATCTTGAACGCGGCGATTCTGCGGTTGGACGGCGGAGTGCTGCAATTGTTAATAGCAAGATAAACTGATATCTGTGATTGGCTGGTGACTGACCTAGAAAGCAGGAAGGCGGGAGGTGGCTGTACGAGAAGATAGGAAGGAGGGAGGTGGCTGTACGAGAAGATAGGAAGGAGGGAGGTGGCTGGACGAGAAGATAGGAAGGAGGGAGGTGGCTGGACGAGAAGATAGGAAGGAGGGAGGTGGCTGGACGAGAAGATGGGAAGGAGGGAGGTGGCTGGACGAGAAGATAGGAGGGAGGGAGGTGGCTGTACGAGAAGATAGGAAGGAGGGAGGTGGCTGGACGAGAAGATAGGAAGGAGGGAGGTGGCTGGACGAGAAGATAGGAAGGAGGGGGTGGCTGGACGAGAAGATAGGAAGGAGGGGGTGGCTGGACGAGAAGATAGGAAGGAGGGAGGTGGCTGGACGAGAAGATAGGAAGGAGGGAGGTGGCTGTACGAGAACTAGAAAGCTGCGGAAAATGGTAGGATCTTGAATTTCTGCAGCATTTTGAAGCAAGAACAATTTGTACGTCGTGTGGTAGAGGCCTTTGCGTGAATATTTAGAATTTTTACTATCATCTAACGAGGAACAAATTTTCAGTTTTTTCTGACTAGAAATTTGCTCTGATAAAGAACTTTAACAGAACTGCCGCGCTATCTAAAAGTAACGAAATCTACGATTTTATCTGCTTTGAAACTCTCAAACTGCCAGCATTTTATTAGCCTCTGTCTTTTCTGCTTTCCTGCAAATTTTGTTTAATCCGCTAATTAAATTATTACGTTTCCCTCTGCAATTTCTCTGGTACTTTGGTGGCGAGAATGATCTTTCTTTCAGTTTACTTAGACCTGCTGTGGCCTATTTCTGAGACAAGAAAGAAGGCGAATATAATAAATTATAATTATATTGCGTGCGAGCTTAGCCAAGGCTACAGCGATTGCAGTTAATGTTATACGCATGTTTACTCAGTAATCTTAAGCGCTCTATTATTCAACATAATATTAGCTATAGAATTCTTGTTAAGCAGGCAAGCCAGACGCTCATTAAATTGGGCAAGAGACATCAAATAGATGATAAAAAAATTACACCAGAAAACTACAGGATCTGTGCTCGCAAGGTACAGAGAAAGTGCGAAGTGCGTTTTTGTTCAAAAATTCATTTCAGTGCCAGTTGAAATACTGATCCCGTACAAACAGTACAACAAAGAGAAAACACATCGAGAATGCACTTATTATGTACAGCTAGGTTTCTAAGATGAGGTGCAATTTAGATTTAAAAGATTTTAACTTCAATTATAACTCGCAACAGGCTACTGTCCAGTTGTTCAATTAGTAGCAGATTGTGAACGTGTCAACGATAAATTAATCAGTCGTGCAAAATAGCAAGCAATTAGCTAGCTAAAAAAGTAAGCAAAGCAAAAAGCCACATCTAGAAAGAAAAAAGAAGAAGTGCGGTAAAAAATGAACAAGAGTGTCTTGATGCTGGTTAGGTTCAGCTTTCGTAATTGTTGTGTGTGTACTATACAAGCGCGCCGGGGCTTTCACAAACACGGTCTTGCCTATCGAAATCTCTGACAGAAGACGCCAGTTTACGGAGAAGCGGATTAGCAGGATTAGCTTAGCAACAATAAAAAAACAGCTCGCTGCCGAATTTTCACCAAAATTATCTGAAAATTAGCGCAATCCTATAGAAAATATTTTGCCTGCTTAATGAATGACTAAACGTGGCAAAAAGACTATGGATAAAACAAATAAAGCAGGTTTATAATTTTGTTAGAAATTAGAAGCTTCATTACTTTTCTATGACGTAAAAAAGATTCAAAGAAAGCTTACAAAAAGCTTAAGCATGAGAAACAGACCATATAGTGCCAGGTTATTCTTAAAGCAGACAACAATGTAAATTGTGACAATTATTTACAGCGGTGGCTCAGATAAGTATGTCCTTCTTGCCGAACGCGTCATAGTGCAGCGGCGCCACTGAGCTGAGGGCGGCCGCGTGCAGCGGGTCGTAGCTGGCTCCCGGCAGCATCAGCGAGGCCAGGCTGGACTGGGGAAACGAGTCCACGTAGCCTGCGGATGGGATAACAGGCAAGGGAAAAATTGACGGGGCATAAGTCAGTAGATCGATATGGTGATCTTTGGAATGCTTGAAAGCGGGTAATGAGCATCAAACTGACCAGCAGCAACCAACGCAGGTCCTCGTGGACCGTATGGGTTGGGTCATGAAGGATCAGTTGGGTCATAAGGATCAGTTGGGTCATTAAGGATCAGTTGGGTCATAAGGATCAGTTGGGTCACAAGGATCAGTTGGGTCATAAGGATCAGTTGGGTCATAAAGGATCGAATGGGTCGTGAAGGTTCTGATGGGATCAAATGGGTTATGGAGGATCAGATCGGACTATCATACGGGATCAGACGGTCATTGTGGATCAGACGGTCATTAGGGATCAGACGGTCATTGGGGATCAGACGGTGATTCGGGATCAGACAGTCATTGGGGATCAGACGGTCATTGGGGATCAGACGGTCATTGGGGATCAGACGGTCATTGGGGATCAGACAGTCGGGATCATACAGTCATTGAGGATCAGACAGTCATTGGGGATCAGACGGTCATTAGGGATCAGACAGTCCTTGGGGATCAGACAGTCATTGGGGATCAGACGGTCATTGTGGATCAGACAGTCATTGGGGATCAGACAGTAATTGGGGATCAGACGGTCATTGGGGATCAGACAGTCATTGGGAATCAAACAGTCATTGGGGATCAGAGAGTCATTGTGGATCAGACGGTCATTAGGGATCAGACGGTCATTGGGGATCAGACGGTGATTCGGGATCAGACAGTCATTGGGGATCAGACGGTCATTGGGGATCAGACGGTCATTGGGGATCAGACGGTCATTGGGGATCAGACAGTCGGGATCATACAGTCATTGAGGATCAGACAGTCATTGGGGATCAGACGGTCATTAGGGATCAGACAGTCCTTGGGGATCAGACAGTCATTGGGGATCAGACAGTCATTGGGGATCAGACGGTCATTAGGGATCAGACAGTCCTTGGGGATCAGACAGTCATTGGGGATCAGACGGTCATTGTGGATCAGACAGTCATTGGGGATCAGACAGTAATTGGGGATCAGACGGTCATTGGGGATCAGACAGTCATTGGGAATCAAACAGTCATTGGGGATCAGAGAGTCATTGGGGATCAGACGGTCATTGGGGATCAGACGGTCATTGGGGATCAGACGGTCATTGGGGATCAGATCCCAACGGGCACTCACCAAAGTTGAGCCGGATTGGTGGCGCCCCAAATGCGGGCGGCGGCACCTTCGAAAGGCAGGAGGCGGCTGCTGCAGCTGCGGCTCTTTTAGCCGCCTGGTGAAGAAAATCACCGCTTGCGTTTCCGCAGCCGATGCCACTTTTGCCGACGCCGGCGCCGCCGCCGCTGCCAGAGGACACTCCGGACGAGGCGGTAGACGCGGGCGCGGCGTTGACCGAGCGGCTGTGCCCGACCGTCCGCGGCCGCTTAGCCGGACAGGCAGCGTCGGCCGGCTCGGCGTTGACGCAGAATTTCAGGCTGTCCGGCACCCGGCCGGCGAGGCCACGCCGGATCTCCTCGGCGGCCAGTTCGCGCAGCTCGGCGCAGGCCTGGTCGCTGTAGAATGCGGAGCCCGGCGTGGCCACGACGTTCGGGCAGTCCTTCAAGGCGCCTGGCGGGGGCGGCGGCGGAGTGGCCGTTTTATCTTCGATCGCAACTTTTGAGATCATTCTGTCTTGGGTCTTCGACATCATCCTATCTTTGGCATTTCTGAATTCAATTTTATCATTTCACTAGACGCCGATAAGTAGTAGGGAAGGAATTTTTGCTATAAAAGAAACAAAACGAGCTCAAAATACAAGACTCACCGTTTTCAACGTCAACGGAGCATCTGTTGGGCAAGTCGAGGGCCAGGCCGCGGATGGCGCCGTCGCGCAGAGCGTCAGCCACGGCGGCCTCGTCCATGAGCGCCGCTGAGCAGGTGTTCACAAGGAAAAATCCTGCGCGAAAAGGAAGTATAATGATTTCAATCAGGAAATCATATAGAGATGAAGGTAAAGTTGCATACTATGAATCACAAACACCTACCTGTCTTTTTGGCGCAGCGAATCGCCTGTTCGCTGAGGATGCCTCGTGTGGTCGGCCCGTCGGGACAGTGCAGGCTGACGCAGTCGCTGGCCGCTACGAGCTCTTCGATGGTGCTAGTGCGGCTGACGCCGAACGAGCTCTCAACACCTTCGGCTAGGTTCGGGTCGAACACCACAACCTGGAAGCCGAAGGCTCGCGCTCGAATGGCCACGGCTGTGCCGATGCGACCTGTGATCGGAAGAAAATCATTTTATTGGTATTTTCAATAAGAAGACTTTATTTTTAAAGCCAGGAGCGCTGGTGTGAGCGTGTGCAAAGCAATATAAGAATTTTAAGCCTTAGAATTCTAAGCATGGTTCAGTTTTTTAGGTGTGAGAGTAGGCTAACTGGTGTGTGTAAAACAATAATTACATACATAGCATTAGCCTAGGATTGGTGGATGATTGGAGGCGTGAAAGTTTGCAGCGTGTGCAAGGCAAATTAAGAGTTTCTAAGCCCCGGTGAAGAGTGGGTTAATAGTTGGAGGTGTGAAAATGTTGTGTGTGCAAAGCAAGATAAGAATTCCTAGCTGGCCTAGGAAAAGGGTAGGTGCCAGGTGTGAAAAATAGGGCGCCGGGTGTGCAAAGCAAGATAAGAATTTCTAGCTAGCCTAGGAAAAGGGTAGATGCCAGGTGTGAAAAATTGGGCGCCGGGTGTGCAAAGTAAGAAGATTGTTAGTGGGTGTTATTGAGACAAATTCTTAGCCGAGGCAGATTTGCACGTTCTACCTAAAACCACTGATGGACACACTAGTAATTACCAGCTTCGGAAGGAAAAAACCACGTAGCTCATAACGGAGCACAGCTGGGCTAAGAGAAAAACTGTCCCATCAAACAAAACTGGAAGGATGAATCCTGGTGAAAATTAATTTTAGCCACAAAGTAGGATCAGGACGGGACACAAACAGGCTGGGCTAAAAACGCAAACTAGAAAAACGTTGCTCATGCTCACATGGTCTCTCCCTTTCTCGCTTTATCTGTGTCAGTGTTTCCAACCCAAAAAATCCTAGCCCCAATCTCTTTTGATGCAGAGCCGAAATAAGCCAGTCAGTCAGGTAAGGTCGCCCCTGTCTGCTCTAGCGTTATGGTCCTCGTGCCCAGAGTCTTTCGCTTGCCTGAATTTCGCTTCCATGATCCAGAATCCAGGCTCATGTCGCCCCCGCCCACTCTTTCTCTTTCTCGCCTGGTAGCAAAGGCGGCAAGGCAGGCAAGCGAAAAGCCTTTACCCCCCCCCCTGCCAGCCATGTAGCAACGTGGGCATCGAGATGTAACCCGAATCAAGGTGTAATCACAACCAGATCCAAAGCTCCCGATGCCAAAAATCCGCGAATATTCCTAGTTAAGCTCGGGTAGCAATGCTACCTCGGTGTGGGCGCCGGGCATTCTTTGCAACGTGCGTCTCCGATGCCCAGTTTTTGCCCAACTGGGTCACGAAGGATCTCGCGCCTCGGGGGGCCTAACGTGGAAGCGACTCAAATAATGCTTTGTTTTCTAGTTCTTCTTTCTACTCGATTTACGTGTGCGTGCTTGGCTTAGATTAGCAATCCATTATTTTTGCGAGCATTATGTACGGACAAAATGGCAAAAAGTTCGATACAGAAAACTGTTTTCTTCTCTTACTAACTTTCATGCTTGATACCAGGCTTCAATATAATGGAGGACGCGGGAGCCAGGGCTGAAAAAGAAAGCCGCCCTTTCCTGACCAGCCTCCCTCAGTTTCGCCCCGTCAAAAAGCGATCCTCCAACAGCCCCACCAAGCAGTCAGGAATTTCGGCCCAGCGAGCTTCGAGCCTCCACTCTGCCAGTTTAGCAATCGCAGCTGCCAGGGCTTATACTGGTTATATACTTCCAAACTCACTGAAAATACGGATCCTTGATCCAATCCACGTCTCTTTCCTTCTTCTCTAACTCGCCCTCTCTATTTCGCGCTCCCCAACCGGAGATGAATGACACTTATACCCCGCTGTGTCGGCTGCCGCAGCTGCTGGTTGCCCGGCAATAACTCAGAGCGGCGGCCGGGCCGAATTCTTGGAAAAGAGAGTCTTACTTGGCACTTGCTACCAGTGCCAAGTAGCTGGCCCGCTTCACGTCTGGCTAGCCACCCCGGGACGGGCGCTTCTTCCCTACTAGCCACCAAGGGGATTCGCTGCTGAGCTGTGGTGGTGACTGCACTGAGAGCACGAAGAGAAACAGTTGAATAAGTTGAGAAAAATGACTCCTATTGAACTGGGAGCTTCAAACCAGCTACCACGACGGTCGCTCCTTCTCTACCCTCCGCTCATGATCTACCTTCTGCTCCTTTTCTAACCTCCGCTCATGATCTACCCTCCGACCGTTATCCAGCCCCCAGTCCCTGCCCATGGAGTGGAGGACAGCCACTCAGTCTCCCAGTACTCACTGAGAAAAATAGTTCACCACTCTTAATTAAGAATCAAAGCGACAGCAGTGTCAGACGGTTTCAGATTTTTGTTTTCAAACAGACTTGGTCTGCGGAACGCGTCCCGCAGGACCCAGTCCAGGCCCAACATTACTAGAATTGGAAGAGAGAAGCGGCTTTGAATTCCCAGAAGTGATGAGAATTCCTAGCAACCAGCGCTAGAACAAGCAGGGTCTGGAATCAGTTTTTATCCTGGTATATTCGCAGCGCCTGGAAATTCGGGACGCGTCAATTCAGACGTGCTCCCATCCGTCCTGTCCTCTGCCCGCACTCCACTGCTGCTCATCAGCTATTCCTCATGGAATCTGGGCCATTTGCAGCCCGGATACCAGCCAGGCCTCACAGCTCGGCAGCCCCTGCAACCAGCCACCAATGGAGATCAATTTTAAGAATATCAAGCTGTTTTACCCGACTTGTTTGAGTTCATAACACAGAATGGCCAACTAAATCTGAATAGAAGAGATAGTCGGACAGACATGGGGCTAAGCGGCTGGGATATGAGATGCGGAGAGATGAGGCCAACAGGAGGCTGGGACCACTGCGCTGGGATTCTGGAAGAGATACGAGCGATGCATCTGGGAGGCCATCAGCCTGTAGAAGTTAAACGGGAAAAGTCAACTTGGGAGAATCGGATCAGAGTAAAGGATGCATCATCATTGGGGATATGGATTTGGACATTTTATTGACCTGTTACGGCTGGCTAGGGACCCCGTGTCCCCTTCTATTCGACATAAAAAGCCATTATTGCGCCGATAAAAAAACCTCGAAGTCCCGGGTTATGCTAAGGCAGAACGAGAAATCCGGGTAGGCGGTGGAAACCCAACGCGCTCCTCCCGCGCAGCTCCCCAACTAAGGCCCCAAAACTAGTGTTTCACTGTCCGCAGACTCACTTTCAGTCAGGTAAATCAATGTTGCGCGCTTTCCGAAAAATATATATGAAAAAACTGGAGAAACACCCAGCATGGAGGGACAGGACGATGGGACATTGGTAGAGAAGGCGTACTAAGAGATAAAAGAAGCCGAGGTGTGGTGTGGGCGCAGAGAGAGATACAGAGGAAAGCGAAGGGATAATCCCTTTTGCCTGCTGGCCAGAGCCCTGGGGCGCTAGGCAAAAGAAACAGCAGATAGAGGGAGGAGTATTAGTAGCACGGATAACTGTGTGTGAATATCTGTCCTCGCCTCTTTTTCTCCGTCCGACTTTGAGTACTGAAGCAGCACACCTGTGCCAGCTCCACCACAAATGGGGCCGGATGTAGGATGCCGGCTATCTAGGGGGACAGGGCCGGCTGATTCCAGATTTATAAAGACAGTCAGAGAAAGTGGCAAGGCCGATTGAAAGGGGCGAGGGGCGGATAGGCTGGAAGGAATCTCGGACCGGACGCGGGAGATTTGCCGGGTTATTGAAGGCCGGCCGGCCGCCCCTCCCGGCAGCTTAATGCAATAAGAGACGCAGCTGGGCTCTGCTTTTCTTCGACAAAAAAATATGCGCGCCCATCCACCGCAAGCCGCCCTATCTCTGCCCATCTATTCTCGGGGACACCTGGTCCGCTGCTCAGCAAGGCAAGGAGTATAGCGGCGAGTGTGCAAGGGTGTGGCACACACGGCAGAGCTCCGAATGGAAGCGGCAGTAGGAGGGAAGGAAGCAAGGCCCTGGAGGGGATTTTGTCCCACCCGAGTCCGCCTCAACTGAAAACCCCAAAAAAAATCTGGCCCCTCCCGTTCTAAGCATTCGCTCGTAGTTCGAGTTGAGGAGTTTTTCCCAACCAACCCCCTGCGGTGAAATTCGGCGCCGGGGCGTCGTCACGATTCGGACTTGGAGCTGGAGGTTCGCGCGCCGGCGGTTTGGATTTGACAGCCGGGAGAAAAATCGGATGGGAGGCGAAAGTTGGCCTGCCAGCGGAGACTGGGAGAAAAGAGAAAAAGTGGAGAAGAGGAAAAGAAGGCGGCGGGCAAGGCAGGGAAGGACGGGAAGGAGCTGGAAGAGGACGCCGCTAATTAAGTGACGTTCCCCGAGGCTGCGGCTGACTGGTAGGTGAAGCAGGATTACGGTCCCGGGCCTACCTGAGCTCATCATTATTTTCCGCCCGCTCCCGGCCCGCCCAGCTTCCCAGCTCCATCAGCCTCATCCCAGCAGCAGCGCTCCGCCCCCGCCCCAATCCTTTCTGAAAGCTCCTCCCGCGCGCGAGCTTGGAATCCTGAGGATTTACTCCCAAGGTTTAACCCTTTCTTTCTGTCTGTCTGCTCGCCTCCCCAGTCTCCAATAGTCCCAAACGTAGTCCCCTTCTGCTCGGCGCAATCTTTTCCCCTTTTTCATTTTGCGCGACCCCAATCCGCTCGCCTTGCCAATCCTCGGCGGGGCGTCCCTACACGGGCTTATCCTGCCGGATGGCCTCCTATTTCCGACAGGCTTGTGACTCCTCATGTGTCCGCCCGGCCCGAGCAAATGTTGGAGGCTTTGCCCCCCAAGTGTTCGCCGGTGAGCGGATTTGGCCGGATTGAAGGCGGCGAGGTTGGGGGCGGGGAGGAGTCGGCCTGCGGCCAAGGGCTCAAAGGGGTCCCCAAGGCGAGCCTGCCTGCCGATGAATTGGGAAAGCATTTTAAGTTAGTTGGCGTAGGTTTTAGTCAAGGTTGTCCTCCTGTATGCGCGCTTACAGGTTAGGTTGGCCGCTTTCACGAATTTGGCCTGATGAAGTTTAAGGACTTTTCTCCCTGTCTGGTATCTGTGAATACACGGATGTCTCACTTAAGTCTCTTGCATAATAGAATGGTAGCCTATAGAATCATGTAGAAGCCGTAAAAGCCGCTTATTTTAGCCTGCCTGGACACCTCCTTGCTATGCTGTAAGAGATTTTTTGGCGTCAGGACGCGAGGCGGCAAGGACAGTCAAGAGATGCTGGGCCGCCGGTGGAGAGAAAGTCGTCAGGTCCCGCTCTAATTAGGAAATAAATTGGCAATTCTGCAGGCGCCCAAGGCTCCACGCCACCGGGTCAGCGCTGGGCTTGACTCTCCCCCTCCCCGCACCTGACCCCTGAGGGACTCATCGTGCATGCTCAATCTGATTAACCAGCCTTTTGGAGGGGAGACCAGGCCTCTCGATCAGCTGGGAGCAATGGGCCAGTAGTTGGAAGCTGAACAACGGAGGCGGAAAAACGCCAGTATCGCTGGGTGCCGATTGCGCCGAGCCAAGCGTTCTGGGAATCAAAGCCGAGAATTATTTAGGCTTGCCAAGTTTAACTAAGAAATTAGCGCCAATTTATGGCTTAGCTGGTGACGCTTTGACAATAAAGAGTGAGCGCTTCACCCGTTGCTTGATAGCCACTGTTGATGCTGGTGTTTGGATTTGAGATGATCAAGCGCTGATTGGGGTGATTGCTGTTTAATGTTGCTGATATGGGTGCTGTTCGGGTGCTGTTGGGGTTGCTGTTCGGGTTGCTGTTGGGGTGCTGTCGGGGTTGCTGTCGGGGTTGCTGTCGGGGAATCTATTGGGCGTCAAGGCTTAGAATCAAGGCTTCTAGTTGAGCCGTGCCTACAATCAGTAGCCCCTCAGCCTGAACTGCTCACCGAAACCCACAAGCCCAAGAGTTTGGCCGCGAATCCGCGTGGCTCCCGAGGCCAGTTCGGCCATGCGGTCGATGCTGATGGCTCCGTTGCTGTCCTTGGCGTAGTTGCTAGCCAGGAAGATGGTCTTGCGGTACAGGCTGAGGATGAGGCAGATAGTCGAGTCCGCTGTTTCTTCCACACAGGCGCCGGAGATGCAGGAGACGGCAATGCCTGAAACCGGTGAGAGACAAAAATTATTTTAGAGAGCAAATATTATTTAAGACATGAAACAAGCCTGTTGCGTTCGCCCCTTTATTAAGCTCGTCAGACTAAGTCCGCACAGAGACACCGCTGAGAATATTTTGGTCGCCAGTGAGATCCTCAGCCGCCTCTTTGGGATGATGATGGGGGTAGGGGAAGGAGATAGCTAGCTGCCCGCCGAACCGGAGTTTTGAGGCCGTCAAGAGATTAGAGCGAGCCGTCGGAGAGGTCCCAGTGAGAAGGAGTGAGACAGACACACACACAGAGAAAAATCAGAGGCCCGCCAGGTGTGAAAGCTCCGCTTCCAGAAGCACTCCCATCTTAGCGCCATCATCCTCTCTTCTGTCCCGTCCACTTTTGCCCGCAGCCGACTAAAGACAGCTCGCCGCAATCCGAGAGCCATCAGCTTGGACTGAGAGAGACGCGCTGGTCCTCAAGTGGAATATTGGAAGGCTCGGGACAGCCGGCGGGGCGAGCAGAAGAAAGAGGCAAGGCGGAGGTTGAGAGACGATGGAAGACGGACGATAATCTGCTTTCTCCTCTCGGTCAATCGAAACCTCAGCCCCCACCTGGAGTGGCGACGGGAACCCCCTCTTCCGCTGCGGAATGCTGGAAGGGGCGAGTGCGAGGGGCCGGGGCTAATGCGATATCCACCGCTGCGGGACGCGAGACGGGTGTCAGCCTGTGAACCAAAAGCCCCGCTCGTCCAGCCGTAAAAATCTGCCAACCCAGCACCCGCCGGCCTTCCTTCTCCTTCCACTAAGGCCGCTGCCGCCCGCCCAGCTCTCCATCAACTCTTGCCGGTGTGTCTCCCGCCTCTTCCTTCTCATATCTTTACATTCGGCAAATGCCGGATCTACAATTCGGAGCTTGCAACTCGCTACACAATGTAGCAGCCAGATAACGAGATGGGAAAGGTGGAAGAGCTTGCAATACTTCCTCAAAACTCGAACCCGAATTTGGTCTCTTCCTTTTCTCCCCAAATCCCTTCGAAATCCTCAGTCCATCCCCTCTTTTGCTTCCACCCTCCGCTGTTCCTGGCTCCCAGAAGCTCGCCAGAGTGCCAAGCTTTCCCTAGCCAAAGCCAGCCCCTCACCCGCGGGGTTCGGCGGCCTTCCGCCCACCAGGCCTTCCAGCTGGGACTAATTAGTCAGGTGCCGCCGTGTTGCAGACACACCGGCCCACTGGAATAGACACACACACACAGAGGGAGAGAAAAGGATGAGAAAAGAAAGCCGGAGAAAACCTACTGACCGGGTGGGCTGTGGGGGTGGCTGCAGACCCGACTGGGAGAGGGTGCCGGCCCAGTTAGGAAATGAAAGAATCCGAGTTGCCGTGCGCCCCGTTGCCCCACTCCCCTGGCCTAGCAGGGAAAACTAGATCAAGAATGGGAGTCACGGTTAGCGGCTTTACCCGGATCAACTCAGACAGTGCCGCCAACTGTTAGCTTCCCAGGTGGCTCTGAAACCGCAAACCACCAGCCGTGTTTAGTGCCTCAATATTGATTGGCTGGACGGGCACAATAAAGCGGTTTCTCCGCGGCCGTTTTGTCCACAATTACTAAAGCAGTAAATTGGGCAACTGCCCCCCTCCTCTTCATGCAGGAAGGCGGCCGATGCTAAGAGGGCACCGGCGGCCGGCGGGCACTGAGCAACGGCGACCAATTCTTCAGTTCTAGTTTCCTCCCTTCCCCCATCCCCAGGCGTTCCCGGAACTCACCGAGGCTGCGGGCGGCCGCCAAATCAATATTCTCGCTTCCGGGACCAATCTGCACAAGTAGCTTGAGCTGCCTGAACTGGGCCAGCTCCTCGCGGCCCAGGTGAATTGACGACCACATTAGAGCGGCCACGGCCTCATTGAGCACCTGAAAGTCGGCGGAGAGCAGGGTGAGGGGTGGGCGGAGAGTCAGTTTAAGAGAGGCAGCCGACTGGAGGCCGGCTACTCCAGCGCTGCTCAACTGCGGGACAGCCACCGGATGCAGCTGCGCCTCCTCCGCAGAGTGGCCCCACCCAGCCCTCTCCTTGGCATCGCGGCCGCAGCTTCTGCCAGCGGCACCAGAGTGGGAGATAAGATTTGTAGGCACTTCCTCCGCCAGGCCAGACCGACACACGTCGCGGCGGAGGGCAGGAGGGGGAATGGCGGCCGGCCTGTCAGCAGCCAGTATTAGTAAATCCCCTCTCCCAGAGCTCTCGATGCGGCATCAGCGCTGGCATCAGCACTGGGCATCGGGCCTGGTGCGCTGGACCGCTTGAAATCTAAGTTGAACGAAGAAAGCCGCGGAAGCCGGGCTTGCTTTGAAAAGAGGGAGAGAGAAGAGAAACGGGAAGAGTGGGGCTGCTCTGACCAGGAACCTTTCGAATCTGCACAATCAAGGCTTTTGGGCTTTCTAAATAGTTTTTAATTGCGTAGGCTTATAACTAGTAGATCTCAAATAGATTTAGTCGGATTCGAACCACGCACTTTCTCGTGAACTTCAGCGACAGTCTGTGCATCGCAGAATGCAACGGTGGCATGATCCTTCAGTAGAGGCATCTCGATGCTGCAGTCGCGTCCGTCCAGCAGAGCCACCAGCGGGCGCTGATGATGAATTGGAACGATGGCGGCACCAGCGGTTGGCATTGGTGCTGAAATTGGCGCCGGCACTGGCACCGGCAGCGGAGTCGGCGTCGGTGTCAGCACTGGCGTCGACGTGGGCGACGATGGAATAGCCGAGGTGGTAGCGGCCGGTGCAGGGGCAGCCGAGATAGCCGTTGACGGAGCCACAGTGGCAGCGGCTCGGCTAGAGTCTGCAACTATAAATAGCACACGTGGAGTTGGAAAACGGTTGAAATTTGTGGGAGTGGGGTGGGCGTTTGTATAATTTTTGAAGTTTGCATTTGAATATATATAATTGTATGGAGTGGGGGGGCAATAAGCTCAGTCGGAAAGCGGGTAATGTTTATTGTCAATAATAAGCGTGAGGAGTGGGGTGGGCAATTAGCTCAGTCGGAAAGCGGGTAATGTTTATTGTCAATAATAAGCGTGAGGAGTGGGGTGGGCAATTAGCTCAGTCGGAAAGCGGGTAATGTTTATTGTCAATAATAAGCGTGAGGAGTGGGGTGGGCAATTAGCTCAGTCGGAAAGCGGGTAATGTTTATTGTCAATAATAAGCGTGAGGAGTGGGGTGGGCAATTAGCTCAGTCGGAAAGCGGGTAATGTTTATTGTCAATAATAAGTGTGAGGAGTGGGGTGGGCAATTAGCTCAGTCGGAAAGCGGGTAATGTTTATTGTCAATAATAAGCGTGAGGAGTGGGGTGGGCAATTAGCTCAGTCGGAAAGCGGGTAATGTTTATTGTCAATAATAAGTGTGAGGAGTGGGGTGGGCAATTAGCTCAGTCGGAAAGCGGGTAATGTTTATTGTCAATAATAAGTGTGAGGAGTGGGGGGGGCAATAAGCTCAGTCGGAAAGCGGGTAATGTTTATTGTCAATAATAAGCGTGAGGAGTGGGGTGGGCAATTAGCTCAGTCGGAAAGCGGGTAATGTTTATTGTCAATAATAAGTGTGAGGAGTGGGGTGGGCAATTAGCTCAGTCGGAAAGCGGGTAATGTTTATTGTCAATAATAAGCGTGAGGAGTGGGGTGGGTAATTAGCTCAGTCGGTAAGCGGGTAATGTTTATTGTCAATAATAAGTGTGAGGAGTGAGGAGGGCGCTTAGCCGAGGCGAAAAGGCGTTAATACTTAGTGCCTGTTATTTCTGCCAGGGTGGGCATTTAACTCACCAGGACTTGAGTTAAGTAGCTCCCGCACACAAGCGGAGGAGCTGTTTGAGCTCTGCGGACTCTCGGCACTACCGCGCTGCTTTTCACTGGCCAGCTTGGCCCGTTTGGCCCGACGCTCGGCGCTGGCTTTGTTGCTACGCGGCGGTAGCTCCACTTTGATTGGGGCGTCGACGCTAGGATCGGCTACAGGGACGTCGCCCTCCTTTTTCTCGCCGTCGTGAAAGTGTCCACTGCACACGCGGAGCTGGAATAGACATTAAAATCGATTTCCCAACTATTTTGATAGCGAATAAGTCAAACCATAAACATTTTGCAGATTGGATTCGATACAAAGTAAGGGTATAGAAAAAATATATTAACGCACAGATATTTTATTGGGAGAAAAATTGACCGCAACAGCTTATCTATTTTCTTCTGTCAAAAGAGATTTCAGCTGCTTAGCTGATTTTAAGCAACCAATAAAAGGCTGATCTTGGACTGAAAATGTGAACTCAGCATTGAACCAACCGAATGGTTGCGGTTGCACAAAAAGCCAAGCCAAGAGCCAGACAGAGACCAACAGGTAAGGCGTCTCTGCGTCAGTTAACACCGCCTCCCCTACCCTCTGACCAAAAGCCTCGATGTGAAACGAAGGGGCGAGCCGCGACCACGAGCAAAAGATGGATCGCAATAGCAATTGAAAATGTTCCCAATCTCAGGCCGAGGCCTCCAAGCCTCCGTCTTTGTAAACGGATACGCCTTGCCTATAGCAAATATATCCAACCATCCTCTTTTTACCTGCAATTGGACTCGATGGTTCAGCATTTGGGGCAGAGAGCAGGTCGGGACTCAAAGCCAGCCTCGGCATTGATCCTTGATACGCGGCCACGGGGGGGGGAGGCGGCGTGCGGACCAGATATGCCGCGGATAAGGCCGAAATTCTGCCCGGCCTCACTCCAGCGCGCTGGGAGAACTCGAACAGTTAAGTGTTTGTGTGCAGAGATGGGGCGGGACCCCCCGGTACGAGGAGGCTGGAAGAAAGGCAGGCCGTGTATGGGGGTTGCAGCATTCACCCTAAGCTCCTTATAGACCCGGGCTCTCCCTCTTACCTTGCGTAATGGACGGGACCGGTACAACAAAATAAAAAGTAGCGATTCAAAGAGGCTAATGTTTCTCCTTGCTTATTGCCCGCCCCCCACAGATCTATCCTGGCTTTTGTGCTCTCCAACTGACGGCTAGAGAAGTCTTCTTTTTTCCCCATAGGCTACTCCCAAGCATGCTTGGACCCCTGTCATCTCGCGTATCTTCTCCCCGCGTCCGTCTCCCATTATCCCCTCGTGCCTCTCTGGTCCGTTGGAAAGCCTGGGGTTTGGGAAGCAGCTGACATTTGCTGGACGATGATGATAAGCAAGCTCCCACTCTCTCTCTCGCGCGGGGGATTACGCTTTGCCCAAGCCCCTCCAAAATAGAGTATTTTTAATTGTACCATGCGTGGTTACCTGGCGGCTTTATTTAAACAGCAAAAAGCACTGCCCGATACGATGGATAGAATAAGAGGCCGCGCTCACAAGAATAAGAAAAATGAGAGTTGGCGAACAAATAATGGCCGAAACTGCGGTCCAGCTTGAAAAACACCGCGGGGAGACGGAGCTTTTTTACAGAGTCTATTGACAGTTCGTCAGCGAGTAGCGATATTCGGTCGAAGTGGCCCGTGTAAATTGGACTCAGCGCAGCTCATTATACATCTGGTCTCAATCTTCCCTTGGCTGTTATCTCGTATGTTGCTCCCCAGGTGTGTTTCCGTTCTGCACCCCCCCCCACACACACACACAGGGTATCCAACTCGCACAGTCAGCTCCACAGCTGCAGTCCTCATCATCATCCTCCCCGTTGTTGCATTGCTTTGAAAAAAATAGTATATAAAGGAGAAAGTTGACTCAGGGGCGATTATCTAGCCTCAAGGGCGGGGCGAGCGGGCCAAATGCAGCGAGCAGCCACTGCTCATTAGCGACTGGGGCGAGAAATAACCCGGCCTGTGAGCGGCGCTGCTGCAATGGGATAGATTCGCGGGACCAGATTTTTTGCCCAAACAGGCCAAATATGGTGGGAAATGCTGCTTCCCGAGGCTGCATCTGCACGTATTATTAGTCTTCTATATCTAAACAGTCTTTGTTAGACATTTCTAGTCTTGGTTGCATGTCCTTAGTTTAGTTTAGATCTAAAACGTTTTTAGCTAGATTTCTCCCCTTCAGTTTGGTCTTATGAGAATTAGTTACATTCTACTTAATAAAAACATCAATGCCACTTTTTGATTCAATAATTTTCGATTTCGAGAGGCTATGGCTGATTTAGACTGTTGTTGTTCATAGTAGCATAGCGGATTCAAATTTCCTACAACAACTGAAACTCACATGAAAGATTCCGCAAGTGAAAGCAACAAAGAATAATGCAATCGGTAGAATTAAAAAAAACTGTTAAAACGACGTTGACGTCAAGTTTGAACGTCGCTGCGCATACAGAATAAATTAGATTGCCTTAAATGGCAGAAAAATACGATAAAACATAGCAGAACAGTCCAATAAATGCCGAAGATAAATTAATAAAAGCAATTTAAAAGGGCTACAGCTGTGAGGAAAACGCTTGCTGCGCTGGATAATTTACTAGTAAGAATAATGCTCACGTTGATACTCTATATCAACTCTAGGATCAAGTGCCTTGCTCAAGCGCACAAATTTTCCTTTAGAGTTGGGACTCGAACCTATGACCTTCGGATCAAGAGTCCGATCATCAAAATCATCTAGTTAAAACCCCTCCACCTAATGAAAGAGCCCGATAGATTAGCATATCGAAAACGAAAGCTACTATGGCGACACTGTTCTGTTAAAAAATTGAAGCAAAAGAATTAAAACAAAGCAAAACTGTATGGAAAGCTGCCTTCGTTCCGATAGTATAGGAATATAGCATAGTCGCATATTGCTACGGCTATTAAGGCAAGTTTTTGAGGAAAATAGTGGCTGCTAAGATGAAATCAGCGACTCACCCGAGAGTTTGGCGATCGAAATTCTTTCCTAAAAGAATGCCGCACTGTTTGTAAACAGAAAAATTACAGTGGTTAACGAGTGCAAACTATGAAACAGTAAGCGAATGGTTGTGCAGGGGTGAGTGAAAAACGTTTTATACGAGCTAACTGTAACTGCTCTGTCTGCTGGAAACGGTGTCGGTAGAGCTGGCATCAATTTGACCTGCATTCTGTCATTAATGATACTTGATACAATAGTCCTCTCGCAAAATGCATTATGCATTTAAGAATCTCTGACACATTATAGGATCCCTGACACATAGGATCTCTGACACATTATAGGATCTCTGACACACTATAGGATCTCTGACACATTATAGGATCTCTGACACATTATAGGATCTCTGACACATTATAGGATCTCTGACACATTATAGGATCTCTGACACACTGACACACTATAATGTCTCTGACAAACTGACACATTATAAGATCTCTGACACATTCTTGAATTTGGAGAAGCTCTGACGCATTCTACATTATCGGACACATTCGAGCTCTAAAATCACTGACACAAGAATATCTGACACTCTAACAAGCATTCTAAAATCTCTGACATTAAAGAATCTGACATGCCTGGCGCCTTCCATTCAGGGCCCCGGATTGTTTAATTCTGACCTCGAAGCTACAGTTAATCCAGCCAACAGGGCCAGGAGTACAACAGGCTGGCGCAGTGCATAGGCAGGGTTTTCACTGTGTCTCACCTGGCTCACAATAGTCTGCTCGGTGCGGCCGATCGCCTCCAGCCAGCGCTCGCGCAGCACGGCGGGCTTCTTCGGCACCCGATAGAAATGCCGATTGTCGTCCGAGCCGCGGTAGCGCGACCGGAACTTGCAGTTGGGAAATCCGCAGGTGGTTGGCATCTCGCTGTTGGCCGTCGGACAAAGTTGGGCGCGGTTCTCACAGTGAGGGGCAAGGGAGAGGAGAATAGGGATTTAAACGGTGGCAGATTTTGAGGCCGGTGGAGCTCAGGCAAAGGAGAGAGAAATGGGGGCCGCAGACGAAGAAAGGGAAGCTGGGGGGAAGCAGCAGTTGGTTGGACGTCTCAGCGCCAGTAGCCAATGACTGCCCGACTCAAACTAATGCAGCTCCATACGATGCTTGAGCCCTGCCTGCCTGGTAGAGCGCCGCGTCCCAGAGCTGCTTCCTCAGTAGGGAAATTGATTTTCCCAGCCCCGATCCTGTTCCCCCCCAGCCGTATCCCTGCGGGCGAATCCCATCAAAGGCTGGCTGGCCCAAAAGGGTTTGAGCTCCGGCTGGGGCATTGGGCTCAGCTGCTGATTGCCCGCTATTCACCTGTTTGAGCTCGGGATGAAGCCGGCAGGTGATTCCACGCTGCCCAGCAGGCGGCTGGAGAGGTGACAGAGAAAGGAAACTGGAGTAAGGAAGAGCTCAGAGACCGATCGGAGCACTCTCAGTTTCTTTAACATCTAAGAGGGGCCGCAACGCCAGTTAGCTGCGCCAGATGCGCCATTTTTTAGTCAGCAATGCCAGTAATTGGATCAGTGGGTCATGATTGCCTATGGAATTGAGTCAGGATTATTGCATACTCGGTCAGCATTAGTGGATATTGGGTCAGGATTGTTGGATATAGGGTCAGGATTGTTGGATATTGGGTCAGGATTGTTGGATATAGGGTCAGGATTGTTGGATATAGGGTCAGGAATGTTGCATATAGGGTCAGGATTGTTGGATATTGGGTCAGGATTGTTGCATATAGGGTCAGGAATGTTGCATATAGGGTCAGGATTGTTGGATATTGGGTCAGGATTGTTGGATATAAGGTCAGGATTGTTGCATATAGGGTGAGGAATGTTGCATATAGGGTCAGGATTGTTGGATATTGGGTCAGGATTGTTGGATATAGGGTCAGGATTGTTGCATATAGGGTCAGGAATGTTGGATATTGGGTCAGGATTGTTGGATATAGGGTCAGGATTGTTGCATATAGGGTCAGGAATGTTGCATATAGGGTCAGGATTGTTGGATATTGGGTCAGGATTGTTGGATATTGGGTCAGGATTGTTGGATATTGGGTCAGGATTGTTGGATATTGGGTCAGGATTGTTAGATATTGGGTCAGAAGTGTTAGATATTGGGTCAAGAGTGGTGGATATTGGGTCAGAAGTGTTAGATATTGGGTCAAGAGTGGTGGATATTGGGTCAGAAGTGTTAGATATTGGGTCAAGAGTGGTGGATATTGGGTCAGAAGTGTTAGATATTGGGTCAAGAGTGGTGGATATTGGTTCAACAGCGTCTTACATTGGGTTATTAGGAGTGTTGTTGCGAGTGTGGTAACCATCAGAGTTGGAGCAACTCCTGACTATAAGATCTAGCAAGTAATATTAGGTAACGATGCATTTAGGAATGAGCAGGTCGCGACCAATTTGCTAGCTTTGATTAGCATCTCAAACAGATCTTTTCACCTATGAAGATTTAGCCTTCGAGGGAGTTTCAATAGCCCTGTCCGTCATATTGCACCTCTTCACTTTACTTTGCCTCTCTCTCACAAATCCTATTATTCCAAGCGGAAGCCCAATGCAGCCCGAGGCTTAGCTAATGAATTCGAAAATTTGTTTGGCGCAAAAGCAGACCAAACTGAAGACCAGCTTCTCCATACAAGCGGCCTTCTTCCTCACTCGCGCCTTCTTCCATTCCTAAAAGCTCCTAGTTGACTTAGCTGAAATCCTAAGCGCTAAGTCTCCCATTATTCCCGCAACTACTCGATTTGAAACAGAAGCCGCACAACCCCATCGTAAACCTTGCCTTTCGGAAGCAGTCCCAATTCACTTTCACATTGGGGTATTTACTCCGCAGCAAAACTAAACCGCCGCTATGCTTTTTGCCAATCATTTGAAGCCTCCCAAAGAATATTTCACGAACCGGTAAAAGCTGACTTCTTTCCTCCTTTCGCTGTCTCACAAAAACTTCTTCGATTAGCGCTTTCAGGCCGGGGTTCCAAAGATCAGTAGAAAAAAACAGGTTCCGGACTCGTGCAGAGCGGAAGTGGCGATTAGATGGTATCGTGTGTGTCTAAAACGTGTTGGTGGTCCCTTGGAACTTCTGGCTGCCTGTGTATAGCGAAAGGCCCCAAGTTCCAAGACAAAATTTTGCCACAACGCGGAAAGAGGAAATGGGAAAATGTTGAAGTCAAAAAGCCCAGGTTTCCAACTGACTGTCTCGCCTCCCACTCTAGCTCATCTAATTAGCTAATGCCACCTCTAACTGGGACGGGGACTTCTGAGTCGCATGTTGAGTAGCGTGGAGAGCTTGTCTGCTCGGACGCGGAGGTTAATGGCTGAGCCGGTGCAGTGGTGTCGGTGGAGATCGCGGCGGCTCCTCGGCCCGCTACTTATCCATCAAGTCGAGCGTGAAATTCTTCCCATCCCAGTCTCTCGCTTCCCTCCCTCGCTGCCGCTTTCTCCCCCCGTCAGTATCCTTTGCAGTAATACTGCATTCCACCGCACCAGGTCCTTGGCCCCAATTAGCTAGTAGAAAGGGTGACACCAAATGTTTTAGTCTTTATTTTTATTTTTAACGCCTTGATTGTTTATAAATAGCAGGTGGCTGCAAAATAATTTTTTTTGCCGCGTTGAAGGTCGCTAATCCCACGCGGCGATTGTCTGGTAGAGCCGGACTGGCGCACAAATCATCTTGCTGGCTGGGGTCTCCCAAATCCCCTTTGGGCACAGTCGCAGCTAGATTATAGTTTCGAAATCTGTCTCGAATCGAATTGCGCGCTGATCGGACAGGGGATTAAGACGGAGGCTTGTGTGGAATAATATCCCGATGGCGAGGGGACACGGCGAGATGTCTAAGGCGGCAGCTTCTCACCTTTAGTCAGCAGGTGGGGAAGCTCGCTAATCCAGTTGGCAGGTTTATCTGCTCCGAGCAGGGCAGGAGGGTGTGGGGCTGGCTTGGAGGCAGCGAGTGAACCCGCATATTTGATTAGGGCAGCCAGTTCCGCCGAGCGCTGGGGGCGGGCAATAGGCTTTGGGTCATTATCTTGGCCCGGGAGGCGTCTCCGTATTCGATAGTCCGTGAAATCTCCTGCTGGCAGGCAGGCCGGCCGGGCGTCTCCTCCCATTGAAAATGCCGCCTGCGCATTGGCGCCCCCGGACCCTGCCGCGGCATGCTGGCGGTGCCATTAGCGATCCGGGCCAGCAGGACGCACCTGATGCGGCCGCATTGGCAATTCAGTTCAACGCATCTGCTTGTGGCTTAATATTTGCAGAAAATCTGTCCAATTTGCTGGCTATTAATTAATTTCAATTTTCTGCTCCAGCTTTTAGCTGTTATTGTTTCTTTCCGAACATGGCAATTTTTCCCCGGTAGAATCTCCAATGACTAATGGAATAAACATCTTTAAAATGGGTATTTTTCTTTTCAGCCCAGACACGGGCAATTTGGCACATAAAAAGCCAGACTTTCACTCAAAAAGGTAGCAAGATTCCCGATGAAAAATATTTAGAGCCGGGGAGATCACAAAAGGAGACATGCCGAGCAGAGGAGGTTTTAGAATTGAGGTTTAGAGGTTAACTTTCGGGTTGCTGAAGAGATTCAGCAAAGCGGGGATTCAGAGTGGAATAGGTAAAATACTGAAGCGGTAAAATCTGTGCCAGAGACTTTCTTTCTTGATTAACATGAGATGAAGCCATGGTGGGCTTTGGCTTCAACAATTCCAAGCCAACAGTGAAAGTTACTCCGGCCTTGCAGCTCCATGTCGGGGTTCAGTCCCCAACATTTTCTTTAATCCGTTTAGTTTCCTTGCCGCCCCTCTCCGCGGTTCTGGAGTCGGCTGTTGCGGGTCTTCGCTTGTGAATCAGGCCGGCCCAACCGGGGCCTCCGCTGCGCGATTCGAATCAGAGGGACAAAGAGAAATCTAGAAGGGAATAATATCAAAAAAGCGTTTCCCGTTTCGTTTCCCTCTACTCTCATTTCCTTATCCCGCGAGCTCTGTTTTCCACCAAAAGAGGAGAGAGGAGGGAACAGGTGTGCAGACATAGACCCAATGCAGCAACAGGCTTGAGAAGCTGGCGTGATGCTTCAGCAAGATTGGGGCTCGGGTTTTAGGGCATCAAAAACGCGCACAGAGAGAGGGACAGGGGGGCTTAAAGGAAAGAAGCAGTAGTTAGTCAGACAAGCAAGCCAACACAACCGCTACAATCAGCGCCGGCCTACCCACGCGTCCTGCTTCCAAATCCCCAAAACACACACACTCCCTGCCGCTGGTTAGTATCTGTTCGGCTGCGGCGTGCATCTCAAAGCGGTTTTTAATCAACCTGAAACGGCTGGCTCTGCCGCTAGGAGACCGCTGATGCCACTCACAAACAGCTGGATCAGAGAGACGCAGCTCCTGCTGCTCGACTGAAGCCCCCTTTTTTGGTCAAAAAACTCCCAAAACTCGAGAAGCCGCTCTCTGTTCCTCTAACTTATACTTTTCTTCCGCAGATGAGGCCCCAGGCCGCACGAGGCACATGCGAGGCTGCAGGTGCTGGGGCGAAATTAAGGACCGCGAAAACAGCGCAGCAGCCGAACGAGCTTGCATAATGGAGATTGCAGGAGGCGCAGGTCGAGGCAAGACGTCTCCCAGTGCGCTCCCATCTGTATTTTTCTTCTGTTCACCCCTATTAGAAATGAAAGGGAAAGCGGAGCCGCAGCCGGGAGAAGGATTTGGGCGCAGAAAGTTTCCAGCAAAGCCGGGAGCATTAATAACGGCCGCGTCTTCTCCCTCCCCTCTGTGATTCTCGGCGGCAGGAGCTTGGGGGGGGGACTTAATAGCAGGCCTCGGCATTGCATGACCCAAGCCCATTTTTGTCATCCATTCTCCCACTGACTCCCGCCTGTAGCTACCCCCACCCCTCCTACAAATTGGCTTGGCCTTGGCTTCAGGTTGTCTAAATGCGAGCTGATGTGGCGTGCGCCGGCGCGTCTTGTCCTTGTCTGTCGCCTGGCAGCCAAGGAATTCAGAATTATCCCGGACCAGGGAGAGCTCAAGCGGAGTCTCTGAGGTAAGCAGGGATGGATCAGAGATCAGGATCGACAGGGGGTGAGTTGAAGGCCGGACAAGGAGGCTGAGATACCAGCCATGCAGTCCCCACCAATTTCCGGGTCTGCGAGACGCAGCTGGGGTGGGTGGGGCGAGGCCGAGCTGTCCGGGAAGGTAGAAAAAGACAACTAGCAGACAAAGATGACGAGAAAATTGCCTTTCTCAGTGAGATGCGTATGGCGGGCCGGCGAGGGCCTCGGATCCACACGGAAGAGAGGGGATCTGTAGCAAGAGTAGAAAGGGGAAGAAAGACCGAGGTCGGAGCGAGTCCGCCTTTTTGTCAATGGCCTATTGCTGAGCGTTTTTAAATTTTGCTAGTATATTTTTTATTTTCTGCAGAGCGTGTGGAAGACAGAGAGAGTTGGCGGCAGGGTTAGGCGTCACTGAGTGACCTGCCAGATGCCGGACCTGCTGCGCTGCGGTCCGGAGATGCCAGTAATTCGATCACAAGACAGCAGTAGCTAGAGACGCACTACGAGCTATGAGGCTGAATGGCGTGCAGCTCTTAGATTTCGTTTATTCTCTGTCGCATCAGCTATGGAGCCGGAAAATTCCGACTGGCCGTCTGACCGCCGAAAACAATTTGGTCTTTAAACAGCGAAAATTGAATGCACTAAGCAAAGACATGGGTAGCGGAGCCATCCGCGCTTACAGCTGGACCCTTTTTCTTTGCCCGATTTGTATGAATTAATATTCAAGGAAGAGGAAAAATCAAACTGAATACGAAGGGAATTTCAACCAGCAACAACTGAGAGAGCTCATATGGTATGCGCCAGAGCTCTTTAGCTCCCACATCAAAGGGGGCGGGCATTGCTCATATACTGTATGAGCTGAAGTACTCGTAAATCTTCTCCTGCAATTGCTGGGGAAAATTGCCGGCTCCACGAAAATAACAGAGCTGGAAATGGCGAGCAGAAACGGCCAATTGTGTGGAGCCCCTCGGTGTGCTAGCAAGCCGGCAGACTAAGTCTAGCCCTCCTCGCCCCTTTAACTCGATTGTCTTTGCTGCAAAGACGTTGGGATGCTCAGAAAGGCAGCAAAAGATGAAGAACCTTCAATTTCCAGTTCTGCCGCTCCTTGCCTAGCGGATTGAACAAAGGATTCGAATCGGCTGTGAAACTCTAGACATAGGAGACGTTCCTTTGTGGTTCGTTTAACCTCCCCCCTCGTTTGCTGGACCTTCGGCGTCTCGCAAATTGCCGCTTCGTGGAAGATAAGCTATAGAAACTGGTAAGGGATATGGCTGCGCTGTTTTTTTGTCCATCGGCTGAATCCAAACAGCAGTGCCGGCACGCACAACTGAAAACATCATGATTAAGTTATGGCTGAAGACAAGAACACAATGTCAGTGTAAAACAAATCTTTGGATGCCTTTACTAATTGCAGCAAAGGAGAAATTATGCCAGCAATTAACTGCCATTGATAAAAAAATGATGAAAACTAGAAAACATGACGCTTAATTCAATGCTATTGGACAAATAATTATCCATTTATGAGATCTTGGGCTCTTACAGATTGAATTGAAACGCGGGATGGATTCCTACTGGAAGAAGCTGAGACTGGAAAACAAGAAGGCGCGGCTTGTCCCACAGTCATCTGAATATTTCCCATTTCCCAATCAAACCTGCCTGCAGTTCATCCGGTTTGGGTCCAGCGAAGGAAGTTTAATTAAGCTAATGCGGCTAAGCTACCGAGCTGTGTAAGTTAGCTCCCCCTAGACCGACGCCCACAGCGCCAGGATGGGAAGAAGGGAAAACGACCGGGGTGTTAAAGAAAAACGAGACACCGTTAGCGAATGCTGCTGTTAATGAGCTGGCGAGTGCTGCTCGCTTGGAGCTGAGTTACCCTGCTTTCTTCCTGTTCTATTCGCCATCGGTTGCGGCGGCACGTCCAGAAAAAGGTGCCGGACACGCCCCGATACCGCCGCCAATGGGAAACAGAAGGCGAGAAGGAGGCCTCTTCGCAGCTCTTTCCTGAGGCGCACCTGGTCTGGTGCTCAGAACTCTCTCTGTGCATTTCGACTATTCTCTCATTAGTAGCGCCAAAGCGACGGGGGGCGGTCGAAGACACTGCAGCAGCTGCAGTAATGGAAAGCAGAGAATAGGCAGCCATTTTCAAGCCCCCAGGCTGCTCTTGGTGCCTCCCCAGTAAAAAAAGATGCAGATACTTCAAGGATTAATAGAGGATTCTTAACTACTTCCTTTATATTTTTTAAAAGCTTCAGACCCACCTCCACACAGAATTTACATTTTAAAACGTTTATAGCCAAAAAATCTCTAATTAATATTGGACTACTGTGTGGGACACAGTTATCTTCACTCGCTATTGAAAGTAGGATCAATTAAAATTTTATGCCAAGTTTAGCAGAAGTTAGTAGCAGAAACAAGTAATTATCTTTCAATAGAGATTGAAATTAAGTATTAATATGCTTCAAAGCTTTAGCAATTGAAAAAGAGTGGTAAAATAAAACAATTAAAAAAATAATATTTCTTGTAAGGACCACTAGAGGAAATAAAAACAAATCATAAAAAATTACTTAAGGGTCTGCTATGTCAATTACTACAAACTAAGGATGCCAATTGAAATTTATTTGTGTATAGAAAATATTAATATAAATAAATATAAAAATAATTCATTAGCAACACAAAAATTGACTGTCAAAAATATGACTTCTGGCCTTGTTTCTTGATTACCAATAATTTTAATGGCTAGGTAATGCCAAATTATGACACTAAAAAATATACATTTAACAATTTCTTTATTTATGATACGATAGATAATAAATAAAATTTTCTGCTTTTTAATTGAATTTGCTGTTTTTGGTAACTTTTATGCAAGATAAAAAGTTGTTTTAAGGACAGCTTTTAGCATTAAGAATTAGTTGGTAATAATAAAATGTTCTATTGTTTCAAATTTTTTTAGACTTACTCAAAGTGCCATCAAATGAGTTGATTTTAAATAAATTTCCTAAGGATAATCTTAATCAAAGGATATCAAAAGAATGATCAGAAAATCAAATTTACAATTGTATGATTTGTCTTTATTTTTTGGTAGTGTGAATGAGCCTTAAGTCAACAAAGAATTATACACAGGGTAGCTCATAGTTTGAATTAGTTAGACCAGTGTATTAAATTTATTACCTTAAAAAACTAAGTAGGCAGTTTAGCATATATTGCATTGCATATATTTGTTATATTGCATTTTGAAATATAGTTTTTTATTCTACTAGAAATCAAAATACAATGTTTGCAAATTTTTATTAAGCAATCACTTTTATACTTTTTTCTAAAAAAATACCTGTGCAAAACAATCGGTCATAAGAGTTTGGGTGTATGCCCCTGATACATAAGGAATGCAAATCTATCATTTTTTCTTTCATGAATTTGTCAACATGGACTTCCTAAAATTTTTGTTATGGGTTAGAATTTTTAGGACTTGCTTCGTTTTCATATTATCATTGTTAAATTTTCAAATCAACGAAAAAATTGTCTATTAACTTAATTTATTGCAAAAATGGGAATGCAAAATAACTTACACATATGCAATTTACAAACATTGCTGCAAAAAAATATGTTTGAATCATTTGAGTGAAGCTTTAAAAGAAATATCAAGAATTACTACTAAAATTAAAATTATTTTAAAAAAAAATAATAAAAAAGTTGAGTTTTATGAAAGTAAATATGCAAGTATATCGTACATTGTAATTCACAGCACGTGTTTAGATTTGGTCGTAGTCTTTTTACGTTAAGACAATTTTAAAACTTTTATCGTAGTTGCGTTAAAACAACAACAATAAAATAAGTTGTATAATGCGCGGTAGCTGAACGAAATAAACAAGCAAATTACTAGTATGTTTCCATTAAGTATTTTAGAATCATACAGTAGCAATAAAAATGTTTGTTGCATGAACTATAATATTTTGTTATATTTTGCGATCTAAATCACTATTGGCTGGTTATATTATCACGTGATTGACTGTGCTCCAATTGAAAAAAGCTTAGGCCTCTCAGTGCTAAGGCTTTCCAAGCTTTTCCATTGCAGCCTATGTTTAACACTGCTCGGCTCTATACACTGTCTAGATCGGCACAAGGAAGATACAGCCTTTTACTGTGTTAGCTAGCTGCATTGGCGTAGGCCTTCACCTATACGTTTTCGGTAAGCTTGTCTATTTATTTAACTTACACTGTATTGCTAGCGCTGATATACGCTTTAGAAGATGTCTCTGTCGATAAGGGATACTAGTCAGTTTCTGAGTTAGTATTGTGATGACCGACTTTACTGTTCGTCGTTCGAAATTAATTACCAATGTCATAATATAGTTAAGTAAGATAGCCTATGTATTTGTTTCTGTTGTCTTCTTATGTAGCTGAATTATCTGAATTGTGTCATAGGCCCACTAGTTTTGGTTTTGTTTGTTTGGTTTGAGTTCTTGCTATTACTTTGAAGTCTGTTTATTTGAAAAAAAACATATTTTTAGTGACATCGACTAGAAGATGGTGAAGGACAAAATGAAACCGAAAGGTCCAATGAGCGCCTATGCGTGCTTTGTTCAAGTAATTCGCGAAGAGCACAAGAAGAAGCATCCGGAGGAGTCCGTTGTGTTCGCCGAGTTCTCTAAGAAGTGTGCCGAGAAGTGGAAGACCATGAATCCTAAGGAGAAAAAGCGATTCGAGGACATGGCATCTCGAGACAAGGAAAGGTACAATCGCGAGATGGACGACTACGTCCCCGCCGACGGCAGCAAAGGCAAAAAGCGCAAGAAGCCGAAAGATCCTAACCAGCCAAAGCGTGCCCTCACAGCTTTCTTTTTGTTTTCTGACGAGCACCGTCAACGCGTGCGGGATGAGCATCCTGACTGGCGCGTCAGTGAAGTTGCGAAAGAACTTGGGCGCATGTGGGAAGCGTGCCAAGATCGTCCGAAGTACGAGGCGGCCGCCGTTCGCGATAAGCAGAGATATGAAGAGGTGAGTATTTAATCTAAAAAATGCTTTTTGACTACTCGAAGTAGAGTTCTTTATTTCGTTTATCTTAATCAATAATTTTCTCTAAAAATTTCATATTTTATCTCCTTACCACAGGAAATGAACCAATACAGACAAGGCACTTTCGTCCCAACGAAGCGAGCCAGGCCCGACGATAGTGCCGCCAATCACAATGATGCTGGTGACGACGACGAAGATGGCGACGATGAGTAATTATTAGCATTACACGCAAAACTTATTAAACATGTTTTTATCACGAATTTTACATGTATATGTACGTTTTTTTTAATAAGCAGCATCCTTGAATTCCCTTACAAGTTTAATAAAAAAAGATTGGTCCATGGCTTGCAGAATCATGCAATTGATCAATGCTTTTCCAGCAACGTCGGACAGCCCATTAATTTTGAATTGTTTGTGGCGACAGGCTGCAGATATTATTGTTTTTTTGTTACAATGCATCATCATGTGTACTTTAATTTGCCCTCAATTTGTCCTTAAATTTTGTCGCGATTTTCTTTGTCAACATTGTATTATAAGTTATGCTAAATCCGCACGTATATTGCGTTTTATTGCGTACTTTATATTGCCGCATGACTAAATCACATTCTTGTTTTTACGTTCGAATATTTATGTAGTCCCTTGAATATAGTTAAGCAGTCAATATAGATTTTTTTGACGAAATTATCTTTTGGGGTTGGGAATTTTCACCTATGCTTGTAGGTTTCTTAAAATTTTAAACACGCTTAAATTTGCAAATTTTTCAATGCGGCTTTTGTGTTTAACTACAGTTCATCATAATTTTATCTATAATATATTTTCTGGCTAATGTAGGCAATGTATCTAAACGGTATATTTAATTCAGGCACCTGTTTTTTGTACATACTTAATACTTCTTGTAAGCGCGTAAGTAGTGTAACTGTTAAATAAATTGTCAACGTAAAAATAAAATAAAATATAGTCCCGGTCCATTTCGGTAGCTTTAGAAAAAATGCTAAATTAGCGTATTCGTTCGTCTCTGCAGTAGAATTATTATTATTTTTTGTTGATAACCTTGTCTTAATAAAATAGTTCAAAATTTTCTGCATATAATTTGGCTCAAAATTCTAGGTTGAAACTGGTCATAAATATAAAACAGTAATATTTATGAACTTATTAAAGAAAAGCAGCGTATTCACGAAAATCGGTTTTAGAACCAGAATAATTCTAATTCAAGAACCAAAGTCGATAGGAAAATGAAGAGCACTGAATAGAACGAGTGCATTATAACCTTTCCATACATCTGAAAGGCAGTAATTCTGTGAATTTTTATTAAATATGTTTTGTCTATGACTCAGAGCCGTAGAACTATTTTTTTGAATTTTAAACTTTTTACCACGTAAAAAGTGGTCCTCCAACTAATTATTCTGAGACGGTTCGAGAACTTTTCTCGAACCATATTCCTGAACCAGAACCTGGTTCCGAACCGTGTTTGAAAAACGGAACCATCGATATATAGAGCTTCGAACCATATAAAATGTTGCTTTCAAATTGCACATAAGCAGTTAAAACAACAAATATTTTCTAATTATAAGAGACTATGGATCGATATTCTTATCGATCCATAGTTTCGAAAAACTTTCTTAATGCGTAACAAATTTGAATACTTTATTTTCTAAGAAGCTTAACTCTAATTGTTTTCTTGTGTTTTGGAATCCTAGTGAGTGTTAAGTTTAATATGGAGCAGTGTAGGTTTTTATTATACTTGTCTAGTTTTATTTTATTTTAGTAATGCTTGCCATAGTCCTTGGATAATTCATAAAATTGGGGGTGCAAGTTTAACAATCATTGAGACACTATCCATGAGCAAGCCATAGTCCGTATCATGCATGCATATTCTCGCCGCATGTGGCGCACATTTTTCGCGTGCATTATGGCCCAGAAAATTTTCTTCGGCCGTGCAGCCAGCACGATCCGGACTATCGTAAGCAAGTGGCTTATGGCTGTAATGCCAACAAAAATTTATATTGTCTGAAATATAAATTCAATATAAAGTATGTATATTGTATCCATACACTAAATATAAATTTTAGGCCTATCCATGGTATTTAGCATTAATATAGCAGGGAGTCAACAAGTTTAATATAATATAAGAGTATTACTATTATACTTTGATATGCAGTAGAAAAATATGTATCAGTTGGATTAATAAACTAATATTATGTGATAAGTTACTGGAAATATATGCAATGTTTATTTTAATTTAATTAAGGAAAGAAATACTTTGGTGAAAAGTCCAGTAAGTCAGTGGCTAGGCTAGGGAGGCATTATCCCCTTTTTGACAAAGGAAGATAAAACCAGGGGGACCAAGCATACTTTCACAACTCTGAAAATTTAGTAGGTTGATATAACTTAGTTATAACAAAGGGGTACCAGTCAATTTGGCAACAACCAATTTGGCTACAAGTTAGTCCAGCAACAACAAATTCAGCGACAAGTATAATAATTATAAAACTAAAGCCCTTTCCAAAACTTAGCTGGCTAAGATAAAAATTAATATAGTAAAACAAAATTTGTGGATTTATTCCTATTTTGCTTAGTTTGTGCAAAGGTGTGTGCAGAATGAACAGATAAAAAATTCACATGTCATTTGAGCTTTCTTTGACTGGCTACATGTACATGTATATAACAGAAAATTTATATTGTGTATCATTAATATGCCAAATGTATATTTAAATGTATACTCCTAGTGGTCCTTGTGTATATTTCATATGATTTGAATCACTTTATTAATTTGATACATTACTCCACTGTCTGAATAGTCAAGACATCAAGCATTAAGCAATGCAAGAGAATTGTCCACTTTGTACATTGAAAGTTTGCAAACAATACAAAGCATGTAGTCCAAGTGAAAATAAAGGCCTAATTTTGAATTTGTTCAAACTACAGTTACATATACGTAATGTGATAACACACAGGACCTTGGAAAGGAGCAGTGCATCTGCCTTTTAATTTTATTAAAATAATTTTATTAAATAATAATTTTACGCAAACAAACTGGAATTTGCTGGCAATTTTGTTTGTATAATAATACTCAAACAAAAACAAATAAATGTTTAAAGAAATATAATGTCAAATTAAACTTGCAATAAAAATAGTTTCTTGCAGAACCCTATTAGCTGTCACCAAATCAACTGTTGCCAAACTGACTTGTCTCCAAACTGGTTGTAGCCAAATTGGACTGTCACTGAATTAACTGGAAGCCATAACAAAGTTTGCAACTTACTCCAGTAGAACTTTCAAATGAGCAAAAAAGGTCCTGCAAACCACTTCTCACCTATATATTGCTCTTTAATGTTTTATTCATATTTTCCCCAAATTTTAACACTTATACCACCCATCCTCTGGCTTGCCCCCACCCAATTTTGCTACTTACCTCCCAAATTTTTACATTTTTTCAACTTACATCACTAATTTTGCAAATTAAATGGAAGATTCTGTGACTTACATTACTGATTTTATAACACAGCCAATTTAGCAACTTGAATAGACAATTTTGTGACCTTGATTGGCCACCAAATCAGTCAGCTAGATTAGCTGACTTGGCCAACTGTTGAGCATGCATAAGACCAAGTACATTTTTAGAAAAAAGCCATCTAGCCCAAATCCAACCCCTGTTCAAACTAAATTCATCAGTGTCTAATCCTATTATTAGAATGTCACACTTAGAGACATGACAGCCATGTCTATAATGCAAAAGCTTATAGGCATGGTAGCTAGTCTCTAATATTGACTAGGGCCATATTTATAGAAATGGCCACCATGCCTATAATGTAAAAGCTTATATATATATACATAGCAGCCATGTTGCTAATGTTAACTAGGACCATACTTATAGACATGGCTGCCATGTGTATAATATTGGAATTTATAGACATAGCAGCCATGTCCCTAAAATAGAAAGCCCCTACATTGTAGACAATGGGAGCCTGCATGGCAGCCATGTCTAGATTAGTATTTCATTGTGGATAAAATGAATGTGGATAAAAAAATTAGACTATGGTATAACTATTAAGATTATGATATAGAAATACTATATAAAGTCAAATCAAATCAAATTTAAACAAATTTAAATATTTTCTTCCAAGTAGTAAGTATGGATCCAGCCAAAATATCTGACTAAGGGTCTGTGGTCCCCTTGCCCTCCTAGCTACTTTATTGTTTGTAAGCATTGTAGATATTCTACTTATAGGCCTTTTTAAAAATAAAAGTGGCTCCTTTTAAAGCAAAGGATTTTAATTGGATAATTTTTTTATCTCAGTGATTGTCTTTTTGATAAAGTCTATCATTTCCTCTGAATTAATAGTTTTAAAACTCTTGCTCTACTAAATTTATTTTATTATGTATTAGGTTGATACAGATAGATTTTAAATCAAAATAAAACAGGTACCTATAATCATTAGGTTACATTAATTATTTGTTGAAAATATGTTTTTTGTCAATATTTTTGAACCAAAAACATTTTCATTAATAAAAAATCCTTTATATATAAATGAAAACTTCTTACTAATTTTTGTTTAATATCTAATATAATATTTTTGTACCTAAAATAATGAAAGCTATCATGTATGGGCACAACCTTGGGAATCACCTGGCCATTTCCATTGGCAACACACACATGTATGTCGCTATTGGTTCATTGCTGTCACATGATGGCAATTTTGTCCAATAGTGACTTACACATGTGTGTAACTATTAGAAACAGCCGGGTGATTCTAATAGTTGCGCATGTATGGAAGCTATAGTTACAAAAGAATATAAATTATCTTAGATTTGTTAAGTAACATTTTACTTTATATTAGTGCCAAAAATGTTTAACAAGCAGAAATTTATTCACACTTTATAAATTGGATAAATCTCAATCACTTTTTGCTGAAAAAAATATATGAAGATGTCATAATGTTTACAGTTTCTAAGGCAGAAAATTGCGAGAGGAATAGATAATTTGAGACCCTGTTGCTAAATTTATAATTTAATCTTTTCTATGAAAAAAACTAACTAAAATGTGCTGTTTTCCGTGATTTTTAGAAGAGATTTTTTTAACTAGTCCATACATCTCTTTTATTGTAATTACCTGCACTTCTCTTGCCAGCTGGGCGCCGGCATTCGACTGCTGCTTCGCCATGCAGCGCCGCGCTGCCCCGCCTTCCCCGCTGTTTTTTCTTCTGACGCTGCAACGCCTGACGTTGGACATCAGCAGCAGCAGCCGCCACCGTCACCGCCGACACCTCCAATCGGTTTGTGCTGCGAGTCCGGCTGCGTCGACTGCGTGTGGGTTCAATACGCGGCCGCCGTACTGAGGCATCAAGCTGGGGCGGGCGGTGAACTGTCGGCGACGCCCGACTCAGCTGAACAACTCAAAGCCAGCGTGATGGCCCGCGTGGCCAAGGAGGTGGCCGACCCGGCCATTCGCAGCTTCATCGAGATGGAGATTGCCGGCTTGCTCAAACGGCGTCTTGGCTGAGGCCGGGGGACTAAACATTAAAGCATTTTGCATGCCTACTGCACATCTTACTGAAGGTCCAATAAGATTGTAAGCCCATTACCACTAACAGAGCGGCAAGATGCTTGTACGCCCTCTAATGGACGGAGGAGAAAGTAATATGATAAATTATTCGCTGCCCCTCTCGAAATGAACTGTTTCATTTGATGTATTTTTTTCATTTCCTGTATAACCTTGACTATGGCGTCAGTGTGCGTATTTATTGCTTTATTGGTCGCGCGCTAATCAGTGAGATGTTGCGCAACCAGAAACAAAGAAAGTTTTTATTTAATTGCAAGTAAATGTCATTTATTAAGTAAATTATCCACATATCTGCTTGCTAATGCGCGGCAATGAAATATCTGTTTCAGTTTGCTCCACTCTGGGTTTTTCATGCCTTGCGTTGTCAAGATTGTGCATGAGAAATACACGGCCTTATCAGAGATTTATCAGAGACTGTTTTATTTGCTAACTGCAAAACTAGCTGAGAGATTTTTTTAATGAATCTTTTTTGACACCACGCCGTGGCATCTTAATTATAGAGTTAAGTACGAGTGCAAAATACGAGCGGTTTCTGCTTGCTTCTTCAGCATAGTATAGTGCTGATCATTATTTCTACGCAACTTGTGCCTAACACTTAGCAGCATTTATGAGGATTCTAGGGGTAGTGGCACTGAGGATTCTAGGGGTAGTGGCACTCTGAGGATTCTAGGGGTAGTAGCACTCTGAGGATTCTAGGGGTAGTGGCACTCTGAGGATTCTAGGGGTAGTAGCACTCTGAGGATTCTAGGGGTAGTGGCACTCTGAGGATCCTAGGGTAGTGGCACTCTGAGGATTCTAGGGGTAGTGGCACTCTGAGGATTCTAGGGGTAGTGGCACTCTGAGGATTCTAGGGGTAGTGGCACTCTGAGGATTCTAGGGGTAGTGGCACTCTGAGGATTCTAGGGGTAGTAGCACTCTGAGAGTTCTAGGGGTAGCGGCACTCTGAGGGTTCTAGGGGTAGTAGCACCCTGAGGGTTCTAGGGGTAGCGGCACTGAGGATTATAGGGGTAGCGGCACTCTGAGGATTCTAGGGGTAGCGGCACTGAGGATTCTAGGGGTAGCGGCACTCTGAGGATTCTAGGGGTAGTGGCACTCTGAGGATTCTAGCGGTAGTGGCACTCTGAGGATTCTAGGGGTAGTGGCACTCTGAGGATTCTAGGGGTAGCGGCACTCTGAGGATTCTAGGGGTAGCGGCACTCTGAGGATTCTAAGGGTAGTGGCACTCTGAGGATTCTAGGGGTAGTGGCACTCTGAGGAGTCTAGGGGTAGTGGCACTCTGAGGATTCTAGGGGTAGTGGCACTCTGAGGAGTCTAGGGGTAGCGGCACTCTGAGGATTCTAGGGTTAGTGGCACTCTGAGGATTCTAGGGGTAGCGGCACTCTGAGGATTCTAGGGGTAGTGGCACTCTGAGGGTTCTAGGGGTAGCGGCACTCTGAGGAGTCTAGGGGTAGCGGCACTCTGAGGAGTCTAGGGGTAGTGGCACTCTGAGGATCCTAGGGGTAGAGGCACTCTATAGGGTTCTAGGGGGGGGGGTAAAATCACTATGAATGATTCCAGGGGGAATCATTCTTCGTCACTACGAAGGATTCTAGGGGGTAGAATCCCTCTGAAGGATTCTTGGGGTAGAATCCCTCTGAAGGATTCTTAGGGATAGCGTAACCCTGAATGATATTATTAAGGTTAGGGTCGTGTATAATAAACAGACCTAGAAACTAAAGATCTCCATTTAAACCACCATATTTATCCTACCAATTCAACATTGATTTATTTAACTCTACAATCGGGGGTTGTGGTCAAAATAAAATTGGTGTAGAAATCGATCCTTTTTACGACCAGTAAATGTAATATCAAAATTTTCAAGTAAATTGGTAACAAAATTGTGAAACATACAGATTACAACATACAATCTGGGCATACTTTATCATTAGAAGGTTAATTATATAGCATTTGAATTACACTAAATATTGGCCTCCAGCATGCGCTTACTGGGGGGTTTCTTAACCATTTTTTACGAGTGGTATAGCAGGCAGTGGATATATATGTGTGCTGTACGTGTTGAGAAAATTTGGGGTTGCCAAGGTGACAGCTGTCAAGCGAAATTGCTGACGAATCATAAGGTCTTCGACTAGAAGCTTAAGGTGTTACAACCCCAGAGGTTCGAAGGCGTGTTGAATGAGCCAACACGAGCTACTACAGGCTATTAAAGGCTGTCGGCAACACCAGAATAGTAAGTAATGTGGAGACACACAAAGTACTTCAGCGTCATCCTATGTACACGCACAGTAGAAGGGGAGTTGCGCTGGGAAGCCAGTAGAGCAATCGGAATTGTCAGACGTCATTAAAAAAAACAGATCTCTGATTTTTCTACTGCAGGCGGCCGTCCTGTTGAGCCCCTACCTGGGCTGCAACCTGCGCCGTCAGGTCCAAGTTGCGCCTGCTGTGAATCTCTCTAAACAGGATCAGAAGCGGCACGGCGGTGGCGCAGGCCCCAGTCATGACGTAATTCATCCACAGCGTTCCAATCTGCGGGAAGAAGAACAGGGCCAGGAACACGCTGGCGAAGAAACAGTTGACGCTGGTGATGAGCATTGCGGGCACCTCCTCGGCTATGGGGAAGGCCGACTCGCAGGCCATCTCGTAGAATAGCGGCAGAGACGAGTAGAGCGCCGTGTTGGCCAGGACGTTGGCCACGTAGATGGAGGCGGTGTCTCCTGGCAGGACGCCGTCGAATATGAGGGTGAACCAGACGTAGCAGAGAGTGGCCACGCCCAGGAACACAATGTTGAACCATTTCATCGACGCATTGGGGAACCAATCGATGAGCCTGGCGGCCAGCAGGCTGACGACTGTGCCGCTGAGGACGGCGACGAAGCCCATCCAGCCGGCCTGGCTCTGGCCGATGCCGTACTGGCTGACGTTGACGTCGAATGCGGCGCTGAAGCCGGCGGAGACGCCGAGCGGCAGGCCGTAGGCCATCACCACCAGCCAGGTGTTTGGCGACAGAGACCTCAGGCCGGCGGCCAAATTCACACGTTCAACCTCGCAGGACAGAGCCGGCGGCGTCGGCGGACGATTAGGAAAGTAGGCTAGGATGGCAACGAATATTGCCACGGCCATGCCCAGCTGCGAGTAGTTCAGCACGTACACCTGGTTTCTAATGTCTCTGCGGAGCCAATCGGTGCTAAAAGTTGGCTGGCGCGGCAAGAGTTTAGCACGAATCATAATTAATTAATGCTTGCACTCACTGGATTATTAGCTCGGTTGAATTGGCCTGCTGCAGTGTGCTGTTGCTCACTTCCGGCACAAATAAGGGACCTAGGAGAAGAAAATACTTTTTGTTTATATGCAAAATCCATTACCCCGACATTTCGAACGATTCCGGACGCCCCCACTAACCGATTATAAAGGAAGCTGCGATGGCCAGGCCCTGGCACGAGCCGCCTATAGCGGTGGCCGTCACTCGTTCGCTCCTGGGAAACCAGACGGCGGCCAGCATTGGCGGAGTGGTGAACAGGGCGGGCGCGGCCAGGCCGTTGAGAAAGCCGCACACGTGGCACAGCACGCGAAACAGGTCGTCGGAGACGAAGGGGGCGGGCAGCTTGGCCAGACAGCCGGCCAGAACCAGGCCGGCGCTGAGTATAAGCGGCAGCCGCAGGCCCCTGGCGTTCATCAGCCAGGTCCAGGGCAGGAAGGAGAGCACGTAGCAGAACGGGCCCCAGAATGGCAGCAGGCCGAAGGTCACAGAATCCCAATCGTACGCTAATTGCATATTGTCGTGCAGCGGACCCCACGTGTTCCACAGGGAGCCTTGGAATGTGATGAGTAGGCCGTAGATGGTCAGAATGAACCAGCGAGACTTGTAGGCGATGTAGACAATTTGCGGCTCCGATTTCACAATCGGCTCGTCGTCCGGATCCTATTAATCAAATTACAGACCGTATTGCATTCATTAACAATTATACTAGGCCGAAGCAGTGGCAAATTACTCGTACGAGTGAAGGACACTGTACTCACCATGACGCTTGAAAATACTGCGGATAAAGGCAATGTAATTCAAAATCTAACACTTGCTTCACTTACTGAGTAACTTACTGTGAAGCTTGCCAAACCTAGGCTGGCTTATATTCGAAAGGGAGAGTTGAAAAAAAAACAACAAGCCCCGTCCAATAAGGAGTCTTCTCATAGCAGATGCGATTAGCAATAGATTTCACCTTGTTGGACAAACGAGGGGGTACGTCAGAGCTGTCATGCCAGTCCAAAGGCGACCAGCACTTTTTTCTTATCGGTCGAAACAAAAATACTTGGCGCCGATAAGCAACTGTGCTGTGCTTTACTTATTGATAGGAATGGTCCAGATGGCCCTTCCAGAGTGCCTTTCGAGTGCGCACCTTTCCTACCTAATGAAACTCGGCCGTTGATTTAAAGTCGAAGACATCGCTTCTAAAGGATCCCTTACAGCAAAAACGACCCGTTCCAATCAATATTGTCTGTAAGAACTGCAGCCTAATTTCTACTGTCAGTAGGTAGTCTCGTTATCTCGTACGAGTTACGCCTTCGTTCAGTTAAAAACAATTATAAATAAGTTAACTAAAATAAACAAGAGACTCAAAGAATTAGCCAAAACATGCCTTTAAATATTTAAATATAAAATAGTTGGCCTTTGTAGAATTCAGCAAGGTAAAGCATGTATTTTAACGCCAAACAAAACGCTTCAAACCTCAATGCCACAAATCCAAACGAATTAATGAAATTCACTAAGCTAGCATTCAATTTTTAAACTTGAGATCTTAAATTAAAAAAAAAACAACTGCACAGCCGCAACACGAGCAAACAACAACAAAAGAAGCCATTTTGTTTCTCTCTATTTACCTATCCAACTTTAACTAGTAAGGTTAAAAAATACTACTATTAATTAACTGTGCAGGTAACATTTCGTCAATATTAAGAATGGCAGGAGCACAAGGCTTATCTTAAAGCTTAATTCGATCGAGTAACAAGCTATCTAAAACAATCTGTGAACATAGTAGCCAAATATTCCAATAAATGAAGTAGATTTAATACAGAATGTTTATTTACGAGTATTTGCACTTTAAAACTCAATAGTAGCAAATACGGTCCACAAACGCAGGAAATCAAACTTTAAACTGGTTATTCTACCATAACAGTTAATTACCAGTTGGTCATCAGCAATATCTCATCAGTTGGTCATCAGCCACATCTCATCAGTTGGTCATCAGCCACATCTCACCAGTTGGTCATCAGCAATATCTCATCAGTTGGTCATCAGCCACATCTCATTAGTTGGTCATCAGCCACATCTCACCAGTTGGTCATCAGCCACATCTCACCAGTTGGTCATCAGCCACATCTCATCAGTTGGTCATCAGCCACATCTCACCAGTTGGTCATCAGCCAAATCTCATTAGTTGGTCATCAGCCACATCTCATCAGTTGGTCATCAGCCAAATCTCATTAGTTGGTCATCAGCCACATCTCATCAGTTGGTCATCAGCAATATCTCACCAGTTGGTCATCAGCCACATCTTATCAGTTGGTCATCAGCCAAATCTCACCAGTTGGTCATCAGCCACATCTCATTAGTTGGTCATCAGCCACATCTCACCAGTTGGTCAATACTCACTGACTCACATCAGAGGTTAATGCTAGACAAACAAAAGAGCTAGTTAGCAAGGAGAATCATAAACAGCGCTTAATTAGCGCAATGCAAGCAGCGTTGAGGCGGTTAATCAGAGGCAGTTAATCGGACAGTTCGCCAGCAGGCGAGTTGCTAGGCGCGCTGTTGTACTGATTGGCGTACAGAGTGTCAAATGCCAGAGAAACGCTGCTGTCAAACGCCACCCGAAATCGGACAGGCAGGAAGTAAAAGTTGAAAGCTTGAGCCGCGCTCCATATTGTGGCCTCGTATTTGTAAATCTCCAAGCCGGCCTCCCAAAGATCGGCTTTAATAGCTTCCGAACCGACGCCTCTGATGAGGCCAAGGCTGACCACATACAGGGTGATGTACACTGGCGAGAACAGCAGCGCGTCGGCGCCCACTTTCATCAACAGGGCCCGCGCCGTACGGCCAAGGAATCGATTCTCTAAGAACAGGTACCAGTAGTGGGTGATTGGGCCTAGCAGCAGGCCGCACGAGCCAATAGTTAAAGTGCGCTTCCAATTCACTGCCGACATTAGCGACTGCTTGTTGGTGTGGCATTCCAGCTTCTGGCTGATTAGATCGCCGCATGAGGAGCTGACGCCGCAGATTGCGCAATTAGTTAACAACAGGTAGCGATTAAATAGAAGGTGGCCGCATCTGCGAGCACCGTTGGCCAGTTTGCGCCAGTGTCCGATCTGCAAGACAAGGCATTTCGGAGCTAAAAAAGTTAAAGCTAAATCTGCAGGAGGGCTGCAGGCACTTTGACGCTTGAAGCGACATCGTCTCACAACCAGCGACTGGGCATGACTGTCCATTGCGCTGACTCCTGAAGCGCGTTCAGTCACACTAAATACGGTATGCAGGCATAGACACACACACAGGCGGCACCCCAGTCACGCACTCACATAGGGTGTACAAGCGGCGGTTCCAGGAATGTACACTCTCTATGCCTTGGGGGTTGCCCTCATGGGCGTAAATTGCACAACTGGCCCATAGCCCAACCAATTCGTGCACAAGGCCCAAATTAATGTGACCCTGCACACGAAACTGCGCTGGGGAAAATAGCCAACTTACAATGCGGGGTCGAACCTGGGGACCAGTGGCACACAAGGCAGACGCGCTAGACCGCCGAGTGACTCGCCCCCCAAGGCATTTCGGAGCTTATTTATTCAATAATCTCTCGTATACAAAATCAACTTAAAGTCTAAGTGAACCTTTACTAATACTTAAAAGCGTTAAAAAATTAATTGGAGATAATAAGAAACTTGTGTTGACTAAAAAAATAAATATATACTGTTTTGTTTATACCGGTACACATATATATTTGTTTAGCAAGCGTCAGACTTGAATGCATAATTTGATTGCGAAAATATTATTTGATAATAAACTAATATAGCAGTGTGGACGCGAATTTATTCAGTGAAAATGGCTAACATAAAAAATTCAATCAATAGTATCGAATAAGACAAACGATAATATTTATATTTATATTACAATTTACAATATTTACATTCCAATGAAGCAGGTCATGGACCGTGAAAGGCCTTCTAACAGGCCGATCGGTCATCGCCCTCGAACTAGGCTGGGAACTAGAGTATCGCCCAGAAAAGGATAAAGAAATACAAAGCAGAAATTAAGAAAGCAATTTTAATTAACAGCCGAATAAAGCCACTGTCAAAAATACAAACAGCGGCCCAGTTGAGAACAAGCACCCGATGAATAAAAGAAGACGCTGTTTACGCATGTCAGCGCGCAGACTTTGTGGGCGATCTAACAAAGCCAAACTGCTCAAGTCGGCACTGGCTTGAACTGTCAGCGCTGTTTAGCTCTGGATTAGCGCCTGGCGAGTCAGCATTCTCCACGCCGCTGGCCCCGCCGGTTTCCAACCTGCTGCTGTCATTCGCAGCCAGACTGTAGAATTTTCTAGCTCCGTTATTTAACAGCTTGAGCGTCCGGTCTTCAATGCGAGTAAAGGAAAAACCATCTATAGATTACTAAAGTCACCTAATACCAAATTAAATTTCGTGTTTAAAGAAAGGTATATAAGTAGGCTTTAACACCCATGATGCTCAGAGTAACTCAGTGTGTCACTCCCCGCTATTCAATGCTACTAAGTTAGTAGCTCAACCCGTTGAATCTTTTACTAGCTATGGTGGTAACGAGGATGCCTTTAGAACTTATCTGCTGATTTACGGATTGCTACTAAGGTACATTCTTATCTACGATAGCATATATCATAAAGCATTTAGAAAGACAGCAAAAGGATCGTCACTCAATGCTTACCATAAACTGCATTCATGTTCTGTTCCGAATTGACTCCACTGTCTACCACCTTCTGTGAAGCGTGAACTTTTAGCTGCTTCGCATTTTCAACGAATGGGCAATTTCGCTTGGGCATATTTAGCTGGAAAGTCACATGAGGTATGCTATAACATACGAGTATGTTTCCACATGTATCATAACCAGCAGAGTTATATATAAGACATACAAAATACAAAAACTAAACAATGCTTTAAAAACTAAAAAATTACTTGAATATAACATGTAACAGCTCATAAACAGCTGCAAGTATATTAGAATAGTGCAGGGTAAAAAATGTTTAAAATAAAATATGATTTAATAGAAGTGCAAGGAAGTAATCAAAAGTATGTTATAATGCAGAGATAGTCAAACTACACATGCAATTCTTTCTGTTCATGTCACTAAAGAAGGCAAAAATATTTTTAATTAGATTTAATCAGTAGATTTTAGAATATAATTAAGAGATATGCATGCTATTAAAAATAGCCAAAATACCCTTGGCAGCATATTGTGACATTATTAGGATTTGTATATTAATATAAGATTGAATAATGAATTTTCTTGCATCAATTGTTGCAAAGTGAGGGCATAAATAGTCAAGCATAGTAAAGCTAGAGCTGAATAGTTTTTTAGCAAATAAACATTAGCTACAGAATATTATTGCAACTTTGGCTAAATGATTATAGAAGGGTGTCACTGGAAGGCCAATTTATTTAAACTAAATACAATCCACATAACATGCTAATATTGAATATATTTTCATTATGCATAATTATGCTTATACAAAGTTTTGCAATGCTACAAAAACAAAGTTGAAAGGCAACTAAATAGTTGGAAATTTTTGGTTCTAGCTTTGTGTATTTATAGGCTATTTATTAGTTCCAAAACTTTCAAAAAATTCCTAGCATTCCAAAAAATAAAAAATTATGACATTTATTTTATATTTCAATACAAAGCTTAATAACACAAGTAGTTAGCAGACTAATGTCTACATTAGCAAATAAATGGACTATATCATATATTGGTAGGGCAGTGCTTATTCCCACGGTCCCATGCCAATAAGCCCAGTTTTATCCACAAGGCGCCATGCCAATAGTGCCCGGCTTATTCGCACAGCAGTGTGTTTTAATGGGGCTACTGTAACACTGTCTGCCGTACCAATAGTGCCCGGCTTATTCACACGGCAGTGTGTTTTAATGGGGCTACCCTATAGCTAACAGTTATTTATCTAATAAACACCAAAGCAAAATAGCAGACAGCGGTACTTTCACCTCATACATGCCCTCTAGATATAAGCTTATGAAGTTTATGAATTGTTATGCTGCATCTAGATTGCCTTTTATAACGTATGTTTGTACTTTTACATGTAGATTTGGTAATGCTATGTGATGCGTAATCTACTTGCATTCTTAGTAGGTGTCAAATACTTCTAATGAATCGCATACATAACAGTTTTTTCTGTAGCTCAATAGTTACTTTTAGCAAAGAATTATGTGCAAAAATCTGGCAGTTGGTGGCAATTATAATTACATGTAGCTTTACTTGGCTGTCTGACATAGTATAAACACATTGTTCCTATATTGAGTGCAATGATTGGCAGCTCTGAAAAAGTCAGGTAGCCTTTCTCTTCACAGATATTGTCCTCGGTCTAATGTATAAAATCAGGACAAATAAGTAAGAAGACAAAGAATCAAACAAAACTGTGGTAATTTGATTAAAATGCAAAAAAGTACTTTTTTATTAGTCATCAAGCATTTCGACACTTGATCCCTCAATTGCTTATTGTAACTAAGATTGGCAGATAAATACCTTTTAGTAACACAATATATATGTGAAATGATTTTAACAAATTGGAATACAGCATGTAAAACTAATGCTATTTATTCATGCACAACATGTTATCCTATTACTGATATGGGGCACATTTAATGATTTGGTACGATGCATTTAAAAAAATTTACACTAGCTATGGACTTATGGTATTATCTTAGCAAAGGAATATTTTCAACTTCATGCTAACTGATTGATTCACTTCAAATTTTCACTTGTTTTCTGTGATATGATCCCTGGCTTGGCCACCCAGTTTTTCATTTTTGCCCCCTGCTCAAACGTGCTGTAGCCTGTAGCCTGGGTTAGGAGTGTAACAGCCCTCTCCTTCCCCTGGGCACTAGACTAGGTAGGGGTCATTCAAGGTTCACTGGAGATTGCGCAACAGGTGCAGTGACCTTGACGCCCTCTCCACCAGTGCCTATTGTTCTCTTTTTCAGATTTTTGCGCAACCCTAGCGAACTTTGCATCAGCATCAGCATCAGCAACAGTGACGACCCCGGCGATCACAGACACACGTGGCTGCGACTCTGGACCTGACCCTGACCTGCCCGAAGCTAAGTTCTGAGTGGCTGAGGAGAGTTACTCCCAATTTTTGCTGCTTGATTTCCTGCTTTTGTGTGCCATTGTCTGTTTAGGCTTGGTATTTATTAATCACCTTAATATAGCGCACCATGCTGCTTGGGTTGCCAATTTAGGTTTCATATTAGTAATTTATAAATTCATTAGGATTCTTTTTCTTTCTTTTATTGCTTAAAATGCTGCAGCTTGCTAGTGGGCCGCCGTGGGGATCAATGCCTAAGATTGGAAGCCACCCCAATGAACTTTAATGTGAAGCCAGTGGCGCGATTAGGAGTTTTTAGTGCACCCTGGCCATCTTAGTTTGATAATATTTCATCCCAATAGTTTGATAAAATCCTCTAAAATCGTGCACAGACAGGGGCCAATGAGAGTCGCTCATTTCACCTTGCTAGGTGTTTGCAATCCGCTACTTGGGATAAAACCCCTCTTAACAGATATGTACTTTTAGCATAGTAGCAGCTCGTGGCCCATTAGCGATCTAGTCTGTAGATATCTAATCCAGGATCAACCTCAAAAAGATACTCCCTGTACCCATTAGAAAGTCATTGTTAGAGCCTGTCAGCCCATCTAGATGACGCTGCACAAAGTCCTTTCATTCGGCTATTGTGCTCTGACCAAAGCCCTAAAACAGCTAGCAATAATATTGCCTGGGAGCCCCATCTCGTCAGGAGGCAGTTATAGGAGTCTGTCGCCGCAGGCAGCTGGTAGCAGGTCCTGGGTTCGCACCCCAGGATTACCGTTATAAAACTCCAAGGGCCAGTCTTAGCTCTATGGGACCTTAGCCACTCAGCCGCACCCAAAGCTACCAAGTCTATCATCAGGGGGCAGGTCAAACAGGAAGGAAAGGCCTAGCATGCATTGGAGCCAGACTCACAGCCAGCAAGGAGAGGTGGGGCCTTAAATACATTATCTGTATTTCACCTGCTATAAAATTCATAAAAATATAGAATTTTATTGCTCAGTAAAAGTCAATATACATTTATAAAGTCAATTCATTTGGGCTAATTAATTATATAAACCTGTTATTATGCATAGTATGAAAGTTTTGATTAAGGCTTTTGCATTTAGCAATCAAGAAGAAAAACGTAAAGAAGTAACATAAAAACACACTGCCATGCGAATAAGCCGGGCACTATTGGCATGGCAGACGGTGTTATGGTAGCCCCATTACAACACATTGCCATGCGAATAAGCCGGGCACTATTGGCATGGCAGAGGGTGTTACTGTAGCCTTATTAAAATACACTGCCATGCAAATAAGCCGGGCACTATTGGCATGGCGCCATATGGATAAAACTGGGCTTATTGGCACAGGACCGTGGGAATAAGCACTGCCTTTTGGTAGACAAAATGATCATCAACCGTTGGCCCAAATAATTTTCACTTCTCCTTTGCTTCTTTCTTCATTCCCTTTGTTATTTAGTTTGTTAGTCATGTAATTGTGACCAAGTGATTTAAAATTTTAAGGATTGCTACTTTCTGGGTTTTTTTTGTGTGATAGGGATGCTATAGCATCCTGACCCCAAGAATTGCATCCTGAAAGTTGACCTAGGATGCGATTTCGCATCTAGTTTTTTTTGTTTTATCGTTTATTGTGATAGGGAAGCATCATATGTGCGCAACAGTTGGCTGTTTTGTCGCAAAATATAGAGGTAAACGGAAAAATTAGAAAGATTTAGGCTTATAAGGTTGCAGGACCTTTTTTTTTGGTTGTTTGAAATTTTTGCCCAACTAAATTACTACTCGAAATTGTGCACCCATGTATAGCATCCTGACCCTTTAAATCGCATCCTGAAATTAGTGACAGGATGCGAAATCACATCCTGCACCCAGTGAAAAAATAAACCCAGGCTACTTTCCAAAAAGGGTATCCATGTTTTGGCTCTTAGTGTACTACTAGTAGGCCTAGAGTTAAAGAGTCTCAAGCTATATCTTATTTTACAACCTTACAAGTATGTACAAAGTTTATGATTTATTTACCAATAACCAACTATAAATTTCTTTAATATTATCCAAACAAACCAAATATATAAAAGTATTTTTTCATTACAAAAATAAGATATAGAACACTAAATTTGACAAAAAATGGTTTACATATATGTCATTAAAAAATATACATTATTTTAAATCTAGTTTAATTAAAAATTATTTTTTTTGGAAAAACTGTTAATTTTTATGAAAGCTTAGCTTGGTTATAGTTAAATGAGTAATCTTCTATTATATTCTTTAACAAATGAAGAAACAGTGCCTTACTTTTTACGCCACACTTATAGACACGGCCGCCGTGTCTATAATGTAAAAGCTTATAGGCACGGCGGCCGTGTTTCTAATGTTGACTAGGACCATACTTATAGACACGGCCGCCGTGTCTGTAATATTGGAGCTTATAGACACGGCAGCCGTGTCCCTAAAATAGAAAGCTCCCACACTGGAGACACGGCGGCCGTGTCGATGGGAGCCTGCACGGCGGCCGTGTCTATAAGTATTCCGTACATTTTAATGTCACCCCTTGGCTTTGCCTAGTTTTTTTTGGGTTTCTGAAGTTTGCGCAATATTTTTGCTAAAAAAGAGCATTAAAATGGATGCTTTTACCAATTATTAGAGAGATTCCTAAGTGAAATATAAAAATTGAACCTGTGGCACTTTGGCGAAAGCCACTGTCGAAATATCACGAGCCTCTTCTCCGAAGCGATTCTAGAACCAGAATTTTACAAGAAATATAGCAGTTTAACAAAAAATTACACTATTTTTTCATTCTCCTAAATCTTAAACCTATTGTAAGAATTTACGTCAACTATAAGTAAATTTTAGTTGTTGAAAACAAATAAACCGAATCCTGAATCGCAGCCTATTCGCCGCCGAAAAGTTTTACTTTGCAAAATGGTTCTGGTTCTAGACGAAATGAAGAGGCTCACTGTCACAATATAGACTGAGACGTTTTCCAGATCTGTGAGAAAAAATTGCTTTTTTGAGTTTTAAATTAAATAGTTTTGTAAAATTTCCAGAAGGATTAGTAAAGTCCTTTCACTGTTCTTTTTAATGAGTAAAAAACAGCTAGTGTTGCCATAAATATAACCGTACAAATACACATATTAGCATGTTGCTAATTCACTTGATAACGCACTTTTTCCTAGAAAATTTGGCATAAGCAGCTCATACGCAAGCACTGACTTAACATTGAGCCTTCAGCCTCAGAATTGAGAATGCATTTGCAATCCAGAAATGCGCTTCAAGAATTTTTATGATCTTATCACTGCAGTTCCTTTTAACTTGTACATGTCCATTAAAACTTAAATAGTGTACCCCTATACTACTAAACTGAAAGTAGCTTACAGGGACATCAGAGCGAGATTTGAGACTTACTGAGCCATTTTCCTCAAAGTTAGTTCTTTGAGGAAAAATTGAAGGTTGCAAACTGATAAAATATTTCAATAATCCGAAAGAAGCTAAACCAATGCTAATCCCTTCATGGCATGTCATTTTGCGCCTTTGTCACACATCGATTCGCATTGGAAATTAGACAGAGAATTGTCATTAAAAAGATGATCACCCAGGCCAGGGTCTGAGAATTCAAGGATTACAATCGAAATTAATTCGTAAAATGTTCACACTAAATGGGTAAACAGGATGTTATTCGCCCAAGAAAGTACATGCTACGTGCAGTTGTTATTCTCAATCTAAAATTGCCATAAAACGTTATATTCAAAACACATACTGAGCATTCTGGGTTTTGCTGGCTGCTCGAGAATTTAGTCGTCTGAATTAAATCAGAGAACTGACAATACTGGCACGAGATTTTACAAAGAGCTGACAGTAAAAAGTACATGCACATGACAGAGCTTCAAAATTGTCTGATTCCTGAACTACGTGTGTGCATGTAACTTGGGACTTGCTTGAAGGCGACACTGCTTGAAGTTTCTGCAAATGAGGTTGCTTAAGGTCATAGTTAATTAAAACCAGAAAAAGCGGACGATTTTCTGGATAAAAGTAATAAAAAACACGCTTAATCTACATTTTTCATGAATTTCCAAAAAAGTCAAAATTTTATAGTGGCCTTAAAAATATGAAGACAGAGCTGCGTGCCAAAGTTTTTGGCTCGATCAATTAAATTAGGTTACTCAGCTGTATTTTAAGCGTCCGATTTCTAGGGTATGAAGTTTAAAACGAATTTTTTAAACGAATTTTTCGATTTAAAAAAGCATGAAACAAAAGCACTTGCAGCCCCTCTGCGAGATCCATATTTAGCACAGGGGCGTCTATGTGTTGAAAACCAGTGAAATCTGGAGACGAAAGTGAGCCTTCAATGTAATTACAACAAAAATCGATTTAAGTCATGAAATATTTTAAAAATTAGCTATTATAAAAATTACCTAGATGCTACCGCTGATTTCTTGTAAAACTCAGCTAGATGCTACCGCTGATTTCTTGTAAAACTCAGCTAGATGCTACCGCTGATTTCTTGTAAAACTCAGCTGGATGCTACCGCTGATTTCTTGTAAAACTCAGCTGGATGCTACCGCTGATTTCTTGTAAAACTCAGCTAGATGCTACCGCTGATTTCTTGTAAAACTCAGCTAGATGCTACCGCTGATTTCTTGTAAAACTCAGCTAGATGCTACCGCTGATTTCTTGTAAAACTCAGCTAGATGCTACCGCCGATTTCTTGTAAAACTCAGCTAGATGCTACGGCTGATTTCTTGTAAAACTCAGCTAGATGCTACCGCTGATTTCTTGTAAAACTCAGCTAGATGCTACCGCTGATTTCTTGTAAAACTCAGCTGGATGCTACCGCTGATTTCTTGTAAAACTCAGCTGGATGCTAACGCTGATTTCTTGTAAAACTCAGCTAGATGCTACCGCTGATTTCTTGTAAAACTCAGCTAGATGCTATCGCTGATTTCTTGTAAAACTCAGCTAGATGCTACCGCTGATTTCTTGTAAAACTCAGCTGGATGCTACGGCTGATTTCTTGTAAAACTCAGCTAGATGCTACCGCTGATTTCTTGTAAAACTCAGCTGGATGCTACCGCCGATTTCTTGTAAAACTCAGCTAGATGCTACCGCTGATTTCTTGTAAAAATCAGCTGGATGCTACCGCTGATTTCTTGTAAAACTCAGCTAGATGCTACCGCTGATTTCTTGTAAAACTCAGCTGGATGCTACGGCTGATTTCTTGTAAAACTCAGCTAAATGCTACCGCTGATTTCTTGTAAAACTCAGCTGGATGCTACCGCTGATTTCTTGTAAAACTCAGCTAGATGCTACCGCTGATTTCTTGTAAAACTCAGCTGGATGCTACCGCTGATTTCTTGTAAAACTCAGCTAGATGCTACCGCTGATTTCTTGTAAAAATCAGCTAGATGCTACCGCTGATTTCTTGTAAAACTCAGCTAGATGCTACCGCTGATTTCTTGTAAAACTCAGCTGGATGCTACCGCTGATTTCTTGTAAAACTCAGCTAGATGCTACCGCTGATGTCTTGTAAAACTCAGCTGGATGCTACCGCTGATTTCTTGTAAAACTCAGCTAGATGCTACCGCTGATTTCTTGTAAAACTCAGCTAGATGCTACGGCTGATTTCTTGTAAAACTCAGCTAGATGCTACCGCTGATTTCTTGTAAAACTCAGCTAGATGCTACCGCTGATTTCTTGTAAAACTCAGCTAGATGCTATCGCTGATTTCTTGTAAAACTCAGCTGGATGCTACCGCTGATTTCTTGTAAAACTCAGCTAGATGCTACCGCCGATTTCTTGTATAACTCAGCTAGATGCTACCGCTGATTTCTTGTAAAACTCAGCTAGATGCTACCGCTGATTTCTTGTAAAACTCAGCTAGATGCTACCGCTGATTTCTTGTAAAACTCAGCTGGATGCTGAAAAAAGGGCTGTAAGTTTTCTTGACACTGTAAATCCAATATTCTATCTATAGGGTTGATTAGTCACTTGCACTTTTAGTGCCACCCGAACCGATAGTCCGCAGGCTAGGCTGCCCCCCACCCCCGCCCCAGAGTCCCCAGACTGACACGCATAATAAATAAAATAGAGCTCCGCCCTGCTGCTTTGAGCCCATTAGAGCGGCCGGGCAGAGCATCTATTTGGGCTTCCAGCTGCCCGGCCGAGCTGCCGGCCCCGCGGGACCCGGCATTATCGAATTCCGCGGCCCGGCGCTCCAGCAGCCAGCCCAAGCCGCATTATTGGTTGGCAGCGAGTGGCCCGGCTACGGCAGGTGATCCCCATCGGGATTTTTTGCTGCTGCTCGATAATAATTTCATACCAAACGAAGTTTGTTTGTTTTGTAAAAACGGAAAACATACCCGATGGGAAAATTATGCGACGATAACGCGCTTTGCTGCTGTGCGCCTGGGGGATAATCGACAACCAAGTCCCATTGATAAAGCGCCATTCTGATGATGTTTTTACTTGATTTAATTTGTTTAAATGAGCTCATAATTTTTTATGCAGGAAAGCATGAATAGACAGCGTTAGGGAAGCTTTCGGTTTTTTTAATGAAAGGAGATAAAAGGACTGATAAGCGAAAAAATTAAATAAAAGTGCAAAGAAAAAAACACGTTTCTTCATTGCCCAGTTTATTTATATTAAAAAGGATTGATTTGTATTTCGGGATTATTTTATAATTGAGTGCCCGCAGGGGTGAATATTAACAGTGGGAACTTAATTGAGTGAAAATTGACAGCATTGTAATGGACACGAAGTAGAGGGATAGTTAATTAATAATTAGTAAAAGAGAATAATTAGTAAAGCAAAAAATAGATGGGTCGGGGAGGTACTTCATTATTATACGATTAACTTAGTACTTTAGCGAACAGCAAACAATACACAAGTACAACTCGCTACAGAAACCCCAACAATAAAAGTACATGGCCAAGAATGCCGGCGCAAAGGTCGCGGTAAAGCGGTAAATTTAAGGAAAGCGGTTCAGTAAATATAAAAACAATTAAATTTGCCGAAAAGCCTAGCCAGAGACAATCAAATATTGATCGGTTCGACCATCTGTAAATCTTAATTATATTGTCTTTTCTTTTCTATAATTTTTGACGAAATAGGAAAAATGAGTGGTTGTCTAGAGAAGTTCAGCCCCAACCTACAGGGTAATGGGTGCATGCACGCGGATGTAAAGCAATTGGATCATAAAGAAACACAGACGCAAATGGGAGCAAGCCAATCAATTGTCATTATCTTGATAATGTACGCCATCGTTAACGCACTGGCTGAATACGCACTTTTACGCTATAAATATTGCGACAGTAATGAACTTTTCAAACGGCAAAATAAACAAAACCTTTTTTTGAGACATAAATATGCAGAAATAAAAGCCAAGAAAATATATTGAATGAAGGAGGTGAGGTCGTGACGGCAGCAGTCGCATAACCTTCTTTCTTTTAAGCAAAAACTTAATTAGGCCATGAAGTTCAAACTAACAAGTTGAATAAGTAAATAGCAAATTGATTTGACTTTCACCTAACAATTTGTAAAGCCCTCAAGATAGACTTGATGAGTTGGTTCAGAACACACCCCAGCTCAAAAGGAAAATACCGAATAAAATTGCACTCAATGTGAGTGCTAGAAAATCCCAAAACGAGGATTGACAACTGAATTCCCTCAGATTGTTTTAAGCCTAAAAAAAGATGTGTTTGCATTTGAAATTAAATGACAACCCATATGAGCTAATAAGTTAAAAAAGAAAAACATTTTCCCTTTTCCTATGCTTTCTTTTAATAATCATGATCCCGTGACTAGTGAAAGCAAATCAAATTTGCTGACTTCATTGTAATTTGATAAAAACTGACCTTCTTTCCATAGGGAGCGAAAAAAACAGAGGAAGAAATTTATGAGACAAAGAGGACAAAAAACACATACAGGCCCAGTGGAGACAGCAAACACAGTAAAAAACAGAGGAAGAAATTTATGAGACAAAGAGGACAAAAAACACATACAGGCCCAGTGGAGACAGCAAACACAGTAAAAAAACAGAGGAAGAAATTTATGAGACAAAGAGGACAAAAAACACATACAGGCCCAGTGGAGACAGCAAACACAGTAAAAAAACAGAGGAAGAAATTTATGAGACAAAGAGGACAAAAAACACCTACAGGCCCAGTGGAGACAGCAAACACAGTAAAAAAACAGGCCTCGTATTGATTCGAGTCAGTCGTGTAACAGCAAGAAAAAAATATATATATATAACAGTCATATGCGTCGCAGAGGGGCAAAGCTGATCGGAGGCGCGGGAGCTGAGGGGCCAACGAACGATGCAGGCGAAGGGGGGCTGGCGGCGGGTGGCGCCAGAGACCGCAACACAGACGCGCGAGCTACTCAGCTGGCTCGTCTGCCAGCAGCATGGAGTACAGCTGCTTGTCGGCCATGCAGCCCTTCATGAATTCCTCGCGGCACAGCACGCCGTCGCCGTTGTCATCCATCTTGTCGAAGATCTCCTCGGTGCGGGCCTCCGGGCTCATGTCGACGTTGGACTCATCTGCGCCCAGCATGCTGTAGATTGCCTGCGTGCGGCAGTGGGAAATATTTTGGCTATGTGGTTCTTTGTCTTTCGTGATAGATATTGTGCAAGTTGCTCAAGGGGTCCCAACGCTGCAACTCTTTGATTGTAGCCATCTTTGAGGCAGCAAGATATATCGATAAGTAGACACATATACAAGATAGATAGATTGATAGATTGATAGATAGATAGATAGATAGATAGATAGATAGATAGATAGATAGATAGATAGATAGATAGATAGATAGATAGATAGATAGATAGATAGATAGATAGATAGATAGATAGATAGATAGATAGATAGATAGATAGATAGATAGATAGATAGATAGATAGATAGATAGATAGATAGATAGATAGATAGATAGATAGATAGATAGATAGATAGATAGATAGATAGATAGATATAGAGAGACAGACAGACAGAAAAGTTCACCACTAAAACAGTATGATTGCGGAGAATAGCAAGAGAAAGAGCCAAGCGCAATGATGAAGCCGGTGAAGCTGATGGAAACTCGGGGTGAAGAGGGCCGGTGTGAGGCGCCGATTCTGTGAGGCGAAGCGATAAGCCCCTCCGCCCATTTGCTTTCCTTTTCATCTTCCTTCAAAATGGGGAGTTGGACAGATTAGATCGACAGTTTTAACAAGCGGCCCGTACCTAAGATGGAGGATTATTTGTGGGGATTATTTTTCCAGATTAAATTCCCAACACCCTAAAAAAGGGATGCAGTCGAGTCGAATCACGCGCCTCACTGAACACCCTGGCAACACGTGCGCTCGGCTGTGTTCGCCTCGTTGACTGCGCGTGAGCCGAGTTCCACAGAGCCTCGACTTCCGTTAAATAGACGGAAGGCAAGTATTGGTCGGTACGCAGCTTTACTATATTTTATTTAGCTTTATTGTCCTATTGCTGCATCCGTTCCGCTATTAGCCACATTGCTACGTTACTTCATAAACTGTTTTTATTAGATATTCCCCGTTTTTTGCTTCGCCTTTTCGAGCATCGATGAGCTAAGCTAATACGCGTATCTGATTTAACGATTTTGTCGCTTTGATCTGTTTATTCATGAGATTTATTGGTGTTTTAGTATCGATTAGGGGATTTGGGTATGTATAATACCGATATTTATGCAAACTTGTCAGCGTTTTATCGATAATTTTTTAATAACTCAATGCAAAATGTGATTGTTACTTCAGGCATCGTATCGATAATAGTTTCGTTGCTAACTGCTTTTGCTTCAGCAATCGTGTTCTTCATCTAGCAGTTAGAACTGATTCCTTTACTTTGTGCATTCGCACATGGCCCACCTATGGGATTAATTCATTCATTACCTTGATGATCTCGACCATTTCAGACCGCTCAATACTTCCGTTGCCGTCGATGTCGTACATCTGGAAGGCCCATTCCAGCTTCTCCTGCGGCTTGCCGCCCGAGGTGATGTTAATAGCCAGCAGGAACTCTTTGAAGTCGATTTTGCCGGAGTTGTCCTTGTCAAAGGTGCGGAACACGTGGGTGCAAAATTCCTCGGCGTTGCCGTCCGGGAAGAAGCCCGAGTAGACTTCGATGAACTTTTTCTTGCTCAGCTGGCCGGATGGGCAGTCGCGCTGCGGGATTAAAGTTGGGGAAAATTTTCCCATTGGGAACAGACCCGAAATCTTTCACTACAAAGCTCGACTTGAAACGATGCCATGAAGAGCGGGGCTTCATCCGGAGAAACTGGAGAAAATTCGAATGGGAAGGCCGTATCAGGAAAGAGGCAAACAAGAAAGAGAGCCTGAAGAAGAAGATAGTGGACGGTCTTAATACTGAAGAAAACAAAGGAGACAAAGATTCTTGTTAGACCCGGAAGAGGAAGAAGATAGTGATAGAAACATGAAGAAAAGCGGGACAGTCTCAAACCAAGAAAACAGAAGAGGCGAAGAGGTTAAGCATCAACCTGGAAAAAAAGGCTGCGATCATATCGGGGAAGAGGCCCTGGAAGACTCAACGTCTCGCTCCGCAGATGAAAAAAGTCGATTATGTGGGAGAATCATTCATCTGTCTTACAGCTCAAGACAATCAGTCATCTTCGCCTAAACTGAAAAAAGTGCATTATTAATCGCTATGGTTGCAGTTTACAGTTTTTTTGGAATACAATCAAGCATGAAGCCAAGTTCACTTCCGCAATCTTAGCCATCTATGCTATATAATTCTTAACCCGCTGCCGCACTCACTTACACGTACTCTGTCAATCACTTCCCCGGCAGCCTCGGCTTTAGGCCAAATTGTTCACTCCAGCGATGGGCGCTCTCCACTTTACTGCTTTCATCTCTCTCACTTTGGCTCTCTGTCTCTCGGTTGCGTGAACCTGCAAGTGGCCTCCAAGTCCCTCGAGCCTGGCCCTCAAGTACCGCCACCCCCCTCCTGCTCCTGCGTCTAGCTGCGGCATGCCGGGGCGATGGAGGGGGCCAGGTCTCCCCTACCAGCTCTCCGCGCACAGCTGGCACGAGAAGTGGAGAACCAGATCCCAAATCCTCATAAGTTCCCACTGACCCTTCCTTCTCTCGCTGCGGACCCCAGATTCGGACCCTTAATTAATGGGGCACGCAAAGCCCGCGCCGCCTGCCAACGAACGCCATTTTGTCGGCGGAGAGCTTGATTGAAAAAAGCGGCAAAGAAACTGGAAGCATGCATGAAAAAGAGGGGCTCTTGCTCCTTCTAGAGGCAGATATTGAAGGCTCAGCGGAACAAATCAAATGAAACCGAGCTAAAGCAGAGCGTTGCGCGAAAAGCGACATACTGGTAGGTGGCTGTCTGCCACCCGCTGACCCGTCTTTTACATTAAACTTAAGTCGGTTAAACCTTCAACTAAAAAATCTAGGGAGGGAGAGGGAGCATCAACTGAATGTTCAGGGGAGGGAGAGGCGGCATCAGCTGAAGGGATCAGAGGAAGGAAGAGGCATCAGCTCAAGGATAGGGGGCAGGGAAGGGGCATCAGCTGAAGGGATCAGGGGAGGGAACGGGACAAATCAGCATACGTAGCGGAGGGCAGCGGGATACTACTTGATTAAGAGATTCACTGACAATCGTGTCACATTGTCAAGTCGCGTGTATTGCGCGATAATCTGCCTTTTTCTCCATAGTTATCCCACCAAAAACAGTCCTGACGGTGCAAACTCCGCAGCAAGTAAATGCTCCCCATTGCCGCAAAAATAATTATACAGAAATATTAGCTTAGGAAAAGTGCAGATGCTAATAATTAACCGAAAAATGACGCAAAAAAGCAACTCACAATGAAGCCGCGATACCACTGCTTAATCTGCTTCTTAGTGAAGTTAGTGTTGGACATCAGAAACTGCATATCCTCCTTCGGCAGCTTCTTCCTTGGTCCAATTGAATTACCCATATCTGGCGCGGCCAAATCCTTGTTATCGAATACAATAAGCAAGCGGCTGGAGTTGGATAATCCGGGCCGGGAGCAGAGCTACAGGGTTATCCGCAGCGCGGGGCGGCCAGTCAAACTGTCAGGCTAAAAGCTGAACCCGCCTAGGGCTTGTAAACTTAGATGCTGAAGCTGCGCTGAGCAAAGCTGAGAGACGGCGGGTACAGAGAGCTGAGCAGGATAGGATGGGAAATGCAGGCAGACAGGCAGAGGCGGATGCCGGTGAGCAGAGAAGCCGCGTGCGCGTGGGAATGATGAAGAGCACGGGCGGGCGAGTAGGGAAGCCTACCGTTTATGGAGGCTGGCGGGAGAGATGGGGCAGCGGGTCGGGGGTGGCGATGTCGAGTCGGCCGACGGCAGTGGCTGAGACGAGGAGAGAGAAAGAGAGAGACAGCCATGCCGAGGGTCAGGGAAGAAGAAGTTCAGAGTAGGAGGAAAAGCTCAGTCTTGCACGCTTGAGGCTTTCAGGAGCAGGCGGCCTGCAGCCTCACTCAGTCGTCCCGGTCGCTCATTTTCCTCACCTCTTTTCGCTTTCTTCCCTCTCTAGCGCCCCTCTTGCCGCACTCTGGCCGGCTGGGGCGCACAAGACGGGGACGATAATGGGATGGCGAGGCGACTGGGATAGATGGGGGAGATGGGAAACTGGGCGGTCCTCAGTCTCCGCTACATCACCCCGGTCACTGCACGGGTTAGCCCGTATCCGTGCGCCCGCTTCCCAGGCTGCAGCCAGCATCTCTGCATGTTTCCGTCTCTCTTTCGCGCTCTTAACTTCCCCGAGAGCGACCAAACCAAAGCTTTCTATAGTGTGAGTCCGGACTAGAGAAAAAAAGATGCAGAGAGGGAGGCTGCGGGCCGTTGGATCCGACTCCATACCGCGGGCTAAAATGTGGATTTTAGGGAGCAGGACAGAGGGGGCACAGACACACTTCCCAGCACTCCGCCCCCTCTTCGGTCTGTATCCCTTTCTCCTTCCACCCGGACGAACCCACTTCAGCGCTCAAAGTCGCGCACTGATGCATTAGCGGACTTATATTCTGCTCCTGCCGCCTGCTATCCCCTAGGTGACTCACGCCGCTCTCTCACTTTCAATTTAGCCTCCCAGTCTGACCCGCTCAACCTCCACTCTCAGCCTGTTGCCAGCGTTGATTAATCCCAATAGGGGCAGGGCAGCAGCCAAGGTAGCAACGAAGATGGCAATTTGTTAATTCGGAGGGGGGAGGTGGCCCGCAGCGTCTGTTGCCTGGGGGCTGACTACCATAGTGAGCGCCAGTTCGATGTCCCTCCGAGCCAGCCCGGATACTTCAACCTCAATCAAGCTGAGCTGTTAATCAATGCTCGAAAAACGGCCATTATCAGCTGCGCTTACAATAAGTCGCCATCAATGCAACTGGGCTGGCTGGATCAGCGTCAAAAGAACAAGTTTTTTTTTCTGACACCTAGCCATGCCTAGCCAGCCCCGAGCTGCGGGGCGCACGCAAAGCTGTCCGTCTCTAGTTAAATCGATTCTTGGCAAGACGCGCCGCTGTCAGTAGATTTAGAAGCCCCTCGAAACGCCCGCACCCGCGCGCAAAGCATCAAAAGCATTGATTTAGCCCAGGAGACACGCTTGATTGAGAGGCGAGGACAGCAGGCGGACAACTTTAAGCGTCGCGACGCAAATGCGGATGAGTGGAAGAGCGCAAAGCGTTAAATTGCTTGATGTCAGCGGCGCGGCTTCACCAACTCAGTATGCACTGTGTCTGCCTGCTCGCTCCTGAGCTCCAGGCCGACACGCCTAAATCCGCTGCTAAATCCGCCTCTCACGGCTTAAGAAATTTTCCTGGCGGCAAGCCGAAGCAGGCCGATGGCGCTGGGAGATTTTTTTCTACCTCCAGTGCACCCCCCCCCGTTGCGACGCCGGGGAATGGAGCTGGAGGATGGGAGAATTTCCTGTTTTCCTCCCTGTTACTAGCTAGAATTGCCCGCCGCTCCTGGGCAGGGATGAGGCATTGTGGACTAGGGAGGCGACGGCATCGCCAGCTTCCTGAAGGTTTTCAGTCGGAGAGGAAGAGAGGAAGTTCAGCCTTACTTAAGTCAGAATGCTTCCCCACCTGAATTTGCCCATGAGGGAAGGCTGATTGAGTAGTGCAGCCTGCCACAGCTCGCTTGGGACCAGAAGTGCAATGCAGAACAGATCAAGATAAAGCGGGGGTAGATAAGATGGATTTTTTGTAGGCGCCACTCTATGGAAGAAAAATTTGGCCGAATGGGAGAAGATATAAATAAAAACAGTTGCTCGTCTTTAGCACTTTTGTTGAGAGATTAAAAAGAATGCAGCTCATGTTGGTGCTCAGACGGACCTCATTAATAATTAAATAGGTAGGAGGATCGCCACACCGCATTAAGCAACACTCACCGCTGAGACCCGCTGCCTCATTTGCATGAAGACGGCGTCGTCTCTAACAGAATCCCTCCTCCTCCATTCGATTGACATTTTACTCTTTCCCCGCGCGCCGCTTTCTGTCTGAGCTTTTCTCCAATGCGAAAGAGACACTCGGCAAAGAAATTAAAACCACAGACAGCTCGACGGCACTCAGATGCAGCGGAAGAAACTGTAGATGAGCATTCTATTTTTAGTTTGCTTGACTTTTTCAGACAGGAAGGATTGACGCTCGCCGTGGCAGCATAATTGGGGCGCCGGCAGGGATATTTCTCCTACTGCCCAGTCCGAGCGGTAGTTGTTTTCACCTCCCAGACTCCGTTAGTTCCTCCGCAACGACCCGCGCGGCTTCAGCCGGCCTCACTAGGGAGCATAATTGGATTGGACAATCTAATTCCCATTCGGGACGGGGAGCGGAGGCTAATGAGTAGGCAGTTCTGTTTCAGGCACGAAATTCTATTTTATAAAAGAAAGCGCAGGGGTGGGTTAGTTCGCTTCCCTGAAGAATCTCAACCACTCTAACTCACTCTGGGCCGGGGCCTCAGCTTCAGCTTTCTCTGACGGGGCCTGCGCGGGTCTCGTGGGAACAAAATTTGGACTTAAAGAGATAGAGAGGCGGGGAATGAAGAGGAGACGTCGAGCCAAAATAAAGTTGCAGCGCACAGAATCTTTGGCCCGACTTCTTAATCAAACCATCAACCCATTCCCAGAAGTCCATTTCCGCTCTTGGCCGTTACCCGATCTCCTCTCCGAGCTGAATGAGGCTTTCTTGGAATATTTCATAATCAATAAGCTTCACTGCTGACCATAGCGAAGGAAGCATAATAGCTGCATATCAGGCCCTAATGAAGGTCCTTATTATTTGTAAACAGGCCAAGATTATTAAAAGTACAGCTAGGAAAAACTATTGCATATACTTGGGTTACTATTGAGCCATTCTATTTGGGGATTTAGAATATGAAAACTATCGGGTGTGAAGAGGAGCTGTACATGCGAGATAGATACAGGGAACTTAAGACTGTACGGTAGGGATAGACAGTTATGGTGTTTTATGTACGTCCTAGTCGAACTTGACATTGTGTTGTACTCAGGAGATGGACAAAAAGGAGTTGGTGCAGCTCCCAGCTGAGCTTAATACAATGTACACTGAGTATAGACACAGGTTTAAATAGTTTGTACACAAGGGATAGTCAGGATAGGGTTGGTGCTCCTTCCATTTGAACTAGATATTTCACATTAGGGGATAGACACTCTCCCTGGCGACATTGACACTGTACACCAGGGGTAGACTGGATGGGGTTGGTGCTTCTTCTGGTTGAACTAGCTATTGCACATTAAGGGATAGACACTCTCCCAGGCGACCTTGCCTGTACACCAGGGGTAGACTCGATGGGGTTGGTGCTTATCTCAGTTGAAATGACAGCTGTTGATAAACAGAGAAGATTTTTGTTATTTGTTAAGTCTTAAATGGCTTGGGTACACGACTCAAGACAGAGAATGCATCTCTTTTTATAACCAAGTCTACCGAAAAATTGCACAACAAAAAAAACTAATATAAACAAAGATGCATCCGAGAGGCAGAGCGGGATGGAGAAGGGGAGATAGGTGGGGTAGCACCGATGGCTGCTTGCCCAGCTGTAGTGCTCGGAATATTTTAGATAGGCGCAGTGAATTTTGGCATAAATATTTCAGACGGCTCTCCTATCCCCCCGAGGCTCCTGCCGCATCCACCACCTATGCCTGTAAGCGTGGCCAGCTGCATGCCCAGGCTGAGTGGGGCACACATCGGACAGTAAGGAGCGATTTGGATCAATAGTCCAACAACAGCAATGGCCTGTCAGCTGCTGCAAGCTGATGAGTAGCCCTGGTTTGGGGGAGAGATAAAGGCATGGGAACGGATGAGAATAAAGGAATGAGGAACAGAATGAGTCGATGGCCAGGTGCGGCCCATGCAGGAGCTCGGCTTCCTAAAATTTCTCTTCCGTTTATCCCCACCACGCAGCCTCCCCTTCCCAGCATAGTTCGTCCCAATTTTCCCAAGCTTGTGTGACGAGCCAAGCAAATTTCTCCCCTTACATCAATGCGTTAGGCGAACAAATAGATGGTTAGTTTACAAAAAATGCTCTCTACCCTACTAATAGTGGCAGTCAGCGCAAATGACGCTTAAAAATCGCTAGAATGACGGAAAGCACCGACTTGATTTTGTTGCCGAAGTCTTGCATCTGCTGCATAAAATTCCGGTTTATCCCGCGCGGAGGCAGGGGAAGGTCCCTAATTACCCCGCCAGCCTGTCGCCACCTCATGGGTGGGCGTAGATGGCGGAGTGGCCGGGTGCCTGAGAATAATTATCCATCAAGGACGACTCCCGCCCAGCTAAGGCTTATCCGATTAGCTGATTACGATAGTCAGATCGGTAGTTTTGCAGAATTTTTCGTTAAAATCTACGGAGGCGGTTTGGGAAGGAGAATAACTTGATTTAAAAAAAGTTTTTTGTTAGCCGCGAAAGTTTAATTCTGATAGTTATTTTCCCCTATTTCCAAATCAGGTATAAGTGGGAGCATCTGTTTACAAAAGTCCGAGAAAATACGACATAAAGGTAGACAAAACCTAAGTAAATGAATAGTCAGAAATGCTTAGCGGTTTGAAGCAGTTAACTCGGATAATTTATGATGCAAGAAACTTAAACCGCGCTTCACAACCTCCAAGTTGGCATTTTTCTCTCACTTGCTGCGCAGTAAAGGAATCGCCAGACCCTCCGCTTTATCCCAAAGAAACAACCAAATGGCGCTTCGAACGGGTCGATCTCCAGGTCTGCAGCAAGCAGCAACCCCACGCCGTGTCTGCGGGCTGACTGCCAGGTATTCCAGTCAGCTTATTTGGCTGCCGGCGCCCGCCCCTTCCCCGCATAGTTACACACACGCAGCGGCTTTCTCTTGTGCCGCGGTGCGTGCGGCTTGTTGGGCGGCGCCAATTCATCAAGGGGCAGCGGATGATGGCATTCAAAGTGATTTGCCGGCCAGACGGGCACCCTGCCGCCGCCCCCCCTAGCCGGCCCACACACACCGCCGCTGAAGAAAATGCGGTTCAAGCAGCGGGTCGGAGCGCCTGGAATCGGATTTTCTGCTTCAGCCAAGTCAAGGGTAAATTGTGGAGGCCGAAGCAGAGCTGGGAACTGCTTGGAAATCGGGGGGGGGGATTTTATGAAGGGGGAAGACGGTCAACCAGCCGCCCCACTAGGACGCGCGTTGGGAAAAATAGGAAGGGGGGCACAAAAATAAATGCCGACTTGCGCGAGACGCGTGGGGGCAGAAAGCAGGGCCGCAGAAATAAATGTGGGACGCGACGAATCTCGAATTGCCTCCTTTCCCGTGCACTTTAAGCCTTAAATCTCTGAATAGGTGCGGCAGGGGTAGCCAATGGTCTGTAAAAAATAAGCACAGTTTGCATCCAGCAGCTGAGTCAAGAATCGGAAAAAAACAATCATTGATAAGCTATTGGCCGTGAAAAAGTTTCGAGGCATTGTTAAATTCGGGACCAAGTCTTGCATAAAAAAATTCAATTCCCATAAAAAAGGCTGTATACAAGCGAAACCTTTGAGTCAAAAGCGTCTCGGCGCCACACTGTCTGCTCAGACATCTGTCTATCTGGCTTGCTCATTCATGCTGCCTGCGTCTGCAATCCAAATTGACTCGGAGAAATTCAATTTCAAGCTGAAGTTACCGCTCGCTCCGCTTCGCACCGACAATTCAACTGGAAGGCCCCGGGTTCTGAGCAGTCATTCAAATCCCCATCAGCTCTTGATCAGCAAGTCCCCCCTCTCTTACCGGAAAGTCTCGGACAATGAAATGAAGCCGCCGGCCTTGCGGGGGTCGGGGGCTACTCAGCATGGCTTTGGCGATCACGGAAAGGCTACTAACTCTATTCTGATCGTCCAGACCCCCACAGCTACCGCCTTGGACCAGGAAAGCGGCAGCCAGTCACTCACAATTCCAGTCAATACGAAACCCAAAGGAAAAAAATGGAAAATCTCTTTTGAAGAGACGTCGCTGTCTGAGTCGATTGTTACCTTGACTTCTATTTTTTATTGATAAACTTATGACAAAAAATTATACGCAGCAACTTAGGAAGGGCGTCCGGATTCGTGGCTTAGGTACATTTGGTACTTATTGGTGGTACGTAAGAGGCTGGGTGTACGCGAATCAGCTACTGTAGTAACGAAATCAAACGGATGAAAAGGCCGCCTGACAGAGCGACTTGTTTACAGTGTAAAAATGCTCATTCCACTTCAGAGGAAAACAATACCGTATTGTCTGTAGACAGCATTTTGCGCATTTTTAGCAATACGAGTGTCAAACTGTTCTGTTGTTAAGTGGGTTGAATCCTGGTAACTATTGTGTGGTAAGGTAAAATTTATAATTCCATACTAAATTTCACAGTATTTACTCGTACAACACAAAAAACTAACTGCTTACACCTTTACACGGGTTTCTCAATTATGCTACACTCTCACTTATTCGTTTAGAGGGTGAAATGCAGCTTTTCTAAGCCAATCAGATTGCGACACTTATTCACTCCCTATCCCTTGTCAGCCAGTCAGAGAGCAGCGCAAATCAACTCTCTCACTCGCTCTGGCTCTTCCTAGCCAATCAGATTGCGACACTAATTCACTACCTATCCCTTGTCAGCCAGTCAGACAGCAGTTCAAATTATTAACTTTCTTTCCCTTTCCAGCTTCCCTCGGCTGATTAGATGGCAGTAAAAAATTTTCTATCTTCAATTGCTTGTCAGCCAATCCGAGGAAAGTAAGCATGCCTTCTTCAGCCCTAAAATACGCGCACTTAATTTGCATCACTCTGCTCATGAAATCGCATTTATCAAAAGCAGCAAGAAAATCTCGCAGAATATAAACAAAAAGTGAAATTACTAGCAGACAAAGTCAAATGAAGAATGGACTTGAAACGGATACCACACCTGGCTGGCTGCCTGCCGGTCCAGAAAAAGAACACAAAAATGATGTCTGGGTGTTCAAATACAATAGGCGGACTTTTGAGCCAGACAAATTAACACGGGAAGATTCCACTTATCTGCTTTCGGTTTAGGCAGAAGGAATATTAGATTAAGTTAGAATAATGCTGGTCAGAGTGGACAGTCAGCTGAGGCAAAATTCGCTATGTTTACACGTATTCAGTCATTCAGTTATTGAGCAATGCACGCTGGCAGCCTCAGGACGTGAAATTAGTCGGTATGACGCCCGGGTTCACCTCGTTGCCGGACTTGGGGAAGAAGAAGATTATGGAGAGCAAGATGGTGAGAACGTAGATTAGGAAGAACAGTCGATCCAAGACCAGCGCCACAGCGCGCCACTCCTGCACCACCTTGTTGACCTTCTCCCGGTTCTCGTGCAGTTTCTGTATGTAGCGCAGCGCTTTCACAATATCCTGGACGTCCTTTGTCAGCATGTTGATTCGTCGCCTCGTGGCTGCGTCCAGCATCCCGCCTGGGAAGATCAGATCCTCACCGCTGGGGAATGAGAGCAACTGCTGGTGCTGCTGATGCGGCTGGTGCTGGTTCTGCTGATGCTGCGCCCGGCTCTGCTGCCTGTGCAGGCACTGGGCCAGCACGTCGTCGAATTCTTGAAATCCGCCCGCGCCGCCACCGCCGCCGCTCGATCTTGACGTCCCGGCCACATCATTGACAATCCGGCGACGATCTGGCGGAGACGCCGCAGCCGCCGCCACCGCCGCCGAAGTCAGCGTCCGGCCGTGGTAGGACGGGGCGTAGTGCGGCGACGAGTTTCCAGCGTGCAGGGAGTAGCCAGGAGAGGTGATGCCGGATGCTGAGGCCCCGGTTGGCTGCATCGGCAGGTCCTCGTAGCAGCGGGAGCCACCCGCGCCGCCGCCTCCACTGCCGCCGCCAAGGCCGACACCGCGGCGCTGTCGCCGATCGGAATTGGCCGGCTGCGAGCTGGAATTGGCTTTGGCCACGGCGCCGGGCACCAGGCCTGAGGCCGGCGGCGGCTTCCGGTTGAGATTGACGAACAGCAGGCGGGAGCCGTGCTGGATGGCCAGCTGGCGGTGCCGGCGCGGAGGGGGGGCTGATTTTAGCGTGGCTTAAAAAATTAATAGCGTCACATATCGGCAACTCGATTTTCTTGGAAAATATTAAGGCTATTTGGATAATGTTTGTATTGAGCATTTTGGATAAGAATATCAGATATATCCCCCATGAGTAGGGGAAGCAACCGGTGATTTCCGACAATCAGGTTGATTTTCTATAAAAAAGTTTCCCACCGTTTTACCCTTTCGCACCTGCGGACCTGGGGCTGCCAGCTCGGCTCAAAATAGCGAAGCAAGCAGCAGAATTATCGTTGTCCCAGATTTAAATGATCGATTCCCTCACTCACTCACTCACTCACTCACTCCCATCCACCTTTGTTCCTTTCGGTCGGGCGGGAGGCGGGCTCGCGGATGTCGGAAGGAAGGCCCCGGCAATGGATGGACTCGTCGCTTGAATCAACAGACAGCCGAGCAAATTAACTAAAGTAAATTTTCTCATCGCTCTGCTGCTCCCCTCTCTCTCTCCCATCCCAATTTTTATCCGGTTATCACAGACTCAGACAGGGATCAGTCAGCTAATCCAGGGCGGCAAATTGTCCGCACAGCTCAACTTTGTCTGCTATCACATCCATATTTTCTTCTCTCGTTTCCATCTCTACTTATCGATACATATCGGCGCATATAGAATCCTACCTTTTTAAGCCAGTACGGCACTTCCTGTCGGTTGTCGCCGCGGAAGTGAAAGTTCACCACGATGACGGACAGGAAGGTTGACAGGGTGATGATGCCCATGTTGAGGCAGTAGTACTGGCCTGCAATGCGAATTTCATTCTGCCATCATTTCATCAGATTCCAACTATCGCAAAGATGCAATCGACTTCTAATCAGTTAATCCCGTCTCAGGGCAGGTAATCCTGACCCTGTCCGGATCTACCCGGGCCAATCTACTCGTGTTTACTCGCTGAGACGCCCCCAACCCCCCAGATGAGTTGCCGGGCGCATTCGATCTCCGCCTATTTCTAGAGCTCAGCAGCGAGCAAAGAAATGGCTGAAAGAATCCTGCAATCCAACCTTGGCCAAAAATCCTCCCAGAATCCCAAGGAATCGGGAAGAAATTACGGTGTGAGTGGAAGTGCCCCAGAGACCCCGAAGAAGGTCTGGCTGAAGGGGGGATTCATTAATCACCGACAGGCCGTTCCCTCATCTCCCCTCTCCCCCTATTCCCCGCAGAGTGAAATGTAGTTGCGCAGTTTCATTCCAGCCTGACGCTGCACTGGCACCGCATCACGAGCGCCGCATCGCAGCATTAATCACCGGGGGAGGGGGGCCCCATGGAGACCCGCCAGCCGATAATGCCCGCACAGAGAATGAAAAGAAAGAGAAACTGCACTATTTGAGAGCGTGAAAGACTGGTAAATCCCCTTTTCGGCCTGGTATTTATTATCAATAACTACAATAATTGGATGGGGACCCGCCAAGCTAAAAGTGCACGACAATTGCAGTTCATATAAATATATACAACACTTTTTTAGATTTTCGATGCATTACATAGGGAAAAATCTAGATAGTTAATAAATTTTTCATCAGCAAACCAAATTCAGGTTGTCAGCTTACCAATCAACGGAAATGAGTCAGATGCGGAAGGAGTCTGCTTCTCTAGCAGCAGCATTAGGAGGAAGAAGGCAACAAAAATGTTCATGCCTGCAAATAGTTTTTCGGTTGAGTAGGAATGGCATAAAAATTTATATTTTTAATGTAAATATTAAATGATTGTTTCCTATTCCCAGATTATCACTTACGGTAAAAATATGTGAAGAAAAAGTTTCTACCATTTAAAATGGTATCGATATTGAATTGGAAAATTAATAGCCCCTCGAATCAATCATATAGCCTTTTTAAATTAAAAAATGAGTTTTTTTCAACAGACTAAAATTTGAAGCACACTGGCATAATTGGGTCAAGCCACAGACTAAAATTGGTAGCACACTGGCATAATTGGGTCAAGCCACAGCCAAATGATTGGAAGCACGCTGGCATAATTGGGTCAAGCCACAGACTAAAATTGGTAGTACACTGGCATAATTTGGTCAAGCTTCAGCCAGATAATTGGTAGCACGCTGGCATAATTGGGTCAAGCCACAGCCAAATGATTGGAAGCACACTGGCATAATTTGGTCAAGCTTTAGCCAGATAATTGGAAGCACACTGGCATAATTGGGTCAAGCCACAGACTAAAATTGGTAGCACACTGGCATAATTGGGTCAAGCCACAGCCAAATGATTGGAAGCACGCTGGCATAATTGGGTCAAGCCACAGACTAAAATTGGTAGCACACTGGCATAATTTGGTCAAGCTTCAGCCAGATAATTGGTAGCACGCTGGCATAATTGGGTCAAGCCACAGCCAAATGATTGGAAGCACACTGGCATAATTTGGTCAAGCTTCAGCCAGATAATTGGAAGCACGCTGGCATAATTGGGTCAAGCCACAGACTAAAATTGGAAGCACACTGGCATAATTGGGTCAAGCCACAGCCAAATGATTGGAAGCACACTGGCATAATTTGGTCAAGCTTTAGCCAGATAATTGGAAGCACGCTGGCATAATTGGGTCAAGCCACAGACTAAAATTGGTAGCACACTGGCATAATTGGGTCAAGCCACAGCCAAATGATTGGAAGCACACTGGCATAATTTGGTCAAGCTTTAGCCAGATAATTGGAAGCACGCTGGCATAATTGGGTCAAGCCACAGACTAAAATTGGTAGCACACTGGCATAATTGGGTCAAGCCACAGCCAAATGATTGGAAGCACACTGGCATAATTTGGTCAAGCTTCAGCCAGATAATTGGAAGCACACTGGCATAATTGGGTCAAGCCACAGACTAAAATTGGTAGCACGCTGGCATAATTGGGTCAAGCCACAGCCAAATGATTGGAAGCACGCTGGTATAATTGGGTCAAGCCACAGACGAAAATTGGTAGCACACTGGCATAATTGGGTCAAGCCACAGCCAAATGATTGGAAGCACGCTGGCATAATTGGGTCAAGCCACAGCCAAATGATTGGAAGCACGCTGGTATAATTGGGTCAAGCCACAGACTAAAATTGGTAGCACACTGGCATAATTGGGTCAAGCCACAGCCAAATGATTGGAAGCACGCTGGCATAATTGGGTCAAGCCACAGCCAAATGATTGGAAGCACACTGGCATAATTTGGTCAAGCTTTAGCCAGATAGTTGAAAGCACGCTGGCATAATTGGGTCAAGCCACAGACTAAAATTGGTAGCACACTGGCATAATTGGGTCAAGCCACAGACTAAAATTGGTAGCACACTGGCATAATTGGGTCAAGCCACAGCCAAATGATTGGAAGCACGCTGGCATAATTGGGTCAAGCCACAGACTAAAATTGGTAGCACACTGGCATAATTGGGTCAAGCCACAGCCAAATGATTGGAAGCACACTGGCATAATTTGGTCAAGCTTTAGCCAGATAATTGGTAGCACACTGGCATAATTGGGTCAAGCCACAGCCAAATGATTGGAAGCACACTGGCATAATTTGGTCAAGCTTTAGCCAGATAATTGGAAGCACGCTGGCATAATTGGGTCAAGCCACAGACTAAAATTGGTAGCACACTGGCATAATTGGGTCAAGCCACAGCCAAATGATTGGAAGCACACTGGCATAATTTGGTCAAGCTTCAGCCAGATAATTGGAAGCACGCTGGCATAATTGGGTCAAGCCACAGACTAAAATTGGTAGCACACTGGCATAATTGGGTCAAGCTTCAGCCAGATAATTGGAAGCAAGCTGGCATAATTGGGTCAAGCCACAGACTAAAATTGGTAGCACACTGGCATAATTTGGTCAAGCTTCAGCCAGATAATTGGTAGCACGCTGGCATAATTGGGTCAAGCCACAGCCAAATGATTGGAAGCACACTGGCATAATTTGGTCAAGCTTTAGCCAGATAATTGGAAGCACGCTGGCATAATTGGGTCAAGCCACAGACTAAAATTGGTAGCACACTGGCATAATTGGGTCAAGCCACAGCCAAATGATTGGAAGCACACTGGCATAATTTGGTCAAGCTTCAGCCAGATAATTGGAAGCACGCTGGCATAATTGGGTCAAGCCACAGACTAAAATTGGTAGCACACTGGCATAATTGGGTCAAGCTTTAGCCAGATAATTGGAAGCAAGCTGGCATAATTGGGTCAAGCCACAGACTAAAATTGGTAGCACACTGGCATAATTTGGTCAAGCTTCAGCCAGATAATTGGTAGCACGCTGGCATAATTGGGTCAAGCCACAGACTAAAATTGGTAGCACACTGGCATAATTGGGTCAAGCTTCAGCCAGATAATTGGAAGCAAGCTGGCATAATTGGGTCAAGCCACAGACTAAAATTGGTAGCACACTGGCATAATTTGGTCAAGCTTCAGCCAGATAATTGGTAGCACGCTGGCATAATTGGGTCAAGCCACAGCCAAATGATTGGAAGCACACTGGCATAATTTGGTCAAGCTTCAGCCAGATAATTGGAAGCACACTGGCATAATTGGGTCAAGCCACAGACTAAAATTGGAAGCACACTGGCATAATTGGGTCAAGCCACAGCCAAATGATTGGAAGCACGCTGGTATAATTGGGTCAAGCCACAGCCAAATGATTGGAAGCACACTGGCATAATTTGGTCAAGCTTCAGCCAGATAATTGGAAGCACACTGGCATAATTGGGTCAAGCCACAGACTAAAATTGGAAGCACTGGCACATTTGAGCTCAGCCATAGAATAAAATTCAGAGCACAGCAATTATAATTAAAATTTAATTTAATTGCCGATTAAGTTTCAACACCCATACCCATATTATCCATCGTCAAGAAAAATATACTAATAAAGTAAATCGCCAAACACCCTCACCGAGCACCATCTTGGCTGGGGTCTCAGGCGGCAGCCAGAACAGCACTAAGGTCAGCGAAGACAGCAGGAAGCAGGGCAGGATGAGGATGAAAGTGTAAAATGCAGTTGACCGTCGAATCCAAATCCAAAATGTAATGTCAACGTATGGCTCCGGGCAGCAGGGATAAACTTCCTCGTTGTACTTGGCCTTGTGACTGAGTATTTCCCATTCGGGACTTTTGATCATCTCATCCAAATCGAATTCGGTCATATTGTGATAGTAGGAGATGTTCACTCGCCATCTGCAGCGCAAAAAAAGTTTCTTTTAGCAGGGTATCTGTTTCGTACAAATCATTCTTATGCCTCATCATTGTGCTACAATTAGCAGTCTTTGTACACAAAATGCTAGAAAACATCAGCGCAAGAAATCAAGGGCAAGAAAAAGTAAAAAATTGACTCGTCAGGCAAGCTAAAGACTGACTAACATGGAAAATCAAATCAGTCAATCAGAATGATTAGATTGCGAATAAAAAAAACTAGATTTTTTTAACAGTGCAAGGCCGTCTGCTCCCGGGGCTGAGCCTGGATCTGACTTCTCATTTCTAAAAACCGAATCTAATAGTGTTTAACCTTCCTTTCTGCTCAAGGAATGGCGCAGTGAGAGGCAGGGAAGGGCGCCCCGGGAGCAGCCGAGTTCGCAAATATTTGACTGGCAGAAGTCGGCAGAAGCGGGTAAGGAAATGGCCCCTCTTGTGACACCTTGTGTTGTCCCTAGGAGACAGATGGATCAGCTGGCACTCCTCAGTTCATTGTGAGGCGCGCATTGTAAATCACCTGCGAACCCGTCCATGGTTTTTCATCATTGTACAGGCAACAGCCTTCAGTGCATAGATCCTACGCTGCAGAATGGTTTGAAACTACGCCAATAATCACTCAAACATACGCATCTGATCACATGAATGACTACTCACAATCACGCATCTAACCCCCATGGATAGTCACAGAAAATTACCCATCTCTGAGCCCACTGACCCCTTACTTACCCATCTCTAAGCCCACTGCCCCCTTACTTACCCATCTCTGAGCCCACTGCCCCCTTACTTACCCATCTCTGAGCCCACTGCCCCCTTACTTACCCATCTCTAAGCCCACTGCCCCCTGACTTACCCATCTGTGAGCCCACTGCACCGACTTACCCATCTCTAAGCCCACTGCCCTGACTTACCCATCTATGAGCCCACTGCACCGACTTACCCATCTCTGAGCCCACTGCCCCTGACTTACCCATCTCTGAGCCCACTGCCCTTGACTTACCCATCTCTGAGCCCACTGCCCCTGACTTACACATCTCTGAGCCCACTGCACCGACTTACCCATCTCTGAGCCCACTGCACCGACTTACCCATCTCTGAGCCCACTGCACTGACTTACCCATCTGTGAGCCCACTGCACCGACTTACCCATCTCTGAGCCCACTGCACCGACTTACCCATCTCTGAGCCCACTGCACCGACTTACCCATCTCTGAGCCCACTGCACCGACTTACCCATCTATGAGCCTACTGCACCGACTTACCCATCTCTGAGCCCACTGCACCGACTTACCCATCTCTGAGCCCACTGCCCTTGACTTACCCATCTCTGAGCCCACTGCCCCTGACTTACACATCTCTGAGCCCACTGCACCGACTTACCCATCTCTGAGCCCACTGCACCGACTTACCCATCTCTGAGATCACTGCCCCTGACTTACCCATCTCTGAGCCCACTGCCCTTGACTTACCCATCTCTGAGATCACTGCCCCTGACTTACCCATCTCTGAGCCCACTGCCCTTGACTTACCCATCTCTGAGCCCACTGCCCCTGACTTACCCATCTCTGAGCCCACTGCCCTTGACTTACCCATCTCTGAGCCCACTGCACTGACTTACCCATCTGTGAGCCCACTGCACCGACTTACCCATCTCTGAGCCCACTGCACCGACTTACCCATCTCTGAGCCCACTGCACCGACTTACCGATCTCTGAGCCCACTGCACCGACTTACCCATCTATGAGCCTACTGCACCGACTTACCCATCTCTGAGCCCACTGCACCGACTTACCCATTTGTGAGCCCACTGCACCGACTTACCCATCTATGAGCCCACTGCACCGACTTACCCATCTATGAGGCTACTGCACTGACTTACCCATCTCTGAGCCCACTGCCCTGACTTACCCATCGTAGGTCCAAGGACCGAACTTTAACCAGCAGACCTGCTTGTCGAATGGGAAAAATTTGATTTTGATTTCACAGGCGCTTTTGTAGATGGCCATGGGGTGCCACTCGACCAGGCCAGTGTAGTGCACCTTGGCCGCCACGTCGCGACGCTCCTCGAGACGCTCGTCGGCACTGCGGGATTCGAGTTAAGGTTGGGATTGCGAGGTTAAGATTGCGAGTTTCAAATCGCAAAAGTTAGGTTTTTGAGATGGGATTTAGAACTCTTGGTTTGGGGACAACATGGTTTACAATAATTTTGCATTACTTAAACCCGAAACATTAACAAAAGTTCAAATTTTTTCTTACAAACTTGGTAAATTTAAAAGCTCCTCTAAAAGTAGAATTAGCAGGAGAGCAAGGCGGCTCCGCAGTCTGCATGCAACTCTGAGGGCTAGGGAACGGTCAACACTGTACTCACTCACGCTCACAACCCGCAGCCTGGCGCCAGAGTCAGCTCAAGTGACAGGAAGTTTGCGCAGAAATCTGTGCTGCTCCAGTGCTGCATTGCACTCTGTCGCGGTCTCAACCATTTCTTTCCCCTCCCCGCTGAGCGCCACACTTCCCCCCCCCCTCTGCAGGCGGCGGCAGTTTTAGCGCACCGAGTCGTGAAAGCGAGATTTGGAAGGACGAGAAAGAGCGGGCAAGCTCACTATCTGAGAAATTCTCGCTTCAAGAAACCGCAGACTCCCCCTCAAGCCCTCCCCGAGGGCGTGTCGCTGACTCCTCTCTTTCAGGCTGGCAAATTTCCTGGGTTCTGCACGGCGGACGCGACCGCGTGTGATGCATGCAAGTTCAGCACGGGGCGCCTCACGGACAGACGCGGTCTTCACCAAGGCGAAAACTTGCGTAAAAACTTGTCAATTATAGCTGACATGCGGTTGACATCTAAGTGCTCCCAGGAATACTGTATAATGCCATTCAAGTGGGCTCATATGGCAAACATACTCGAATCTCAGGCCCTCCTAGATCGCCCCGTGAACTGATTCCCTCACTATGATCCAAATTTATCGCCCAATCATCACAGTTGACTCTACTTAGAGTTTCCTGGCTACGGTGAAGCCCACACTAATCAATGCTCACTGCCTAGCCGCAGTTTTCCCATGCGGTCCATGCTTCCTAGCCAGTTTCTAATCAGTGCCGGTCCTGCAATAAGAGCAGCTTCACTGCCGTAATAAAGGACTTGACTGTAAGTTGCAGTGCAGCCCACACACACACACACACACACACACACACAGATGCACACTCACTAATCTGAATAAATGCATGAGATGAAGGACGGGCCACTAGTAGCTCTATCTATAGCTGTGCAACTCCGCCGACTCCACTGACTCCATTGAAGGGGTCAGTCATATTTTGAAGCCAGCGGATCGGCTTCTCATGAATCATTGATTCGCTGCCGGGCCAAGCTTTGAAAAAATAGCGACGCTGCTAACTCTGCCCCGGGGATCGCGTCCCCTCTGGCGGCTGCGCTGCCCGCTTTCCCCTTCCCCTTAGCTAGCTATAAGCCGGAAAAGCCCACTGTTTAATGCTTTACTAGTTGTAGAGCGCGATGTCAGGCAGCCAGATGTCCTTAGTCGGGATGTGTACAAACTTGATGCCGTCCTCGTCCTCGGGCTCCCAGCGCAGATGATAGTCGGTCCATTCCTGCCGGGTCGGTGGGGACACGGTGTGATTATTAGGTTTCTTGCCGGATAAATTTAGAAGATTATCCTGTCCGTTTCATTTAGCCGCAAGAATTTATCCCAAAGAGTTATCCCCTATATTGCATGCGTAATGAAAAAAACGCGGGATTAATGCATCAGAAGTGCTATCTCTGCGGATGGCCATTTGCATGCGATATGAGGCGGCTGGGCCGCTGAACACCCAGCTGCCTGTACTTGTTGGCCTAGGCTCAGGGATAAGCTGTCCAACACAATTCCTATAGCATGTCATTAGAATGTAGGAGGCGAATACTGAGGGATAAACGGGATTCTGTCGGCCCGCAGTCAGAGTCAACCCCCGTAGCTTGTCGCTTGGGGAGCGGAGCTCTGGTGGTGCGAAAAGAGAAAGGGATAGAAATAGGGGCGAAGCAGCGGAAAGAGAGCATGATCGCAACAGCCAGGAGAGCTGGAAGAAGAAAGATGCCACCTCCCTGCCATACCGAAAAAGCGCAGTAGAGCTGGATGCGGAACGCCTGCAGCTGCCTCGCGGCCCCCGCTGACTCTCGGGCGCCTCCGATATTGTGGTGGGCAGCGGCTCCCGCGCCGCCGCCATACCCGACGCAGTCACTCCCTCCCCCACAGTCCCCACGGGCAGTCGGAGCTGGTTGCGTCGGGCATCCCATCATGCCAGCATTCATTTCCCCTTCACTCCAAGCTCCGAATCTCCCTTCTCGCCTTCTCTATGCCTCTCTCTGTGTGCGCCACTCTCGCTCCCGTGCGCCTCTCACCCTCCGCTCCCTATTGGCGCAATAGGCGAACAGCGAACGGAAATCCAATTATGACTTCATTAGGACCAAATGGCCCGCCGCTAGCGTCCCGGCCGGAACGACCCAGGCGAACGGCGGCTGCAAGGCTGCGAGGCTTTTATGCGCCGGGAGCAGTGCCGGGTGGCGACAGCGACGCCTTAGCTACCGTCTCCGGCTATCTGTCGGCTGAGTGCGCGCGGGGCGCTGACGGTGGGGAAGTGGGGAAAGCGGGAAATCTTCCCGCTCACAGCCGGGGTGACGAGTTCTAGCGCCCCGAGCAAACGACGTGTCTCTATCTCGATCTCTCGGTCTATCGCTAGTTTAGCTACCCTCTCTAAACTCCCTTGTCAGATTGCGTTCCCCACTTTTACCAATTGATTATTCCTCGGGGCGAGCGTCTGCGACCTCTGCAGCTGCCTCGGCATGGACGGCAGGCCACCAGTAATATGCCAGAAGTGATAGAGGCAGCTGGTTCCCACCGATTCAGAGAGAGATTTAGATCCACTTCTTAATCCAAATACTTAACCAGAGAGAAACTTCTCCTTAATCAGTTTAGATTGTCTGATGCCCGCAAGTGCCTCCCCCTTCCAGACAGAGATACAGAGATGACCGGATGAAGATATCGGCAGGTGAAGCTTTTTCTGGCCAGTACGAAGTGCACCGGTTCGACCTGCGGTACAGCCGAAGACATTTCGGATGAAGCAGGCGGCAGCCGCGGTTCGTGTAAACATGCCGGATTCTGCAGCGGCAAAAATGCCACGAAGTTCTTTTATTTCGAACAAAATATTTTTGAAGAGGATCTGAACAGATCTGGCGGGAGTGAGGGTGACTGGCTGCCTCTCACCCACCCTCTCCTGACAGGCACTGGAATTCTGGAAGGGGCAGGGCGCTCATAAAACTATTACGATGAAGAAGCGCATTAGCATGCTGTGACAGCCGAGAGCCCGATATTACTATGGCGGTATTGGCATTACAAATTTTATAACGGCCGTCGCTCAATATATTGAGTAATAATAAGGTGTGACACTGGCCGTTTAGTGCTCCGCACTGCATAGTGATTAAATTACAGAGGCCAGTGCATCTGATACTGCAAGCCGGCTGGTCACAAGGGAGCAACTATGCGACCGCCCGGGAAAATTATTATCGGCTTCTAAAATTACTCCCACATGCGCACACACACACGCTTGCCCCAGCGCATCCCACTATCCAATGCTCCCCAGAACCAAACAGTAGCAGAGCCTGATGAGAAACACAAAGGCCCAGCCATCTCTTGCCGCAGACCAGAATGGAAGCGCTGATCAGCATGTCAGCATCCGGGTGGCCCAGCTCTTCCTAGCTGCTCAAACAGTCAGGTTTAAAAGCCTTTTCAGAACGATTGTTCGGGAATGCCTCTCCCAGCCAGCCATCAATCCAACTATGCAATACCTATCAATGGGTAAACAGCTGCTAGAGACAGCTCACTTGCCTGGCTTCATATTTCTACATCAAATGTTAGAAAATTTATAACAGTTGAAATCAGTTGATGAAGACCATCGAGAGAGATAGCTACATAAAAAATAACGCAATACGAGCGTATTATTTTTGTCTTATTTATGAATCATTTTAATTAAGAGCACAAATTATGGTCACATGACAGCGAGCTCGGAGAGCCGGACATTACAGCTTTCCTTTTTCCTCTAAAAGCAGAAGCCCCTCCTCTATTTGATTCGCAGCTCAATTCGGAAGCATTTATTCCCCTACCTGTAAAATCCCTATAGGATTAGAGACAGCTCAATAAGCAACTAGCAGGTAGTGCCAATCCCCAAGTACAGTGCGCAGCACGCCAAGGCTTGTCAATCCGATTGGGATAGAGAATTTCGCCCGATTTTTAATGAGAGAATGCTTGACCAGCCCGCCGCACGTGGGAGGGGGATGTGCTAGCTGAATTTGTTTAATTAAGAAATGGGAGCCCGCTCTCCATCGCTTATTTTCGCGTTCCAATTTCTAAAATCAATTAATTTGACGAGGCTGATGAACAATGAAAATACATTAGAAATTGATATTTGCAAGCACGGGGCCGGGGCGAAAGCTGAAGCCAAGACTTAACTAGCGAGACTGGGCTGTCATTGTAAACGGGGTTTACATTGATTGAGTAAAATAATCTGGTTAATTGTGGACTATAATAACTTGTTTAACTATTTCTTAACAAAAGAAGAAAACTGATTTTAATCTGCGATTTTCACTCTGTCTGCAAATGGAAATAGGCAGACAGAGATTGCGTAAAATGATAGAAGAATAGGGAGGACAGGGGAGAGAGAGGAGGACAGGGGAGAGAGAGGACGACAAGGGAATAGAGGGGAACAAGGGAATAGAGAGGAGGACAAGGGAATAGAGAGGAGGACAAGGGAATAGAGAGGATGACAAGGGAATAGAGAGGAGGACAAGGGAATAGAGAGGAGGACAAGGGAATAGAGAGGAGGAGAAGGGAATAGAGAGGAGGACAAGGGAATAAAGAGGATGACAATGGAATAGAGAGGAGGACAAGGAAATAGAGAGGAGGAGAAGGGAATAGGGAGGAGGACAAGGGAATAGAGAGGATGACAAGGGAATAAAGAGGATGACAATGGAATAGAGAGGAGGACAAGGAAATAGAGAGGAGGACAAGGGAATAGGGAGGAGGACAAGGGAATAGAGAGGAGGACAAGGGAATAGGGAGGAGGACAAGGGAATAGGGAGGAGGACAAGGGAATAAGGAGGAGACGGGAGAAAGTACAGAATTCATCAAGCCCAAAGCCGAGCAAAACAAGATCAAGAAGCACTCACATAGAGCGATATCATGCTAGTCGTGAGAACCTGCTCCATCTCGTCCAAGTCGAGAATCTGGACGAGCCGGAGCCCGAACTCCACGGTGACCTGCTGGATAGGTATGGTAGACGAGTTGGCGTGCTTCTCCTTCCGACGCTCAATTTTCGGCGTGCCGTATGGCGGATCGGCGTCAATGACTGGCCGACTTTTCTTATCGTAGTGCTGCAGCAGCTGCTTGATGAGGTTTTTCTCCGCCATGCGCATTCGCGGCTGGTCCAAGGCCGACACCCCGGCGGGAATGGGCGGCTGCAGCGCCGACTGGTACAGCAGGAGCAGAGCTGCGGGCCGGTTGGCGGATCAAACAAAAATCTATCGCTGTAAAATTGATTCTCCTAAGGGGGAGGAGCACGGTCTAAGGGGTCAAAGACCTTTCAGGGCGCCTTTGAGGTTCGCTTGGATTGTGGAACTAAAGCGGCGAAGGATTCAAAATTAAAGAATCGATGCTGCATGTTGATGTGCGAAATCTAGGCGTCCCTGCTGCTCGATAAGGGGAGAAGGCCTGTTGGAGACAGGAAGCAGAAGGGTTAGTGAATTGATTTTCGCAGCTGAGCCCTTGGGTGTGAGGAGGCTGCTCACTCAGTGCCCTCAATGATATTCAATTCCTATTGCACTGGGTCAGTACTTTTGGCTATCTGTATTGGAGCCTGTCAGATTGTCTGTATTGGCGCCTGTCATATTGTCTGTATTGGAGCCTGTAATATTGTCTGTATTGGAGCCTGTCAGATTTTCTGTATTGGCGCCTGTCATATGTCTGTATTGAAGCCTGTCAGATTGTCTGTATTGGAGCCTGTCATATTGTCTGCATTGGAGCCTGTCATAGTTTCTGTATTGGAGCCTGTCACAGTGTCTGTATTGGAGCCTGTCACTGTGTCTGTATTGGAGCCTCTCACTGTGTCTGTATTGGAGCCTGTCATAGTTTCTGTATTGGAGCCTGTCACAGTGTCTGTATTGGAGCCTGTCACTGTGTCTGTATTGGAGCCTGTCACTGTTTCCGTATTGGAGCCTGTCACTGTGTCTGCATTAGAGCCTGTCACTGTGTCTGTATTGAAGCCTGTCGCAGTATCTGTCATGAAGTCTTATGTCACTGAGCGGGGACTCATACTCAAGCTTATTTCAGATTATTAACCAAACCGAGATATTTGTGGCTGTGGGAGCTCACTGGCCCAGCTGAGCTGCGGCAGCCCCACTAATTCAGTATCCGCATCTGTTTTTATTAGTTTCCGACACCCCGGGCCTTGCTGTCTGTCAGCCTGTCAGCCAGCCCGTCTATCTTATCAGCATGGCGACCGGAATCATGCCGAATCCGCCCCCCCTGGGGTGCGAGCATCGAGGAAGGCAAGCAAGCAATTTTCGTTAGAAAATTGGCAGTCACTGCCGACAAGCGCGCACGGAGTTTGAGCTGGCAAGTGCGGACGGCTCTCGCCCTGTCGCTCTGCTACCTCCCCGCGCTCCCTATTTGATTGAGCGGAGCGTATTCTCCCGCGGGCCCCTTGGCGAAGTGCGTCGGCAGCGCCGGGCGGCAGCTGCATATTGAATCAGCCAGCTGCAGCCGGCTCGCAGGCCAGAAAGTTAATGGCAACTTTTCCCCGCTCATTTCCCATTTTATCTCTGGGCAGTGCCGGGCGGGGGTGGAGGGAGCCAGTGCAATAGTGGCTGATGTATTCACAGATCTCTCTGCGCGTGTTCTGATCAAGGATGCGGTGCGCACCTGTCAGACGATTGATTTACTGACAGCTGTAACGTGGTAAAGGTGTAACCCAGCGCACTAACACGTGAGCCAGCATCACAAAGGTACACAAAAAGAGAGTTATATTTATAGTTGGGCCCGCAGTCGCGAGACAATCAACTAAAGGCTGGGTGGATTGATTTCCAATATTGCAGGCAGCCGCGCCAACAGTAGATAAGGGTGCGGCATCCATTTTTTGGTAACTAGGCGGCAACTAGTGGCCTTGATGGCCTCCTGCAATCTGATATATGCCGGATGAAGCAAGCTGAACAAAATCTCTGCTCGGTGAGGACAATGGGATTTTAGTCAGGGACCCCGAATGAAGGGCTCCTATTGGAAGCTGAAGCATCGAGTTTGAGCCATTGAATCTGGATAGCCCTAATCTGAATGAGCGGATAGCGTGACCCCGTCTGACCCCCTCCTACCCCGCCTGCTTGCTGAAGCCAACAGATTGCTGGCTTCAATATCCGGGCCAATGCATTTTGTTTATAAAAATATGCGAGGACTTGAAGCGTGGCAATTAAAAATCGGATTGAATCAAACTCACCAGCAATGCATGCTAGCGGGCTCATTTGGGCAGCGGCGCTCAGTCTTGAGTTGTTGCTTATTGCTTATCCCCTCTGACTATCTCTAATCTTATCCGAGAAAGCAGCAACTTCAGACGCTTAGCGCAGCAGCCGCATACAGATGGAGATCAGAGTCTGCGGGCTGCTGACAGACAAGGCAGGTTGCGGTGAGAGGCCAGAGCAAGCTGCGAGTCTGGCCCTGCAAGATGAGGCGTCGGCGGATCTGAGTTGCGGATGAAGCTGAGCCCTTGATGACGCTCAAGTGTCGAGAGTGGCAAAAAAGCTGCGCCAAAGAAGAAGAATAAGGAAGGAGAAGAAGAGGGTGAAAAAGTCCAGTCGCTACGGAGCGGCTTGCGACTGACTGCGTGCGGTGCCTCCTCTCTGTGTGCTTTTGACGCGGCAGTGGGCTATTCAGCGAGGTGGGCTACGCAGAGCGGGGTGCTGGAGTTGACCGCGGCTTGTCGAGGCAGGGCTGGATCAGCTTTTTATCCACCTCTCAACTGCACACAACAGCCAGCCCACTGCGCCTCCCTTCTTCTTCTCTGTACTAAATCCCAAACGGTCGCGAGGGGAGAGGGGGCACCCCATGCTATCCCACAACAACCGCCCAGGCTTTCCCTGATACACACACACACACACACACACACACACACACACACACCCTCTCAGCCACCCAATCCCCGAGTGACTTCTTCTGCATAGAGAAATAGAGAGAGAGAGAGAGAGAACGACAGAGGGATCGGGAGACGGAGAGAGGGCGAGAGGCTCCCCCGGCCCCATCATTCTTTCCGGCCCCCTCCCACCCGCCTCCATAGTAGTCGTTCCGGCAGAGGTGCAGCGGCAGTGTGCGCGAGCTGTAGGGAACTGCAGTCCAGTTCGGTGCACCATCCCAGACGGGCAACGAAACCTCGCTAATTGTTTTGTTCAGCCCGTGTGCCCCGGTGCCCATCCGCATCCTCGAAGCTGCACCTTTTTCGTCTCAATTCATTCCACTACCCTCCGGGCTGGTCCAGCTGAATCATTCGGACTGCATGCGCCCGTCTGCTGTGTCTCCGATCCGACTCTCTAATTACACGCTTGAGTGGCCGCCCGCTCGCGCCCGTGATTGGTATAGTGGTCGGCTCTTCCTAGCGATTGTTGCGCATTGGAAAATCGACAGTGCTTAGTCGGAGGGGTGGTTCACTCGGTGTGGCTGCTCGCACAGTGCAATACTATTCTTTTTATGAAGCAGTTGCGAGGCGCATCAAAGTGCAGTTTGTATAGGTAGCTAGAGAGAGGTCTAAAAATGGATCTCAATTGTAAAGGGGGTGGCTGAAGCTCGAAATGATGCTCTGGGGCCGTCAATTCAGCATCCCTAATCAGAAATAGGTACCCTTTCTCTGAAGTTGGCACCTCTTTTGATGAGTTGGGCGCCTCTGTTTAGGCGTCAGTGTCCATGAGGTAAGTGTCCGTGTTTATGAGGTGGGTGTCCGTGTCTATGAGGTGGGTGTCTGTGTCTATGAGGTGGGTGTCCGTGTCTATGAGGTGGGTGTCCGTGTTTATGAGGTGGGTGTCCGTGTTTATGAGGTGGGTGTCCGTGTCTATGAGGTGGGTGTCCGTGTTTATGAGGTGGGTGTCCGTGTTTATGAGGTGGGTGTCTGTGTCTATGAGGTGGGTGTCTGTGTTTATGAGGTAGGTGTCCGTGTCTATGAGGTGGGTGTCTGTATCTATGAGGTAGGTGTCTGTATCTATGAGGTGGGTGTCTGTGTCTATGAGGTGGGTGTCTGTGTCTATGAGGTGGGTGTCCGTATCTATGAGGTGGGTGTCCGTGTCTATGAGGCGGGCGTCTCTGTCTATGAGGCGGGCACTATTTTTAACATGTGGGCGTGGTGAGTTGGGGGCAGCCGCGGTCCGCCTGCATGCTAATGCAGCTTTTATGGTACGCATGCAAAAAAAGAGCAGAAATTTAGATCAAAGCATTAGTGTCATTCTAGAGATCGAGGAAATTGTTCGAATATTTTAATTATTTCTCATTATCAGTACTGACAATTCTAAATACGATCACCAGGAAGCAAAATTAGCGTTTAGCATAACAAGTGGCACAACAAATGCGAGTGAGAGCCTGACCCCGTCTGACCGGCCTACCATATGCGTGCAGAATATACACGAACGCAAGGGTTAATGCCAGTTGCGTCCAACTCTGAAGCCAGATGGTTCCGATGGTAAAACAAGGAAAAGCTAAGGTGGAAGTTTCGAATATCGCCAGATAAAAATACTTTATTGGTTACCTGCTAAAAGCCGAGGGGGGGTACCTACCACAACCTTACGTTGGAAATCTTGCAGCTGTTGCTACATAGGAAAATCGGGCTAAAAGGAAGACAGAAATTAGTTTGACGGATAGATGCAGAGGCAACAATCCGGCGCGCGTTCTATTTTTGGCGCACGTCCGGAGGGCGTTTCTTCAGCGCGATTCGATCGGGGGGGGGCAGTTAAAGTTTTTTTATACCGGCTTGTACTATTGTGATAGCCGCATATTTTCACGGAACGCATCAGGTGGGACTCAGCTTATAATTTCTGATGGGACTTTAACAACATGTGTTGGGTTCGATTCACAAGACCGAAATTTCACAACGCCGAAAGACATCATCCTTGACAAGACCGAAATTTCACAACGCCGAAAGACATCATCCTTGACAAGACCGAAGTTTCACAACGCCGAAAGACATCATCCTTCACAAGACCGAAAATCCACAACGCCGAAAACTCAAAATGCAGTCCCTTTACAACTCTGAAGGGGGTGGTTTGATTGGCATTGAAAGATTTTTCGACGTTGTGAAACCTCGGTCTTATGAAGTTTTGGTCTTGTGAAGGATGATGTCTTTCGGCGTTGTGAAGTTTTGGTCTTGTCAAGGATGATGTCTTTCGGCGTTGTGAAGTTTTGGTCTTGTCAAGGATGATGTCTTTCGGCGTTGTGAAGTTTTGGTCTTGTCAAGGATGATGTCTTTCGGCGTTGTGAAGTTTCGGTCTTGTCAAGGATGATGTCCTTCGGCGTTGTGAAGTTTCGGTCTTAAGAAAGAGCCCTATGATTCGTGTGTCTGTGGGTTGGGATCTTTGAGGAAATAACAGTTTTGCTCCACCTTCCTAGGCTGGAACAGGAGTAGCTCAGACTTGCCCTTCCCGAAATCAATCAGCTAGAGAATCAGCAAATACAGTTCTTAGAGGCCGGATGTCAGATCAACTGCATGGCCAAGCATACTAGGCAGTCACGTCCCCAGAAAGCAATTCGCACAATTTGCTAGCTAGCAACAGAATAGCCTGGGTTGCAGCTAGCAGTAAATTATGCGAGGCTCATGCGATGCTGCGGTCCGCTCAGTCACTTCCTGTCTAATGGCTGTCACGCAGGCTACAGTTAGAGTTTCAAAAGATTTAGAATTTGACACGGCAAAACTCCCAATAAGGGTGCCGGACTCTAAACTGCGCTTCAATTTGACTGCCAGACCGTTAGACAGATTGCAGTTCAGCTAATCGATTTTGATAAGCGATACGTCGTACTTAAACGGCGCTACTGAGCAGTGCCCTTTTTTACTATAATATAATGCGGAGCTAAGTCTGCGTAGCAACTGGGATTTGCGCTCCCATGAGCAGCTATTACAGCGAAGCCAATTCTTAGCCCGCACCCAAACTGGGATCAGTCGTGGTTTGGCGCGGTGGCGTGTATTTTGTGTCACTGAATCGGTTTCTACCAGTCTGAAAACCATGGCCCACAGCTCGCCCCTCCAAACTCCAGTTCTTTTAATCGACAGTTGTTCAATTGGAGGCTTATCGGATTAGCCGTGGTGCGGGCATCAGACTGACTGGCTAAGTGTAAGCTCTTTTAAAGCTGCAATAGTTTTTTGTCAGTCAGACAGACAGGACTGTGCTAAATGAACTAAAGGAGGCAGCAAGTGCGCGCATGGCAATGCCATTACGGATCAGTCTGACAGCTCCGCTGAAACTTTAACTTTCAGGGAATGGTCTGAAAAATCTGCTAACTTAAGAAAAACTGGCTACTTTCCACATTTTAAATGCCAAGTTTCAATAGCTAAATTTTCAGTGGAAAAATTTATGGCCATAAAAAAGTCTCTATCTTCTTAAGCCATTGGCACCTGAATTCTGGACTCATCAATTAGGAATTATAGCTATAAATGTTCGTGGCGCCGGGATGCTAAATGCTATCAGGCAAAATATAGATAGATAATTAGCGCATTGGAGGCTACACTCCAGGCAGGGGCGCAACGTCGGGTGGAGGGCCTGTGGGGGGTGGGCGTCCTCTTGACTTGATATTTTTGGCGCCCCCACCCGGGAGTCTTTCCTTCCCCCCTCCCTAGCCAGGAGTCTTGGCGCCCCTTTCCCTATCCAGGGGTCTTGGCGCGCTACCTAGCCGGGAGTCCTGGTGCCCCTTTCCCTATCCAGGGGTCTTGGCGCGCTACCTAGCCAGGAGTCTTGGCGCCCCTTCCCCTATCCAGGAGTCTTGGCGCGCTCCCTATCCAGGAGTCTTGGCGCGCTCCCTATCCAGGAGTCTTGGCGCGCTCCCTATCCAGGAGTCTTGGCGCGCTCCCTATCCAGGAGTCTTGGCGCGCTCCCTATCCAGGAGTCTTGGCGCCCCTTCCCCTATCTAGGAGTCTTGGCGCGCTCCCTATCCAGGAGTCTTGGCGCCCCTTCCCCTATCTAGGAGTCTTGGCGCGCTCCCTATCCAGGAGTCTTGGCGCCCCTTCCCCTATCCAGGGGTCTTGGCGCGCTACCTAGCCAGGAGTCTTGGCGCCCCTTCCCCTATCCAGGGGTCTTGGCGCGCTCCCTAGCCAGGAGTCTTGGCGCGCTCCCTAACTAGGAGTCTTGACGCGCTACCTAGCCGGGAGTCTTGGCGCGCTCCCTATCCAGGAGTCTTGGCGCCCCTTCCCCTATCCAGGGGTCTTGGCGCGCTCCCTATCCAGGAGTCTTGGCGCCCCTTCCCCTATCCAGGGGTCTTGGCGCGCTCCCTATCCAGGAGTCTTGGCGCGCTACCTATCCAGGAGTCTTGGCGCGCTCCCTATCCAGGAGTCTTGGCGCCCCTTTCCCTATCCAGGAGTCTTGGCGCGCTCCCTATCCAGGAGTCTTGGCGCCCCTTCCCCTATCCAGGAGTCTTGGCGCGCTCCCTATCCAGGAGTCTTGGCGCGCTACCTATCCAGGAGTCTTGGCGCCCCTTCCCCTATCCAGGAGTCTTGGCGCGCTCCCTATCCAGGAGTCTTGGCGCCCCTTTTCCTATCCAGGGGTCTTGGCGCGCTACCTATCCAGGAGTCTTGGCGCCCCTTCCCCTATCCAGGAGTCTTGGCGCGCTCCCTATCCAGGAGTCTTGGCGCCCCTTTTCCTATCCAGGGGTCTTGGCGCGCTACCTAGCCAGGAGTCTTGGCGCCCCTTCCCCTATCCAGGGGTCTTGGCGCGCTCCCTAGCCAGGAGTCTTGGCGCGCTCCCTAACTAGGAGTCTTGACGCGCTACCTAGCCGGGAGTCTTGGCGCGCTCCCTATCCAGGAGTCTTGGCGCCCCTTCCCCTATCCAGGGGTCTTGGCGCGCTCCCTAGCCAGGAGTCTTGGCGCGCTCCCTAACTAGGAGTCTTGGCGCGCTACCTATCCAGGAGTCTTGGCGCGCTCCCTATCCAGGAGTCTTGGCGCCCCTTTCCCTATCCAGGGGTCTTGGCGCGCTACCTAGCCAGGAGTCTTGGCGCCCCTTCCCCTATCTAGGAGTCTTGGCGCGCTCCCTATCCAGGAGTCTTGGCGCGCTCCCTATCCAGGAGTCTTGGCGCCCCTTTTCCTATCCAGGGGTCTTGGCGCGCTACCTAGCCAGGAGTCTTGGCGCCCCTTCCCCTATCTAGGAGTCTTGGCGCGCTCCCTATCCAGGAGTCTTGGCGCGCTCCCTATCCAGGAGTCTTGGCGCGCTCCCTATCCAGGAGTCTTGGCGCCCCTTTTCCTATCCAGGGGTCTTGGCGCGCTACCTAGCCAGGAGTCTTGGCGCCCCTTCCCCTATCTAGGAGTCTTGGCGCGCTCCCTATCCAGGAGTCTTGGCGCGCTCCCTATCCAGGAGTCTTGGCGCGCTCCCTATCCAGGAGTCTTGGCGCCCCTTCCCCTATCCAGGAGTCTTGGCGCGCTCCCTATCCAGGAGTCTTGGCGCGCTACCTAACTAGGAGTCTTGGCGCCCCCTCCCTAACTAGGAGTCTTGGCGCCCTCCCTAGCCAGGAGTCTTGGCGCCCCCTTAGAAAAGGGGGTGGGGGGTAAATGGGATGCGGCCCCAGATCCAAAATCCTGTCTATGCACCTGACAGCGGATGAAAAAGTTGAACTTCTTCATATAGCCTTTCCGATTTAGCAATGTAAAAATGCGAGCAAAATTGCTACAGCAAGTGAAAAACTCCCATCAGCAAGTAGGCGATCCCTTTAGAAAAAAAAGTATCCTCAGAATGGAAGCCCCAAAGAAAACAGCTCGTACCGAAAGCAGGATAAAAACGATGCGGAGCACAAAAAAACTGAGCGACTGAGAGAAAACAAATTATTTTCAACATAAAAAGTAAATGAAGGAATAACAAAGTCAGGGGAAAAAAATTGACGTCTCCAGGGGATCACAGTCTGGCAGGGTGAGAGGAGGCCTCGGACCCGAACTAGCCAAGCCGATACGCGCCTGCCGCGCCGCCTGGACGAAGCGGGACCGTCGGATTTTCTGCTGAGGACCAGGCTTGACCAGGCGGGCAGACAGAGAGGGGGATGGAAGCTCGGGGGGGGGCGGGGGCGGGTAGCCGCCGACTTTGCCGCAGTCGCGTGCAGTCCCGAGGCCCCCCGGATAATCCGGCATAATTAACTCTGGCAGGGTCGGGGGGCTCAAATCCGAAGGCTTGAACTAAAGCCAAGAGCGGAGCGGGACAGAATCTGCCAGCTCCCCGGTGCATGCGGCCGCGAGCTGCCGCCTCGCCCAGTGCATGCAGGGCCATGCAGTTTCTAGGCTGCCTGCGCTAGGAAAACTCGCGTTAAAATTCTATCAGCATTAATATTTTTTTCTTAGCCCGAACTGCACGCTTCAATTCGGCGAGTGGAAAATGCATTGGAACACTGCGTATACTGCCTGACAGCTCTCTATAGTAAATGAGATCCTGCTGATTACTAGGCCGCTAGTATGCTCACCTCCTCGGTGATGTAGGACCGCTCATCTGGCCTATTAAACAGAAGATAACCGATTGCTCCATTAAAACTGAAAAAATTTCCATCTGAGGGCTAGAATATGAGCAATAATTGTTAGCATTGACTACGAAGATTGTATGTTAAATGAACAATTTCAAACAAAAATAACATTTTGGACTTAATTTTTATTAATCTTTGTTAAATTAGTCTTAACCAAATATATTCTACTACTAGCTACTCGAATTGTTCGTCAATAATAATAAATAATAATTTTTGACACCCGACCTTTCGACCTTTTAACATGTAAATTTACCCAGCTCAAACTGGTATCCAATCTCAGCTGGGTGGACTGAAGCAATGCGGGATTAAGTGACATTGCTCAAGGGCACAAATTTTATCCTAGAGCCGGGGCTCGAACCCACGACCTTCCGGTCATAAGGCGGGCGCCCTAGCCACTGGGCTACAACTCCTAGAAGGGGACCGAGGAGCTGTTGTAGTTCGTCAATATCAATAAGTAATAATTATTAGACCTTAAGTTTTTATAGAGCGAAGCTGTTTTAAGCCTAGGACGCCCAAGTACACTCGGAGACCTCGAGCTCGACATCAATTATGGCTTTAATTCCCACAACACCCCCCAGATTGCAGCCAGACGCCACGAGGGGTTTAAATAGCTGGCATAGGCCATTCATTCATTCATTCGAAACTCGCCCAGCCTCCTCCTGCATACGCCATCGCGCTGCCGGACCGCGCAGTGCAGACGCATTTAGTGACAGCTGTGATGGATGGCCGGGGCTCCAGTCCGCAACGGCTACAAAATTGATGGCGGCGCTTTGAGCCGGCTATTGCTGCTGCTGCTGTGGCAATAAAATCACTTCCGGAAAAGAAGAGATTTCAATAGATACTCGCCGGACACGGCTGAGGTTGCCATGGAAGCAACGATTGATGCAGGCGTTAAGAATTATTCTAAAGCAAAATTGGTGACCATCATCAGTCTTTGCCAACTAGATTTTCTACAGACAATCGGTTTAACATGTTTCCCTGGTTCGGAAGCTCAGTAATTAATTTGGCATCTATCTGCACCTAGCCTGTCTGCCGGTTGTTCGTGCAGATAAACATAATGCAGTATGGAGCAAAATAATATTGAAATGAATATATTCTAGCATTCAAATGGGCTTGACTGTGTTAACGCCATCGCGAAAAGCTGTGATGCCCCTGAAGCTTCTGCTATAGACAAGACAAAACTAAATTAAAGAAGAGTGATAAAGAGCGTTGACGCCGAGAGAGAAGAGCATGAATGCCATGAGAAAAGAGCGTTGATGCTGTGAGATGAGCGAATGGATACAATTAGTGAAGAGCTGTGACGCAGGAAGTAGTGGTAACCACACTCAGCAAAGGAATCACACATTGGACAAGAAGTTTAAAATTCAGGATACCTTAACTAGCAATAAGGAAGACGGCAGAGCGGAATCGACCAGCTATAGCAAAGTCTCTGCCGGCGGCCCAGCGCCGAGCCCGTTGGGAATTCGACCATAGCCTCGTTAAGGCCCATCGACAGATTCCACTTCGGGCTTTCGTTCAATTTCTCAATCACCTCCGCTCCCTGCGAGACACTCGGAGCAGAGTAGTAACTAATGCAGTTTTTATAACAGCGTTACGGCTGAAGTAGCTAGCCAAAATCAGCGGGCATAAATTCAGATAGAAATTGGCCCAGCAACTGATAAGCACTACCAGTCTGACAACTAAATCTCAGGCAGCGTTGCAGTTTGGCTTGGAAACTCGGTCAAGTGTCGAAATGGATTAGCGAGCGACTCGAGAGCTGTCACTGTTCAATGCGATTGCTCGGACTGGTGGCAGAGACGGAAGCTCCAAGTAATCCGCAAACGTGCCTAGATTTAGCTGCCGCAAACGTGGCGGGCCGCCATAATTCAAGGATGGGCTAAGCTAAGAAGGATACGCATTATAAATGCGAGCTAGAACTCTATGCGCGTGGAGAGACCGCTAAGTTATCGGCGAGGAATCCTTACTATGCATGCGTTCAGTTAATGGCAATAAGTGGCACACTCTGTTTCTCATTTGCTGGGAAGCCTTAAGAGCTGGGCCTCGGCATCAAGAGAGATTTTGTTAGATATATTAGGCACCAGATTAGACCGAGGCAAATCGGAAACCAGCGCTAGCAACAAAAAGTTGTCATAAATAAAGGAGCTTGTCGAAAATTTCAGTTATTTTTTATAGCAAGCATTTGTCATTGTCGGATAAAGTGGTACTCCATTCTGCTGATTTACCCACGGTTTGATAGATTAGCAATCCATTCTGCTGATTTACCCACGGTTTGATAGATTAGCAACCCATTCTGCTTATTTATCCATGGTTGGGTAGATTAGCAATCCATTCTGCTGATTTACCCACGGTTTGATAGATTAGCAACCCATTCTGCTTACTTATCCATGGTTAGGTAGATTAGCAATCCATTCTGCTTACTTATCCATGGTTGGGTAGATTAGCAAGCCATTCTGCTTACTTATCCATGGTTAGGTAGATTAGCAACCCATTCTGCTTATTTATCCATGGTTGGGTAGATTAGCAACCCATTCTGCTTACTTATCCATGGTTGGGTAGATTAGCAACCCATTCTGCTTACTTATCCATGGTTGGGTAGATTAGCAAGCCATTCTGCTTATTTATCCATGGTTAGGTAGATTAGCAAGCCATTCTGCTTACTTATCCATGGTTGGGTAGATTAGCAATCCATTCTGCTTACTTATCCATGGTTGGGTAGATTAGCAACCCATTCTGTTTACTTATCCATGGTTGGGTAGATTAGCAAGCCATTCTGCTTACTTATCCATGGTTGGGTAGATTAGCAAGCCATTCTGCTTACTTATCCATGGTTGGGTAGATTAGCAAGCCATTCTGCTTACTTATCCATGGTTGGGTAGATTAGCAAGCCATTCTGCTTACTTATCCATGGTTGGGTAGATTAGCAATCCATTCTGCTGATTTATTCACGGTTGGGTAGATTAGCAACCCATTCTGCTAATTTATCCATGGTTGGGTAGATTAGCAATCCATTCTGCAGATTTATTTACGGTTGGATAGATTAGCAATCCATTCTGCTGATTTATCCACAGTTGGATAAATTAGCAATCCATTCTGCTGATTTATCCACAGTTGGATAGATTAGCAATCCATTCCGCTGATTTATCCACAGTTGGATAGATTAGCAATCCATTCTGCTGATTTATCCACAGTTGGATAGACTGGCAACCCACCTTACATCTTCATTAACATGGAATTATATATATATATATATATATATATATATATATATATATATATATATATTAATGGTAATGCCTAGCGTCTAGTTACTGCCTAATGAGGCGGAATTTACACTTGTTTAATCTTACAATCCTGAGGCACTATAACTTGAGATAGCCAACTCAAAAAAACATTGTTGATAGAAAAGCATACTAAAAATACAAATCTATAACAGGAAAAAACAACGTAGCTACTGCATGCAACGTAGCATGCAAAGCGCAACTAATGCTGCTCCAGAACAAGAAAACGAAGCAGCCTAATTCTAAATGTAAGAACACAAGCCGCCTCAAATTATAGGGGAAGCCTCAGCTCGATGTTATTTTGCCTAGTCGTGAGCACAGTTTCCCGAGCAAAGCAACTTTCAACTAGCAGGCCAGAGAGGGGCAATTAGCAAAGGAAGAAGCCGAGAAATAGGATGTTGAGACTAGCTAGCCCACTATAGAATTGAGTCGAAATTGCACCTGCGCTTCGGACAAAGACAAGCAAGCTAAAACACTAGACAGGAAGCAGCGCCTGTGAGCGGTTCAACACTTGACTAAAGCCTTTATTAGCTCAAATTAGCATTGATAGCACGACATATGCTTGCTTCTACACTTGATATTCTAGCTGCATCCTTACTCAAGACGATTAGTTAGTACACTGTGAGTTGGTGGAAAGGTGATTCTCTTGACTGTAAGTTGATTTCCATGTTTTCATGACGATTTTGGGATTCTCTTGGACCCTTAGTGATTACATGCGATTTCCTACGAACTTAGTTAGTTAAGTGCCAATTGTCCCCAGGTAGCTAGGGGACCAATAGCACTAAACCACACTAAAAGGACACTTAGAAGCTGATAAATTAGGCCCGATTCATCCACAAACAGCAAGCTTTAACGATATCTGGTTGAAAGTATTTAACAAATGTTATTGCTGATTAATATTCCTTTATATCTTTTTTTAGCATCCTACTATTAGTAGCCAAAAAAGGCACTGAAAACAAAAAGAGCCATTTTTGCGCGCACACAGCTTGCAGGCCTATCTGGCGCCTTTTAAAAAATAATCGTACAATTAGTATATTTGCATGTAAATTTTGTCAACATTCAAACTTTATATATTAAGAGCCACAGTAGCCTATACATAAAAGCATTAATTTACAATAGTTTGACTAAATTAAGGCAGACCAACAGTACCCAAGAAAAACTTGGGCCAACATTGTCACACTGCTGACCGTGAATTCACTTAGGCGGAGCTGGTCCGGCAGTGTGGCCCCTGACCTGGTGCTCCGCGATGCGGCGTATTCGCATCAGCTGCAATTCGGTCCATTTGTTATCGTCAGCCGATTCCTGCTCGTCCTGCGAGTCCGGGTCCAGGTCTGGCAGCTCGCTGGGCAGCACGGGCACCGATTCGCAGGGCAGCCGGTCGTCTAACCAATCGGCGTCTACTAGGTCGATCAGGCGGCCAACTGGCCGTACTGCCTGGTGGTCGGCCTGCAAGCGGGGACGGAGAGCCAGTCTGGATGTTGGCGAGGAGAGACCGAAAGGTCCTAGGTTCGAGCCCCAACTCTAGGAGGTTTGAAAAAAGGCCCTTAATCCCACTTTGCTTCAGCCCCAACCAGCTGAGATCGGGTACCAATGTGAGCTGGGTTGATGCTGCGGCCCCTCTAGCCTGTCGGGAATCAGTACTGAGCGGCTGTCACACGGGATACCAACTTAAACTGCTACTGCATAGAAACCAATTGAGCCACGTATCAATGTAAAATAATGACTGAAAATAAAATAACACAAAAAGCAAAAGAAATGGTTCATTAACACAAAAAAGCTGTGCTCCTCTGTCTCTCAAAGATGGACAATTTATTATTAGCGACTGGGTAGCAGCGCAGCGCATTGCAATCATTCCGATTATAAAGCACGGCTAAACTCGCACCGGTGCCAAACCTGCAACAAAAAACACAGGCTAATAATAAGGATTAAGGGGTGGGGGGAAGAAGGTGTCAAATGCATGCCTAAATCAAGGGATAGGGGGGGCATTGCTTAAATAATAACAAAACGAGCCTCCAGATGCGGTACTTGATTGCCTAATAATTCAAGCAATTATGCTGTCACGCCTTGCCGAGTCTATTTATTTGAATACAAAAAAATCGCGTTTGCATTTTAACACCAGGGTTTGCCACAATTTCAAGCTGCTGCTGAATTGATGAACTGCATTTGTTGCCTCGCCGATTAGTACTGGCCCGAGTACTTCTTCACGCTGCAATTTTATGATGTATTTGAAACATTTGAAGCATATTAAACTATATTCAATTAAGACTAAATGGGATAGGCCTTAAGCATGAATGAAGGTGCAGGCTGGGTTAGGGATGCCCTCAGCATCAAGGAGGGTAGGGAATGCCTTCAGCATCAAGTAGGGTTGGGGATGCCTTCAGCATCAAGTAGGGTAGAGGCTGCTCTCAGCATCAAGGAGGGTTGGGGATGCCCTCAGCATCAAGTAGGGTTGGGGATGCCTTCAGCATCAAGTAGGGTTGGGGATGCCTTAGCATCAAGGAGGGTAGAGGCTGCTCTCAGCATCATGGAGGGTGCAGGCTGCCCTCAGCATCAAGTAGGGTTGGGGATGCCTTCAGCATCAAGGAGGGTAGAGGCTGCTCTCAGCATCATGGAGGGTGCAGGCTGCCCTCAGCATCAAGGAGGGTTGGGGATGCCCTCAGCATCAAGTAGGGTAGAGGCTGCTCTCAGCATCAAGGAGGGTTGGTGATGCCCTCAGCATCAAGGAGGGTTGGGGATGCCTTCAGCATCAAGTAGGGTAGAGGCTGCTCTCAGCATCAAGGAGGGTTGGTGATGCCCTCAGCATCAAGGAGGGTTGGGGATGCCCTCAGCATCAAGGAGGGTTGGGGATGCCCTCAGCATCAAGGAGGGTTGGGGATGCCCTCAGCATCAAGGAGGGTTGGGGATGCCCTCAGCATCAAGGAGGGTTGGGGATGCCCTCAGCATCAAGGAGGGTTGGGGATGCCCTCAGCATCAAGGAGGGTTGGGGATGCCCTCAGCATCAAGGAGGGTTGGGGATGCCCTCAGCATCAAGGAGGGTAGAGGCTGCTCTCAGCATCAAGGAGGGTTGGGGATGCCCTCAGCATCAAGGAGGGTTGGGGATGCCCTCAGCATCAAGGAGGGTAGAGGCTGCTCTCAGCATCAAGGAGGGTAGAGGCTGCTCTCAGCATCAAGGAGGGTAGAGGCTGCTCTCAGCATCAAGGAGGGTAGAGGCTGCTCTCAGCATCAAGGAGGGTAGAGGCTGCTCTCAGCATCAAGGAGGGTAGAGGCTGCTCTCAGCATCAAGGAGGGTAGAGGCTGCTCTCAGCATCAAGGAGGGTGGAGGCTGCTCTCAGCATCAAGGAGGGTAGAGGCTGCTCTCAGCATCAAGGAGGGTAGAGGCTGCTCTCAGCATCAAGGAGGGTAGAGGCTGCTCTCAGCATCAAGGAGGGTAGAGGCTGCTCTCAGCATCAAGGAGGGTAGAGGCTGCTCTCAGCATCAAGGAGGGTGGAGGCTGCTCTCAGCATCAAGGAGGGTAGAGGCTGCTCTCAGCATCAAGGAGGGTAGAGGCTGCTCTCAGCATCAAGGAGGGTAGAGGCTGCTCTCAGCATCAAGGAGGGTAGAGGCTGCTCTCAGCATCAAGGAGGGTAGAGGCTGCTCTCAGCATCAAGGAGGGTAGAGGCTGCTCTCAGCATCAAGGAGGGTAGAGGCTGCTCTCAGCATCAAGGAGGGTAGAGGCTGCTCTCAGCATCAAGGAGGGTAGAGGCTGCTCTCAGCATCAAGGAGGGTAGAGGCTGCTCTCAGCATCAAGGAGGGTAGAGGCTGTTTCGTTTTAATCATCTAGAGGATCAAAGAGTTAAATAGACAACCTACAGAATCATATAAGCAGGCAGATCTCTATGGTGGGAGATAAGTCTAGGGCTTACAAAAACACCAAAGCTAAATAATATAAGCATGCAATGCGCGACAAGGGAAGCAACAGCCGAGCAGCGGCAGTCAATATGGCAGACCGAGAGTGTTGACCAACTTTAACAAGTCAAACTAAAATACGCTCGTAGTTGACAAAAACCAAGTCTGGGCAACAATCACTGGTCTTCCACACTGACAGCCATTTGCGCTACAAATAAAACTGGCGCATGGGTTAGGGACTGATTGGCTCACCACATCTGCAGCAGGTACTGGGCATTCTGGATCTGCTCCTGCGTGCCCCTGATGGTGATGATGCGGTCCTGGCCCGGCTCGCCGCGGTCAATCTTAATTTCGGCGCCAGACTCCATGCGAATCTGCTTGATGCGCTGGCCACCGCGGCCCATGATGGAGCCCGTTAGCGAGTCCGGGATTGACACCTGCTGCGTCATCTCGGGCCCCGCCGGGATGCGCGGCGCGCGGGGAGCACCGTAGGCCGGCATGCCGCCGCCGGGAACGCCGCCAGCGGCGCCCATCGGCACGCCAACCGGCGGTCCGAGCCCGCGAGCCTGCGGCGGAGGCGGGGCCACGCCGCCACGCATGTGAGCAGCAGCGGCGGCGGCGGCAACAGCGGCGGCGCCAGGCGGATAGCCGGGCGGGCCGGGCGGCATGCCGACGGCGGACACGGGCACCGCGTGGTCCTGCCGGCCCCAGCGGCCGGAGCCGGGCCAGCCGCCGTACTGCTCGGCTCCGTATTCGTCGAAATTGCGCGCATCGTAGCCGGCAATCTGACCCTTGGGCGGGGCGGATTCTAGCAGCTCCGACACCATGCGGACGGCGCCTAGAAGCTCCGCCGGGGCGCCGATCATTTGGATGACGCGATCAGTGGAAGCCGGACAGGCGGCCGAATAGACTTTCAGAGCGCGCAGCTTGGACTCCTCGCGCAGCTCCTTGATCTTGCTGCCGCCCTTGCCAATTATGCAGCCAGCCTGGGACTGGTGCACCAGCAGGCGCAGGTCCACATCGCCATTGGAGGTCACGGCTCCCTGTTGGACGCCCAGACCGTCGCGATCGCCTCGGCCGCTGTTGCCTTCCTCAACAATGGTGTGCAAAACGTCAGCTAATAGCGACTCCAGCATTGGCTGCTCGCCTTCCAGGCTCAGGACACTAGATTAAGGATTATGATGATCAAAAAAGTTCTTTAAGACATAGGAGTACTTCTAATTTGGCGCTTAATAACGCATAGCAACTATGTCATTGCTATCAATACAAGTATTAAACAATAAAAAGTACAAATTGGGATTTCCTATTGCCAGGCCTAGAAAATATAGATTAAAGGTTAAAATTGGCTGTGAGAAACATTAACAAAGCGTTACAAGACGAGCAATGCGAAGTGAATTTACAAAAAATTGCTCTAATTAGGGTAGAAAATACAATAGTAACCACTATCAGACGCATGCAAGCGTACACGTCCACTTTGCTTAAATTTTGGAATAAAAAAGACGAACATATCACTTACACATATCACTTATACACAGTCGAGTTACATTTAACTGAATTTAAAATACATGCTTGGATCAATGGTAGCCAGTAGGTGCAAGCTCAATCTGTTTAGTGATTTATTTTCAGTCTAAAAAAAATCATTCTCATCGATTAGCTAAAACCGCGAGCAGGAAAAAAGGCTCGATAAGTAAGAGAAGAAGTTTTATAGCACTGCGTGTCCCACAAACAGAACACTTAAGGCCAGCATTTCAAAATCCGAAAATTAATTACTCTGCAAAGACAATGCTTTAGCTATGACTATTTTAAGCCTCAAACTAATTATAATACCGAATGTCTTTCTACATCACCGCCCATCTACGTACGTATCTTAACCGCTGAAGGAAGCTAGCCAGGCTGTTAAAATTAAAAAAATCTTGATCGCAAGATTGAAAAACAATCCATCAACATAAACGATTGCGCAACAATACAAAAGGGAAGAGCAGCTGATTGCTTTGTCAGTACCGTTCGGGGCCATTGGAATCGGGTACGGACACTTTGGCAGAGAACTGGAAAGGGAGAAGGAAAGTTGAATAGGCGGGATCTGTATATTACTGGCAAAAGGGATTTAATTATACAGGACATTCATTGTAATACGCTAAGTTTATGTTTCTTTACTGATAGATAAAATTATTTTAGCCTTATTTTAGACTTCTAGCTGTTATTATTGGGGGCTAAACAGCTTTTACAATCTCACACGGCACGCACTACTGCTGACCAAATATTCAGTAGCTTGATAAGCGAATTTGTGGAGCCTTGAATGCTTATAACTTATAAATGAAATAAGCTTGCAGCTATAACGAAATTTAGCGAAAGTAAACAGCAGGCAGAAATAATGTCCCATAATAAGCGTACACCACAGTACAAAATTACAAATTCGAAAAAAATACTAAAACTGACCTACCTCTTCGCGCAAGCGTTTGATATTGCCGCCACCTTTTCCAATGATGACGCCAGCCATCTGGGACGAAAATTAACAATAGTTATTGGAATTAGGAATTAATTTTTGCCAATTAGATAAGCAAACCGCTATCTTCATTACTACGCTGATTTAGCAAATAAACTCGGAATCTGTGGGTGTCTCAGTGGGAGCTTCTATCCTATGGGTGTCTCAGTGGGAGCTTCTATCCTATGGGTATCTCAGTGGGAGCTTCTATCCTGTGCGTGTCTCAGTGGGAGCTTCTATTATGTGGGTGTCTCAGTGGGAGCTTCTATCCTGTGCGTGTCTCAGTGGGAGCTTCTATTATGTGGGTGTCTCAGTGGGAGCTTCTATCCTATGGGTGTCTCAGTGGGAGCTTCTATCCTGTGCGTGTCTCAGTGGGAGCTTCTATCATGTGGGTGTCTCAGTGGGAGCTTCTATCCTGTGGGTGTCTCAGTGGGAGCTTCTATCATGTGGGTGTCTCAGTGGGAGCTTCTATCCTATGGGTGTCTCAGTGGGAGCTTCTATCCTATGGGTGTCTCAGTGGGAGCTTCTATCATGTGGGTGTCTCAGTGGGAGCTTCTATCCTATGGGTATCTCAATGGGAGCTTCTATCCTGTGGGTGTCTCAGTGGGAGCTTCTATCATGTGGGTGTCTCAGTGGGAGCTTCTATCATGTGGGTGTCTCAGTGGGAGCTTCTATCCTGTGGGTGTCTCAGTGGGAGCTTCTATCCTATGGGTATCTCAGTGGGAGCTTCTATCCTATGGGTGTCTCAGTGGGAGCTTCTATCCTGTGCGTGTCTCAGTGGGAGCTTCTATCATGTGGGTGTCTCAGTGGGAGCTTCTATCCTGTGGGTGTCTCAGTGGGAGCTTCTATCATGTGGGTGTCTCAGTGGGAGCTTCTATCCTATGGGTGTCTCAGTGGGAGCTTCTATCCTATGGGTGTCTCAGTGGGAGCTTCTATCATGTGGGTGTCTCAGTGGGAGCTTCTATCCTATGGGTATCTCAATGGGAGCTTCTATCCTGTGGGTGTCTCAGTGGGAGCTTCTATCCTGTGGGTGTCTCAGTGGGAGCTTCTATCATGTGGGTGTCTCAGTGGGAGCTTCTATCATGTGGCGTGTCTCAGTGGGAGCTTCTATCCTGTGGGTGTCTCAGTGGGAGCTTCTATCATGTGGGTGTCTCAGTGGGAGCTTCTATCCTGTGGGTGTCTCAGTGGGAGCTTCTATCCTGGGGGTTCCTTGGTGGAGGTTTCTGAGCTCCTGAGCTTTAATCTTGTGTGTGTTTTGGTGATTCTTTTATCCTTTAGTGTGGACAGATAAAACAAGAAAAAGCCTAGCATTCAGCATAATCAAACGGCAGCTAGAAGACCTACCTTAGACGGGATTAGAAATCGCAATTCAACACGAGGCCCGCTGCCAGTGTACTGGCGCTTGCTCGGCGGCTCGTTAGTGTGATCCATGGGCTCGGGCTGTTCACGCTTCAGTTCGCCTGTGGAACAGAACGAGGCATCTAATCAGTGGGCATCGCTTTGAAATCGGGAATAATTAACAAGCATTATTCTCACCAAATTTAGCAGCTTCCATAAAACACTATTCCAAATCGTAGAGAACGATTGATTCTCCACCAAGTCAACTGGGGAAAGGGAGCAGGAAGGGGGGCGGACTCGCTATTGAGACGGGTGGGCTGGCTACAAAGCAGGGGATTGGCTACGCCAGCCAATTAGCACAGCTGAAATTCGATTCGAAAATTTATTGATAACTGTAACTATGATGAAATCTGTTTACCATAGCTCTTGGTTATAGAGGCTTTTGTACCAAACTCCTTTTGTAAAGTTTTTTATTGAGCAATAAATTCTGTTTGTTTTCAAGACATTCAAAATATAAATGTTTAGTGTTGTATACTATACATTTTTACTAGTTACATAAATATGCTATTTTCTTATTTTCATTAGCTTTTTCATCTTTCCAAGAAATTTATCCACTAATGGTTTAAATTTAGTGTCTATAGCTTATAATATAACTATATTTTGGCTGTTTGGCATGAGACTTAATCCTTTGCTTTTACAATACAGTTAGTGTCACAATTTTCAATTATACTTCGTATTAAGAGTTCCTTAAAAGGTTAGAAATGATCCACGATAGAACATTTACCAAAATTAAAAACTTCTACATATTTAAGATTAGACATTCGACATATAGACTAAGAAAATTTTTATAAAAATTTTTAAACCAAGTTTATGATTTAGTAATTTCTTGTGTGGTGCTTAGTAGGGGTTGAATGAGACCTTGATCTCAATATTGAAACTTGAGATCTCAAAATCCCATTGAGAATTTTTGAGACTGTTGAGATTTTATGACAAAATTTTCTTATTTTTGAGGTTATCTATAGCACAAATAGCAATTTAAAAAGTGAATAATCGCCTAGTGATTGATTTATTAGGTGATCAAATCCAAAGCCTACTCTTTATCAATTCAAAAAGTGCATAGAAAAAGAGCTAAGTATATTGATTATACTGAATAATTTGATTCATTTTTAAATACTATGAGGGGTGCCGCAAAAGTTTCCAGACTAATGCTTGTAGTGGAAATAACTCGAGCTCAGTACAGGTGAGGACAAAGCAACTGTTGGCTTGCCTACTTAAAGGAAAATCCATTGGCAATGGTAGCGGGAAATGGAGGGCGTCTTTGGCATCCACAACTCCAAGTGACAGTGATTGGTAGCTGCAACTCAAAAATCATATTTATTGACTTTGTTCCCTGAGTTTATTTTGACACATAACTTTGTACCGCATTGTCCAGTTTTTTTTCGAAATTTTATAAAATCATAAAATATGGTTAAAATTTTGCCTGTTTCAAATTTTGAATTAATCTGACAAATTATAGTCACAACGAGTATTAGTCCAGAAACTTTTGCAGCACCCCTCATACCTCAATAATAATTTTAACTTACTATAATACTTGTGTTTACCTTGCTTGAATTATGTATATTCTTATTTCCTTTTAGCATTTATTTTGTTATAGTTATAAGCATAACTTGTATTCTACTATCTGTGTGTTTGCATTTGGTTTGCTAATCAAAATAGGTTTTGATTTAAAAATTTGAATCTCAAATCTTAAAAAAATCTTGTTTGTCTTAAAAGAGGCTATATTAAATCTTATAAATTTTTGAAAATACTACATAGGAATTGCCAAAAAAACTAGTTATGATGTCTCTAATCTGGTTTTTGGTGAAAAATGCAATGCTAGCTAGTATTAGAGTCTCAAACTTATAGTGCCAATTGCAAAATATTAATTCCTCTGGCAAAAGACATAAAAAATCCTAGTAGCACATTCAGTGTTCAAATATTGATAGTCTTTTTTGTTATCCCTCAAACCTTTCTTTTGAAATCTCTTTATTTGTCTCAAATGTGACAGGGTACCAAGGAGAAGTAGCAATTGAAATTTAATCCCAATGCAAGAATGGTTAATCAAAAATGGTTAATGCCACTCTAGCATTACTATCTAAGTCCAGAAGTTCAGAATGCCAATATAAATTTGAAAATTATTTTTTGTCCTGTGACTAGACAAATAGGCTTAGGCTTTTTGTTATTTATCTAGTCACCATGATGCAAGATATAACAAATGAATAAACCTTTGAAATTAAAGCATAATATGCATAAACAAAAATATGACAGAATTTGCCATTGATGGGCAATTTGAATTCCAGCTATGAGTATTGCACAATTGCACAATGACAATTGTTATAAAAAATTGTGTTCCTTATGCACTTTTGAATGCTTGTTGTTGCACTGCCTGGTGTAGATCCAGGGGGGACCAAGGGGGCCATGGCCCCCCTCAGCTGAGGCAAAAAATATTGGAGTGGGTGGGCAGAGCCAGAGGGCCCACATTCAGTTTAAGACTCAAGTGTTTTGCCTTGCGAACTCTTAGTTATTATACTCATACAAGTTAACACAATTAAAATGTGGTATTTTTTGCTAGATAACTGCTTAAAAATTCTCCTATCCACTGAATCAAAAAAGCCTAAACTTAGGATTTCAGGGCCACAGCTAGTCTGCTTGTTATTATTTGTTTGGTCCCTTGGTCAAGTGCAAGGGCCTCAGGCTCTAGGCCTAGGCTAGGCTTTTTACTCAGTACAACTACTCAACTGGAGGGGATAGATGGGACTAGGGGTAAGGGAGACAGACAGAATTTTGTATTTTTTGTACACTGTCATGGCTAACTAAACTTATAGAAACCAAGCAAATTAACTTTACACTTTGCTAATTTTAGTCATTTACAGTATAAAATGATTCACTAACACAAGTTAATGGCAAGACTCACTGTACACTGAAAGTTTTCCAACCAGGCTGCAAGTTTTTTCTTCCATCTTAAAATTTTATCTTATGTATACAATTTTCTAATGTCCTTTTTTAATTTTTTTAAGATTGAAAAATGTCAAAATCCTCTCAAATTGATTTGTTTTTTTCTATGTGTGTCAAAGCAACTGCATCTTGACAATGACACTAACACACTTACTGAGACTGGGGGCAGTTAGACTGAACTTTCTGCTCAGGCTGCACTGCCAAATACAAACCAGGCCTACAATAGCAACACAATTTGCAAGCATGCAAACCAAGCCTAATCACCCCTGTGACAATTTTGGAAATGTTTTAGACCTTCTGCAAGGACAAAATTCTATTCCCAAAGCCAATCTGAATCCAATTGAGCTAGTAAGCTTAATCAACAAATACTGGAAACCAGACTGTGAGACATACAAATTCCCAACTACAACCAATGAAAAATATTTTTGTAAGCCTACAGCTTTCCACTTCAAGAGTTATCCATAGTTGGCCTACTCAGAGAAGCACTAAGGCTTGTTCTGTTGCTATTGTGTGGTCTTTAAGCCTACTTCTGTGCGAAGCATTCTAGTTGGAGCTCTTACAAACTCAGCATTGACACAATTTGACAAGTTGGTGGGAGACTCGTCTGCTTTTCTTGTCAGCCACAATGCACTCCCAATGCACTGCAAGTCAGAACAAAAAGTGAGTTACATGGATATTGGCTTATAACTACCTAAAATATGTAGCTACTGTGATTTTTCAATTCCTCCTGGCTTAGGCATCTTGCACAGACTCAATGTGCATTTTGTTTGCTTTTCAGTAAAAGGCTGCGCAAGGGACTAATAAGGCTCCAAGCACAGAAATAATTGCCCAACTTAATACTGAAGCTGAGCGCCAACACCTGGCTAATTGACTAAAGCTGGTTCAGATTGTTGATGCAGTTAAATTTCTAGCTAGCAATGGACTGCCATTTTGGGGCCATTGTGATGATGGTCAACTTGTGCTAGAAGACCAAGCAGTGAATGAAGGAATTTTTGAGCCCTGATCAAGTACTTAGTAAGTAGACCAAGTGGACCAAACAAACAATAAGTGGCAATGCAGACTGCTGACAAAGACAGTAGTCAGAATTTATTAAATCATTAATTATTCTTGACATCTTCTCATTAGTCTTATTCATCAATTAACATTAGGGCATTAAAAAATAACTTGTAGGCAAATTGTGGCAATACTGTCTTAAAGGATCACATTGAAACCTGTTCATGCCATGCAACTTACCTGTCAAAGAATATTTAAAATTCTCTGATTGTTTGTCTCAAGCAGTGCATCTTGGATAGAATTATCTGCTTAGACTAGCTGAACTAGCCAAGCCAGTGGAAGCTGAAGCAGTTGTGCCAATGGAAGCTAAGCCAGTTGCACCAGTGGTAGGTAATCAAGGGCAAGAAAATGCAAAATTAAATAGTTCAATCTCTGAATCAGCCATAGCATCACCAACCTCTGAATCAGCCAATAGTTACAACTTGCTCAGGCAGAGAGGTACACAAGCCAATAAGATTTTGGTCATGCATTGGTGCTTGCCCAATGGATTTTTTTGCACAAGGTGCAGTAGGTGCTATGATGTCTTTACATCAGCTCAAACTGAGGTTATGTGAATATTGAATGCATTATCATAAAGTAATTAACATAACAACTTAATTGCCACATAAAAGAATAAAATAAATAAATAAAAGTTAATAAATACTGTGAAAAATAAAATTAAAACTTGTACTTAGTGGTGTAAATTTTCATGCTATATTTATAAATGGTTTATTTTTGCCCTTTGTAACTTCCATTGCAGAATAATTGTTTTAAAGAAAGAGGCAAATGTGACATGGCAATTACCATTGATGGGCAATTTTATTTCTGGATTTGAGCATAACCATTTTTATACAAAATTTATGTTCCTTGCACACTTTTGAATACTTTTTGTTGCCTTGCTAATAATATTAATGGCCATATAGCTTGTATTATTGCTAGCTATACAATATAGTAAATCATTGATTTTAATCATTCAATTAATAGATTCTAATAGAATTGTCTCATTGACATTCTTAAATTGCTCAAATCAAAGAATTGTTACAAATAGCTTTTTGCTATTTATCTAGTCAAGGGACAAATAACAACTGCTATAAAGGTGACTGGACAAATAGCCTTCTAATTATTTGTCCAGTTAATGGACAAAGGCATTTTTTATTATTTTTCCAATGACAGCACAAAAAGATCATGTTGCATTAGGGTTATTTTCCAATGATAACTATCAACTTATGATGGTCAATTTCAGTATCAAATTAATTTACTAGGGTTGTGTCACAAATTTGCTGACAAACTTACATGGTATATGTTTCAGAATTTTTTTGTTATAGACTAAGGCACCATTGATTTTATTGTCTATGGAAAATCTTCCCTCTGGCTTTTGCAATAAGGCAGAAATTGAGTGGCATTCAAACCACCCTTCTAGCCAATATGGAGAAAAGTAAAGTTGCTTAGTGCACTGTCATTTGGTCATTATGGAAGCAATAGAAGAAGCAGGCTGATATTTACTGCAAGTTGCTACAAATCTTTGGCAAGGATGCACCTTCGAAACAAACTATTTCTAAGTGGATGCAGTGCTTTGAGGATAGCTGGGATATAGTTCCTATCTTGCCCAGGTACATTGCAGTTATCCACTTCCAGTGACAATATCCAGTATGTGCAGTATGCCCTAGACAATGATTTTGGAGCAACTCTTATGCAATTAGAGGACTTGTTGGAGATACCAATGAATAGCTATTATTGCATTATCTCTAACCATCTGCATATGACATGATTTATTGCACAATGGGTCCCTAAACTGCGGACTTCTGTCTAACTACAATAGAGGGTCCAGATATGCTACTACCTACTTAATACCCATCAAAATAAGCCCAACTTTCTTTGCCACCTGGTGACTAATAATGAAACATGGTTTCACTTCTACAAACTAGAAATAAAACAGCTAAGTAGTATCTAGAAGGCTACTTATAAACCACCACTGGTCAAGGTCAAGGCAGTGCAGTTAGCAGGTAAGCGCATGGCTACTATGTTCTGGGACAGAGAAGGCATCTTGCTGATTAGATCAAGATCAAGAGTGAGCACCAGGAAAGGATCACCAGAGACATTGTGCTGCAATAGGACAACACTAGGTTGCATAGCTACAATGCAACTATAGATGTGCCATTAGGAGACTAGGTTTCAAGTTGCTACTTCACCCTGCCAATTATCCTAACCTGACTCAAAGGGAAGGGAGTCGAAGGGAGTCACCTCAAGCTATGTCAGTTATTGGACCTTATCTACTGGTAGGCAACAGATGCCAGGAAGCATGAGTGTGCACATCAAGCCCAGGTCAGTCCCCAGTCTATGGTTGACTGGCAGAACTTCATCAGGGATATGTGTGCCCAATACCTATTGGACCATCCAATGCAGCTTGGTGGTGCTGGCTGGGAGGTAGAAGTGGATGAGTTGTACTTCTTCCATTGGAAGTACCACCAGGGTGCACATCGGCCAGGCCAATGAGTGTTGGGCATGGTTGAGTGTGGTGCCAGGAAGGCAACCCTAGTTGCTATGCCCTCATTTGTGAACCCTCAAGACCCAACCATGCATACCAACCTAGTCGAGGGCACCTGGGTGCATTGCAAAGCTAAGCTCAGGGCAATGCATGGTACATCATAGGCCTTGTTTGAAACCTACCTAGATGAGTTCATGTGGCGCCATCTGCACCCTATCAATCCATTTGGCAACATCCTATACTGGATCTCACATTACTATAATGTCTAAACATTGAGTTCCACATGTTGACACTACTGACACTACCATATCATTCTGTGTTATTATTCTATGTTACTGTATTCCATGTTGTTATTCTGTGTTACTGTATTCCATGTTATTATTCTGTGTTACTGTGTTACTGTGTTATTGTATTCCATGTTACAATTCTATCACTTTGCTTGTTAGCACCTTATACATGTATATCTTATATTTCTAGCTTTACCTAACGTTAGAGATTAATATTAACAAAGCTGCTACTTACTCTGCTAGGCTAGGTTTATTTTTTGGATGGGCACAGGATGCAAAATTGCATCATGTTATTAATTTTAGGATGCAATTTTAGAATTTGAAATGCAATTTTTTTAAAGTCTGATTTAAGAGGTCTTTTATTGTAAAGAATAGAAAAAATCAGGATGCAAAATCGCATCCTATATTGAATTTCAGGATGTAATTCCTAAAGTCAAGATGCTATAGTATCCCTATTGCACAAAAAATAAACCCAGCAACTAGGAAAGGTCTGGGTACACTAGGAAACACAAAAATAATTGTCTTAGGGTAAAATAGTTTGGAAATCATTAAGAAAATAATTTAACAAACAAAACTTGAAGATTGCCAGATTATCCACCATACTTAAAAATATGAATATATAAATAATACAAACAAGATATTACTATTACAAGATATTAAAATATATTATATAGTGAACAGATCTATTAGTATTATTAAAATATTATTCAAAAAAAGAATTTTCTCTAACAAAACATCAAGAAATATTTTAAAATAGATATAATTAATGCCTATATTGTATACAACAAATTTTTATAGAAACTAGCAATAAGCAAGCAAAGATTCTTTCTATATAGAATTACTGAAAAAAAGCTTAATTATTCTACTTTGCTACTTGTCTGATGACAAGACTAGACAAATAGCAAAAAAGCTATTGGACCCATGACATAGGCTAGGCTAGGTTTTTTAGCAACAGAGGTGCTGGAGCATCCTAATTCTATGAATGGCATCCTTAAATTGTACAAAATTATATCGTGTAAGGTAGTGCCTGTGACAAATCCTAGCCTATGATCAGACAATTAACAAAAAGGCTATTTGTCCACTAATAATTTTGGTTTTATTAGTCTAGATAGACAGGCCTAGGCCTACATAATTACAAAAAGACAAAGTTACAAAGACTAGGCACTTTAAAGGCAAGGGGGACTTCCGATTCTTTCTTTAGGCTACCAAGTTTTTGAAGTTTTAGGAAAAAGTCTAAAATTAAAAAAGGACGCTAAGAGGTTTAGAGGTAATAAAAAAGTATATTTACAGCTGTCACTTATAATCTTAAACAAGAATTAAAATAGGTACTGCAGATGAATTTGTTTTTATAAGTCAAATTAAAACATGCTTTACAGGGTAAATGCAATATTTTAACTTCTAAGCTTTCATTCAGACGCTACAGTTTGGCGGTAAAACACAATAACAAAATCTCTGATTAGAGCTTAATTGCAAGCATTTTTAACTGAAGTAAACTCACTCTGCTACTATTATTAACTATTGTCTTGTCTCGCATCGCGTCCTGCGACGCGCAGGGATTTTTGCAATTTAAAAACTTTGTTCAATCGTAACAAATTTTTAATGATAAGGTTCTGAAAAAGGCGTTAAGTTTAGGTTTTTCAAACGATTATTAATTTTATTATTATTTGAAAAATTCTGACTCCCATTGTCTGATATTGACAATGTTTAGGTACCCAATCCCACGTTTATAGCGTTTCTTCCTTATTTTTACAGGCTTCACATGGAGATCCAAGAGGATGGCTGTAGGAGGATACCGATAGTAACTTTAGGGATCAAAACGGATCGAAGAGAATTAGGGAACCATCCAAAGAGACAGCAGGTCTTCGCTGTCGCGATCTTTTTAGGATGGCATGCTGCTGAAGCACACTGTCTTACTTTAAAATTTGCATGCATTGACTTTGATTAACATGTATGAGCCAGATCTGTTGACTGGTGGGAAGTAAAATGAGGTAGTTTACAAGCAGAAATTCTGGGTCTAAAAAGATGTAAGCAGAGCAGCTGGAGGGAAATTTTTCTCCGCAAAGAATACAAATCTAGAGTCACCAGGCGAAGATTCTCTCTAGGGGGACACCAGATTCGGAGGTAAAATCTTTACAGAGGAAACCGCTGATTGAAGACAGTATTGTTGCAAGCCCTGAGCAAGGACCACTTAGATGCTCAAGATGTTTTTAGCCCTGACGACATTGGAAAGACACCTAGACATTACGAGAAATTACATCCACCTCGTACTAAATGACTACTATTAATTGTTTGAGTGACGCTTCGTTTTCTTACCAGGATTGGAGCTAACATCCAAGAAATATGGGTCAAATTATCACAAGAATACACGCGTAAGAAACTAGGCGGGGTTCAAATCTACTTGGACCGAAGACAATAATTTTTTATCAATCATGCACTTATTATTGGAGCCCCAAGAAGCGGTTTATCTACCATTCAAGCTTTACATTTCTTAGCAAAATTATAGTTTGAAAGAAATGCACGTAGATAGTACAGTCAAAAAGTATATTTATCTTATTTTTTCCGTCATACGCATAATCTCATTAATGATCAATGCTTGATATTTGTGGAGTGAAGGGACAATCTGTTGCTGAAATACTGGGGGAATTTGTCTATGACAGAAATCTCATCTTTAATTATTAGTTTGCGCTTAAAACGCATGAATTCGTCCGGCAATCCTTTTCGAATTGTCACCGTTGATCAACTTAAAAATGGCGGAAAATCAGCTGCATAACCGCAACGGTCACGTGCCCGCCGAGGAGTGGGACGACACAGAGGAGTGCCGAATTACTAAGGATGTTTTGGACAATCAGGAGCTGGATGACGACGTGCTGCAAATGCGTGAAAGCCACGCGAATGCCACGACAAGCAGCCTGGTGGAACGCTTTCACCCGGAAAAGCACATTAACTTGCATTATATTAAGCCGTACTATTGCGGACCTCAGGACGGCGAGCTGACTCGAATATCCGAGAAGCGACACCTGATGCAATGGCGCGGTGAGCATTTTAAATGTCGCGTCGGAATCTCCTTAGACAACGCGCTAGCCGCGAGCGACTGGACTATCGGTCTGGCGCAGGCGTGCGACGGTATCACGCTGGTGAACACCTTCGACAGGGGCGGCTACTACAGCTGGGAGTTCCAGCCACTGAAGTCCGGCATGCACAACATGGTTAATGATAGCAACGGCTCGCAGTGGCCATTCTACTCCCATCGGCAGTCAATGATCGACATCAAAGCCGGCCAGATGACAAAGCGTCAGTTCCTGGAGTTGAAGTTTTCCGACTATTTCTACCCTACAATGCACTGGGGAGTTGAATCTGGCGGTAAAGTTTTCCCACTGACGGATGTGACGAGGCGCCAGAGCTTCAAGATCTGGCTACTGGCCATCGAGCGCGGCGCAAAGAATCCCAAGGACGGGCACTACACTCGGTACTCGCAGTTCCGACCGCAGTTTGATAAAGTCTACGCTCTAAGCGCGATGCAGTGGCGATATAACATCGACCTGAAGTTTGACTGCAGCCAGCCGCTCGGCAGTCGCTGTGTAAGCATCGACGACAAACAAGAGGAGCGACCGTCCGTAATTGAAACCATTGACGACATTCCGACATCCGCACTAGTGCCGCCCAACTGCAACGCCTGCCAGTCGTTGATATTCTATCCGGCTGACAAGTCCCATCCCCTAGTTCTGAAGAAGGAGCCGGAAGACATCATTGTTCCCTGGAGGAAGTGGCGCGAGACCATGACTAAAGGCTACACCAAGCTCGAGGGCTTCGAACAGCCCATCCCGCCGCCGACACAGTTCACACACTATCCGAAGGACCCGCCGTTGGAGCTGTCGAAGATTCCACGCAGAATCGTCGAACTGCCGTCATTGCACCAGGATGCCCCGGATGGTTCGTCAGGCCCACGTCCTGTGTCGGTGCTGTCCACAACTTGAATTAGGGGCGGGATTGTACACAATTGACAGTTCTATTTTATGGCGATGCAAGCAAACTATAGCCACTGCAGGTGTTTCTTTTTGAAATTATGTTTAACTGAAGTGAACCGATAATCAATCCGATCCATGTCGGTGCTTCTGTTCTTCTATTTTTCTAAAAATAAACTCAGCGAAGTACTCATCGAGAAAAACTCATTTTGAAGCACTAAAAATAGTGCATTACGAATTCGCGAAAGTGCACAAAATTCTGACCCACTTTTAGTTATTTTAGCATTTCCTGTAAACAGGGAAGGAAATTCTGACAGCAATCCTGCAGGTTGCATCAGAAAATTTTCTTAAATCGTTACCGACCAAATTCCTTAAAACTCTAACAAAAATATCAAATTTAAATAATTTGCCTCGCATAAAAATTCAAGCAAAAATATGGTTCGTTTGTAAAATAAATAAAAATTGTCAGAATTTGTGTCACAACTGCCGACTTAGCAGCTGCATGTTTTCAGGCAATTTGCAGGCAAATCACGTGAAACGATTGTAGATAACAAATTAACGGGAAGATTTGGTTTGTTTTTTTTCAATATGGAAACAAATAATTATGATGCAATTATGGGCTTATTAGCGACTAAAAATGGGCTGATTGCTTTTTCAAGCCATATGCTGTTTGTTTAAAAATAACTCTGTGCAAAATTTTATTATTAAATGATTGAAAACGGTTTGCAATGAGAACAAACCTCCCCCTTCCCCTTACAGTGGCTGTAACCTGCTATTCCGAGCATGTACTCTTCTGAAACTATTGGAAAGCTAATTCTGGAATAGTTTCTACGTAAAAAATTTGTCGTCAGTGCCAATATTAGAAGCTGCTGCTCACGTGTACGGGGCGGCAGGGGCTTATCTGACTGTTCAAGGCGCTGTCTATATATATAATGGCTAGTCAGATTGTTGGCACACCAGGCAAAGCACTTCTAAGTCAAGCGATTTCATATTCACCAGCACTCAACGCCTGGCTTACAGTTTAGAGCAAGCGTCGTCAGAAATGTCAGACCAGAACGAAAAATCTGCGGAGGGACGCAAGGCCGGTTTTTACCTGCAGGAGTCGGAGCTCGAAGCCATGACGACCAGACAAGGCGAAGGTGAGTTCTCAAAAATTACTAAAATATTTGGCCTCACATAAACTCATTAATGAGCCGTAGAAACAGAGTGGGCCTGAATTGAAAAACCAATTCAAATCCCGTTAGTATTACAATCTCCGGTACGTTGGAATTTACAAGCCATTCCCACCCGCTCGAACTGCACAGAAAACCAGCAGCAACAAACGAGCGGACATCAGTCGGAGACGTCGCGACCGTCGCTAGCTAGAAGGCGGGGCCATCAGCCGCTGACAATTGCAACCCGCCAGCTGGACCAGGTGCGGCGAACTCACCGACAGCGCAGCCATTCAGTGCCAACGCTGGAATCGCTCAATTATAGCCAATCCGTCGCCAAATTGCTTAAACAGTTCGCCGATGACTATAATGAGGCTAGGAGTCCCGTGCTCAGAGTGAGTTACAGCTCAATCTTCTCATAACTTATCTCTATAGTGCCCTAAGTTGTTATCCTAAAATTTTGAAAATGACGAAGAAAGAAAACGAAGACTCACAGCTTTTGTGACTAGAAACCTGGGGGCCCTCATTGTAAGGGATTAAGGCAAACATTGTAAATCACTCATGTACACAACGGATTGCCTCAGCAAGTTGAAAATCTCCCTAAGCAGCAGAAAATCTTCCCCGGCAGGTACAAAACCTCCGTCAGCAGGTTAAAAAAGTTAAAAGTCTCGCCGAGCATGTGAAAAGTCTCTCCAGCAGGTAGAAAATCCTCCAAGCATGTAAAAAAACCATCAAGGGGTCATATTTGTAACGATTGACAGTTTTCAAAAAATTTCAATTCCCCTCAGCAAGGGTTAATGCCTAGAATCATTATAGCATTCGACTCAATAAGTTAAAACCCTTCTCAGCAATTTAACAACCATTTAAAAGAAAACCCAAAAGACTAGATTGCTACAGGAACTATGGCATTAAACAAAGAAGGTGGAGGTGCACTAACATTAATATTGGCTACTAAGCTGATTATTTTGAACCTGCAGATGCCCGAACGACGCCGCAGCAGCATGGACTTCTCAGCGGTGTCGCAATTGTCCAACTGGCAAGGACTCGGAGTATTCGTGGGCAACGTGGTGGACAAAATTTACCGGCGAATGTCTGGCGCCGACTTGGAGCCGCCGCCGCAGCCGCTTGCCGAGCAACCTGACGAATAGAAAGAGGTCGGATGGAGCGTTTCATGTACAAAGTTTTACTAGTATATGTGAACAGTTTTGACAAATTAATTGGCATTAAACCGCGCATGTGGCTTGTTATTATAATATTATAATGCATAACAGTATGCAGGAGTGTCAGAACTCGCGAAACATTTTCACAGGGTTGCCCGCCCAGTTCCAAATGCGACACATCCGTCAGCTTTTTCAAGGTTTCTGGACAATTTTATTTGTTCCGAATTGCATCAGATGTTAAGTTTGTGGACGTCAAGGCGTTCATTGAAATCCCATAGCACAGATTTTTCTAGGGCGCAGGTACCCTGTTTTTGTTTTATTCCGATTTACCTGTATCTTCTATATAGTAACATTTGTATATATGCAATTGAATAGGGCGGAAAAAGTGAAAACAATTTTTCTTTCAGCATCCTTTCTAGCATCTTAGCATACTCGTATTGTAAAAGCTTTTTTCATGCATACGTATACTAGGTTTGTTTATGCCCGCCTGTAAAAATAATACGATTACGAGTATTTGTCCATTAACAGTTTTTTTTTCAATTGTTACTAGGCACAAATCTTTCTTGATATAATTTTCTCACTGTCGATGCTTTCACTCGGTTGTAAATAATAAATCTGCAGGTGTTATTTTTGAGCTGAAATTTAGTATTAAATTTCGATTTCATATTACGAGGAGTTGTAGCCTAGTGGCTAGGGCGCCTGCCTTATGATCGGAAGGTCGTGGGTTCGAGTCCCAGCCCTAGGAGACGACTTGTGCCCTTGAGCAAGGCACTTAATCCCGCATTGCTTCAGTCCACCCAGCTGAGATCGGGTACCAGTTTGAGCTGGGTAAATTTAGGGTGGGTGTTGCGGCCCCATCCAGCCTGTACACCACCCTCGGATGCGCCGCGCAACTAGCCGCGGCTGTGCCTTGGGCTGTACATCTGGTCGAAAGGTCGGGTGTCTAAATTTATTATTTATTATTTACTATTCGATTTATAGTTTTACAGGGGCTGTAGGAGATGCGAACTATTCTGTAAGACAGCTACTAATTTGGTACCAGCAAAACTCCATGGCATAATTTAAGTCACTACTCTCTGAGTCAGAAAATATTTCACAACTGGATTGCAATAGCAAATGCAGATTGGACACTGCTGTAAGTTTGAGGTGCCTGGAATGCAGACAGCAAGGCCCTGTTGCTGATAAAATAGATTTAAGTCTAGAAGAATTCTAAACTTTACAGATAGATTAGCTATCTAAGGCTCTTTTTTTAGCTCTGACAAATTATGCTGACCTGGATAGTCCAGACTGGCACAGTAGCGCGAGTTCATGCTTAACAGCTCAAAGGTTGGCTGTGCGAAAATTTTTTAATATTCTTTAAAGCAAAAAGACGCTATTAGCTATAGGAGATCGAGTCTCTCTGGTGTATAAGTACGAGTACAACACGAGGCTTAACCATCTTAACAAGCTGTAATTCGATCTTCAGTCGCCGACCAGCAGCATCCTATTGGCGTTGCCTTCTAGTTCGACCCATCCCCCGTGTAGATGAAAGTTTTGGTAACGTTAGACTAACGGAGCGCCTACGGACCTGTCATCAGCCACCTGTGGAAACCTACTGACGGGCATAAATCATGCTAACGTGGCATAGAGATGGGCTGACAAGCTCTAACAAGGACTTTTTACAAGCAGGGTACAGTGGGGTGACTTTCGAGAAGGACTTCGGACTAGGGAAGTTGTGTACTATACCCTCTGACAAGCTAATGGGATGCTCAGAGGGGTTTTTATGCCGAGTAGAGGAACGCAGCGCTTGGCAAGGTTAAATGGGCGATTTTCTATTGGCTCTAGCCTCTACACGACTTCAGAGGCTTTTTAGAAATAAACAATTTAACTTAGATGGCCAGAGGTCGCTTATGATCCCACGGCGGTGTAGTAACGAATAAAGCTCGTTGCATCATAGCTTTATTATTCAGCAAAAGAAAGACATAATAAACTTAATAAATTTGTTTATTATTCGTTCCAAGTCTAAAATTAAAGCACCAGGCGACAAGGCGCGACAGATTTGTTGATCCTACGACTTCAAGCCGGCACAGATAGAGGCAAACGCAAAGCAGAGCAACAGCAGAAAATACGGCAGAAAGCTCACTTCAGCCGCTCGAAGCTCGGCTCCCCCGCATGGACGTTTCTTCTGGCTGGGAGATTAAGGTGCTCGACATACCAGCACGTCAGTGGAATGTTACGTCTGTGTGGTGAAGGGGATCCTATCATGATATCTGATCCTATCACTTTCAACCGATGGAAGCATTTACGGGGAGACGGGAGTCGACCTGGAGGTCACACAGGGACAACTTACGCGTCACGGGTTGCCCAGAATCTTGGAGATGCAGGGCGAAAAAACCGCTCATACTTATGGCCGTCGTACGTCGTAAATCACATGGGGGAGTCGCCGAGGGGTCACAGACGAGCCACTGGGGTGGGTGAGGTTACGCAATCACCTAATTTATTATGCAAATTAGTTGCAATTATCGCAGAGAAAAAATAAAGTGGTTAATGGGTAATTAAATAAATGCTACGAATATATGCATTTAGACAAAAATTTCACGGAAAAAATATTCCCAAGTACGTTCAACGAGTACGCGAGGGTTTTGCAAATTTTTCAAAAAAAGAGAACAATGTATGGAGGTGGCGTGGGTGTCAAGGTCACCAACTGTGTTGCACAAACCGTGAGCTATGATGAGTGACCCTCACTAGCCCTTGGCCCAGGCGTAGGAGAGGGCTTTTACACTACTTAGTCCACGGAAAAAGAGACTGGCCAGCCAGAGATCCTCCAATTATTCACCAGAGTTTCAACGAGCTGTAGTCGCGTGTTGGTTTTGGAAATATGAGGAATGCCCATCCTAAACCTCATACTCGTGTACGCATTTACACTACTACGCTTATTGGCCCTATCATTCTTTCCTTCAATGAAGGAAGGAGAGGAAAAGACGAGCTGTAGCCTAGTGGCTAGTGCATCTGCCTTATGACCGGAAGGTCATAGGTTCGAGCCCTAGCTCTACGACGCAATTTGTGCCCTTGATCAAGGTCACTTAATTCCGCTTTGCTTCAGTCGACCCAGCTGAGATCGGGTACCAGTTTGAGCTGGGTAAATTTAGGGTGGGTGTTGCGGCCCCTCCAGCCCATCATGTATACTAGCTGCGGATGTGCCCTTTGGCTGCTTATCTGGCCGAAAGGTCGGGTGTCTAAATTGATTTTTAATTTTCAATCAAAGCATAAAGCATCGCAAGAAACCAGCCAGGATTAGTAATGTCAGTATGTCTCGCGAGGCTATCGGATTTAGCCTAGAAAATTGCGTAAATAGAAGCATTAAATCAAATTCGCCAATAGTACGAGCGTATTTATCTACTTGCCTTCATTGTGTTTCTCAAAAATAAAAGTTCATAAGCAGGCAGGCTTTAAAACCTCAGCTGAAAAAAATAGCTCACAAGAAAGGAGACAGTTTTTTCTTTTGTCTTTGCCTGGCGTTGCTGCAGGCGATTTGATTCAGATGCGGGCAGGCAACACAATTCGCAGAGAAGAAAGGATAGGCTAAAAACGCCTCACCTTCAAATACAAAATTCAACAAAAGCATCTACTCGTTATCGCATATTCTGCAAACTGCATCGCTTGTACACGGTCCGGCAGCAAAGCTGTTGCGGCTTACACTAATTATTGTGGGCGTTGTACGGAGGCCAAAGCCTTGTTATTCTTTACAATTCTATACGGTCAGTTTCTGTCTTATTTCTGTGCGCTTTGTAGATGCTTTTTGTCTCTTTCTTTTAAAAAAACGAGGCAGGCAGGTGGGTGGTTGGGGGCAGGGTAACGCGCCTTTGGTCAACCGCTTTCTCGTCTACTCTCCATCGCGGTGGTCAGCTGTCTCTCTCCAATGGGCGGCCAATGATTTTTATTGCTCTCGCCGAAAGTAGAGACATAGGGCCAGGAAAAAAGTGTTTGAGAATAAAGTTGAGGTCAAGCTGAGCAAATGAAACTGTCTCTGAGCTGTGCTCAGCTTTATTTTTTTAGTCACAAAGATTTTCTTTAAAAAATAAATAATAAGCGGCGCATGCGCAGGAAGCGAGGCAGTGAAACTATAATAATTTATTACAAGAGCCAACAATAAAAGCCTTTATTTAAAAGCCGAAGTTGCCTCGTCAAAGCTAGAAAAAGAGAGAGAGCAGGGAATCTACAGGCCACCCGCATCGCCATGTTTGCAGCTAACGGCAGGCACTGGGTGTCGCCGTTCCCGCCGACAAATTCAGCCGACGAGCATCGCTTTGACGACGTGATGCTGGCGGCGCCGAATGCCGCCAGACTTGGCGCTGGTGCTAGACGGGACGGCAACTGGCTGCTGCTCAAGGAGGATGAAGCGGCGGCTGCGTTGGCAAGGGCAGATGCCGACATCAAGGATGGATCGGGTCGACTGCAATTCGGCGACGCCGCCGACCAGAGCGATGTCGAAAGCGAGTTCGAGGTTGGCGTTTCTCTTTGATTTTTAAGTACACATTTTTTATTTAGATAAAATTTCAATCAGAAAGCTCTCCATATCGGGCCCGCAGCTGAACACGGGCGGCGGCCGCATCATTTTCAGTCGGGCACCCCGAGCTCCTTGGCCGGGCAGGGGGCAGCCGGTGCCGCAGCCGTCCGCGTCTGCTGGATTCGATCGAATGGAGGGCGTCGGCCAATGCTTCTATCAAGGCCGCAGGCAGCAGCCGTCGGCTGTGATTCACCAAGCGGTGCGCACGCACCCGATGATCGCTGATGCAGCAAGAAAGCAGCAGCCGCAGCAGCATCAGCAGCAGGAGTTGCCTCACTGGCAAACCGAAATCCCAAACGGAGGCAACAGCAGCGCCAGCCGGACAAGCAAGAGATTCTCTCTGCGCCGCCTGCTGCACATCAAGCCGTCCAGTCGGCGCTCAGTGTCCCGCTCTCGCTCGACGGCATCAAACTCTGCGTCAGCTTTGACGCAAACAACGCCGACGCAGCAGCTGCCTAGATCTGGCGGCGTGAATGGCAAAAGTGTGCAGCAATTCACGTACGCGGACAGCAAGATTTACCAGCCGTACCATCGCGTGGACTTGCCGCATCAGAATGGATTCGCCAACGTTGGCAGACCGTCAGCGGTGCCCAGCCGTTTCAGTGCCGAGGTGACGCTGGGCAGCCGGAGTAACCGGCCGCAGCCGGCGCCGAATTACCGCGGCTCGTAGGCCCGCTTGGCTGACTGACTGCCTAGTTGGCTATATCTTGTCAGCTACAACAGCCTGCGCCAGCTGTCGAATCTTTCTGGTCGACTTTCCTGTGTTGTGAATAGTACAGACGGATTGTTAAAGTACATTAGTTTTTTGGGAGCGGACAACTGACTCTTGCGTGTGTATGTACATACTTTACATCTTTGGATGATCAAATCATTGCCCCTAGAAGCTGGTGATTAAAAAATTCAATTCTAGACCTATCAATCTGCAGTGGCAAAAATTTTGTACGTAAATCTAGCATAAGAAAGACTATTTTAGTTAGCTAAGTAGATTGACAGTAGCATTAGCAGATAGATAAGTCTGTAATTATGAGGAATCTATCTCGGTACAGATTTGAATCAAAATAGAATGCCTGTACCCAGTCAGAAAGTGCAGTCAAAGTAGAAAATGGAGGCTAGACTAGAGTAGGCGCTATTTCAGATGTAATACAGTTGTTCTCTAGAATGATGCTGCACGATCTTGTCTCGAAAAGCACTTTTATTAGACTGTCAGAATTGTCTGACCATATCTCGCATATTGCTGCCAATTAAAGCTCGAAAGCAAAATTTGTAATTCCTCCTTTGTACAATCTCGCACTCTGCGAGATCGAGTGCGCTGCTGAAGAATGAAACCCCCAAGATTGCCCCAACCCGTTGCAGTGCGTGCTGCCATACGCATATCTGTACTAGAGAGTTGCTTGGCTACAATGGACAGCCATCTTTGCGTGGTTCATTGTTGAAATGTGAGCCAGCTTTTTTGCATGAGCAATTAGTATTATCAGTCCAGACTCTCTCCTTCATTAATTGCGAAGCTTAAAGACATGCGTATTCATGCTCGGCCTGACTTAAAATTACACGCGCATATTTGTAAACCCATCACTTATATATGTACGCCTCATCTACCTCGTCTGAAAAAGTATGAGAATTACGCGAAAATACACTGTGACAGCGCTTTAATAAGATTATACTAAAGGTAAACTTATTTTGTTATGCGCTAGCCTTGGCTTATCAAGTTTTTTGAAGTATCTTGCTGGAGTGCCGACAGAGCGAGCAAGCACCGTATAATCCGTTACCATAAATCAGAACATTTGACTGAACTCACCCAAATTGAAAACGATTCAAAATATCTAGTTTGTACCATATGCTACTAGCAGTAGAACGTGTAATAAATTCTTTATGTTAAACAAATTATATGCAAGTCAGCTACGCCAGTATTTTATTCATACGAGCTATGCATGTTGGCAATTGGCTAGTCTAAACCGAAAAAAATATATAGCTATTAACGATTCAAATCAAGTCTTCATATAAGCCAAGTCTTACGCTTTTGAGAGCTCGTAAAATGGGATACTTTTCAGAGACAATATAATTATAATGAAAATTTTGTGACCAATTATTAATGCAATCATTTAGCTGCTTATCAAATGAATTTCCTGCTAAATACAGACTGTAATGCTAGTTATGATTAGCTAAATACATAATAATTCAAGCATATTAAAAACAAACTATTTTTACAAAAATGTGTAAATTCGTGACAGATTAGAATTGAAAATTTTCCGCTTGTGACATACAGAAAAAAATGCATACTGAGAAAGGTGAAATTGATTTCCTAAAATGTATAATAACCTAATTGCATTTATTTGACAGACAAAAAAATTTTTGATTTAGCACCATGTTTCTATATTATTAATAATGGACAATGCATATTCCTAAATTTTAAAGTATCATTGGTTTCTAAATTCGGTTTATTATTAATGGCTAATGGTTCTAAATCACAAAATTTATGAAAAATTAAAAAAATTTCCTATTGCGTTGACTTGTGGAAGAAATGCATGTGTAAAAACGATTATTTTTGAGGACGAGTTGTTGGGGGATTTCTTGGTTCAAGGTTTATGCTAGAGTTTTCGGTGATAAAAAATGCTAGTGATAAGAAACAGCTACAAGTCTCACTGCGACCCCCCGGCTGCGCAGTGAGCCGCCAGCATCTCGGAAGTTCGAGCAAAATGCTCCTCGGCGCACACCAGCCTATAATTGAGCTCCAACTCGTCTGTTTGGCCAGTCAGTTCAGAGGCGGACTGGCTTGACCCGACAGAAGCCAGTTTCAGCTTGGGAAAAGACTCCACTACAGAGGGCGGCAGCGTCGGCGGGATCGTGTTGGTCAACAGCAGCAGCCGGCACGCCTGCTGGGGCACCAGACCGAGCAGCTCGGCGAGGCGGTCAATTGTACGTTTTAGTCGGCGACTTGCCCGACTGTCGGACAAGAGCGGATTCTCTCCGGCAATGCCAGTGCCGGATTCGAGGGCCAGCTGACGCTGATGAAGCTGTTCAGCATCCGACAGCTGGCAGAGCGGCTGCGACATCACACTGTTAGCCGTACTATTGGCAGAAATGTTCAGCTTTGGCGAATTGGTGCAATCAAACGCGCCAACTTGCACCTCCGAGTCGAACAGGCGGACGCCTTTCAGTTTGGAGACGGCGCGGTTGGCGAAGCTGGGATCTGGTGAAGGGCAGGGATTCGGGGCTCGGTTGTAATAGAAATTTCCGGGAGGGAAAAGTCGTCTCCAGAAATCTTACAATAAATAAATGCTAGATAAAATCGACAAGTTTCCCTAGGTTTTTGTACTCATTTATGGGTTGCTTCACTGCCTATCATACGTTTATGACGCACTAATTAGATGACGAGGCATTTTCTTGCCTAAAAAAGTGTATAGTTACTCCTGCTGTTTACCCTTAAAATATTTTCAGACTTCGGCTACCTTTATGATTTTTTTAATCTAGACATTTCTAGACACAAGCGCTTCAATTCGATTGCCCGGGTCAGTTAAAGAATACTTCTTTATTCTTTAAAGAATAAAGCGAGTTTTGCGACGGTTACCCAGGGACAACTTGCGGTTCAGTCAAAATTCTAGGGTGCAGGATGAAAAAAACCGAAAAAAAGAAAATGAAACCGCATTAAAAAATTAGCCAAATCACCTGAGGAATAGACAAACGCATTCCACAACTCCCGATTAGGATCCCAACAGATTTTAATCTGTAGAATCTTTCCTAACGGCCTGACCAGTTTGTGCACCTCCGTAAAGAGGTGCGTTCGGCTCAGCGCCTTAGCATTAACCAGATAGATGCTAGATGCGCGATCCGCCTTCTGCCCGTTAGCGGCGCACTCAACAACAGTCCAGGGCGACGGCTGCAGTCGGGTTCTCAGGCTGCTCTCCGCCAAGCTGACTTGGAGCCGGCAGCCGCGTAATTCAACGCCATCAAATCTGATGACCGCCACGTAGGCGCCGTGGGCGCAGGCGAAATCAATAAATGCGAAGCCGTTCCTGCGGTGTGGGGGGCGGCGCGGGTGCTGCGGATTAGTGGCCGGGATTTTCAATACCGACTGCAATCTGACGCTTGATAGGCAACTATCTTCATCGGTAATGCTCATGGGATTTTAGTAGGATAGGAGTCAGATCCCTAGACAATGATGCTCATGGGATTACAGCAGAATAGGAGTCAGATCTCTAGCCAATGATGCTCATGGGATTACAGCAGGATAGCAGTCAGATCCCTAGACAATGATGCTCATGGGATTACAGCAGGATAGCAGTCAGATCCCTAGCCAATGATGCTCATGGGATTACAGCAGGATAGCAGTCAGATCTCTAGCCAATGATGCTCATGGGATTACAGTAGGATAGGTGTCAGATCCCTAGCCAATGATGCTCATGGGATTACAGCAGGATAGCAGTCAGATCCCTAGCCAATGATGCTCATGGGATTTCAGTAGGATAGGAGTCAGATCCCTAGCCAATGATGCTCATGGAATTACAGCAGAATAGGAGTCAGATCCCTAGACAATGATGCTCATGGGATTACAGCAGAATAGGAGTCAGATCCCTAGCCAATGATGCTCATGGGATTTCAGTAGGATAGGAGTCAGATCCCTAGCCAATGATGCTCATGGGATTACAGCAGAATAGGAGTCAGATCCCTAGCCAATGATGCTCATGGGATTTCAGTAGGATAGCAGTCAGATCTCTAGCCAATGATGCTCATGGGATTACAGCAGAATAGGAGTCAGATCCCTAGCCAATGATGCTCATGGGATTACAGCAGAATAGGAGTCAGATCCCTAGACAATGATGCTCATGGGATTACAGCAGAATAGGAGTCAGATCTCTAGCCAATGATGCTCATGGGATTACAGCAGGATAGCAGTCAGATCCCTAGCCAATGATGCTCATGGGATTACAGCAGGATAGCAGTCAGATCCCTAGCCAATGATGCTCATGGGATTACAGCAGGATAGCAGTCAGATCTCTAGCCAATGATGCTCATGGGATTACAGTAGGATAGGTGTCAGATCCCTAGCCAATGATGCTCATGGGATTACAGCAGGATAGCAGTCAGATCCCTAGACAATGATGCTCATGGGATTACAGCAGGATAGGACTCAGGTCCCTAGCCAATGATGCTCATGGGATTTCAGTTGGATAGGAGTCAGATCTCTAGCCAATGATGCTCATGGGATTTCAGTTGGATAAGATTCAGATCCCTAGACAATGATGCTCATGGGATTACAGCAGGATAGCAGTCAGATCCCTAGCCAATGATGCTCATGGGATTACAGCAGGATAGCAGTCAGATCCCTAGCCAATGATGCTCATGGGATTTTAGTAGGATAGGAGTCAGTTCTCTAGCCAATGATGCTCATGGGATTACATCAGAATAGGAGTCAGATCCCTAGCCAATGATGCTCATGGGATTTCAGTAGGATAGGAGTCAGATCCCTAGACAATGATGCTCATGGGATTTCAGTTGGATAAGAGTTAGATCCCTAGACAATGACGAGACAATGAGGAGGCACTCACTCACTTAACTGGTGAATTTTGTTTAGGCGGACAAATTCGCACGGCGATAACCTTGCCAGCCGCGGAGAAGAAAGCGGACAACTCGGCCCTAGAGACCCGATTTGACGGTACGCCAGCGGCGTACACGGAGGCCAGCGGGCCGTCAGAAACTGTAGAGCACTGACAGTAGTCCGACATTGATGGTAAGCAAGCGATAAGGCGCTCCTGCCTTCCGTAATTATGCAATAAATAAAAAGTAACATTCTTCTTAAAACTTTTAAGCATTTCAAATAATAGCTAATGATTATGAATTAACAACACCATCATTCCTAGGTAGGGAAATCATCAATCACACACTGACCCGCTATTCCTTCTATCGCTTCGGGTACTGCCATCTCTGCTGTCCCTCAGTCCCCCAGTTATCACACCTGTCAATCATGAAAATCACTATTAACTCTTCTATTCCTTAGAGTGCAAAGCTACCCATCTGGTATCTTAAAATGTCTCTTCTTAAGCTACACCTCTGCTACAACTGATGCAACCGAAAAATGAGTAAAAAATTATTTCTAGCCGTCATAACTGTACAAGAGAATCAGCGTCACTGAATGCAACACACAAATGAATTATAATTATTGTGATTTATGATATCATATTGTAAGCAAGACACAGTACAACAAATTTGTGTGAAAAGAGCTTTAAGAAAAAGAATTTCGCTGTTATTTAAAAATTTACATACGCAAAAAGAACATTAATAGCGCAGAACAGACACGAGTACTGCATTGTGCATCTGGACAGCCGCACAGGGGAACCCAAACCTATCAAAGCATTAATCAAGAAATGCAGCAGATTGTGGTAAATCTATCTATCTGGTTTCTGGGCGAGGGGCAGCAGATAAGTTTTCCTTCGAAACAGAGAGACGATTCAACCAATAGAGATCAGCTAAAATACAGTCAGATAAGCAAAATACTAAAAAAACAGATAGTAGTGCGGCTAAATTAATCAGTAATTGGGAGTCTGCACAGCTGGTGAAACGAGCAAAGACTTAAAAAAATCAATTTAATAAACTAACAGGAATACACTATGCGGCCGGAATACGCACAACTGACACATCTTAAACAGAAAAAATTACTTAACAAACAAACAAGCAAAACAATTATAATACACAAGTACACTGATTCAGCTTGATTCTAATTTCTAGCTAACTGAGACAGGCGGAAAGGACACGTCCGCAATTCAGAACTGAACACGGCATCAACGCAGTGTCAGTTGAACGCCACATACACAGTCTGGGTCCCGTTGCCGCCTCCGCCGCCAACAGCGCCGTCGTCGCCACCGCCAGCTCCGCCTGGGCCGCCGCCTCCAGCCTGAGGATTGGCGGCCCGTTCGTTGGCGGCCTCCAGTTTGTTGGCCTCGCGATATTTCATTAGATAGAGCTTCAATGGCTCAATGTAGCTGTCCAGCCCGACCGCCTGCATTGCGGTCAGGATGTCCTCGCCATTCATTGTTTTGCGCTTCTCCTCTTGGCACCGGTCAGAGGCTTCCGAGGTGACAAACGAGATAAACTCGGAGACGCATTCCTGGACGCATTCCTTGGCCTCTTTGGTGATTTTGCCAGTCTCTGGTATGGTTCGCTTCATAATCTTCGATATGTTGGCTATGGGCAGGAAGCGGTCCTGGTCACGAATTGGCGAGCACCTACCAACTGGCCGACTGTCTCCATCAAGGCTGCCAGCAGTCCCTGTGGCGCCCCCTGCGCCAGGCGTTGGCCCAAAGCCCGAGCCTGAGTGCTCGTCAGAGTCCTGCAAGTTTCATGCATTTATTGTAAAAACTTGTGTACAATCAGCTTAATTTCGATCCCAAAGTGTTCAATAAAAATATTAATGTATTAATTTATATGTAGAATTTATATAAAAAAATATTATGTAATGATAGTGTGGGTGAAGCTCCAGAAAGCAATGCTATCAGCTATCAGACAGTTACTTTACTGAGTTCAATATTGAGATTTGATAACCTTCAACACTTCTGCTTGAAAAATAAAGTTTTAAACTTTTTATATAAATTCAGGGAAAAAGAATAGATATTTAGGTAAATAGTTTTTTAGCAGCTACAAATGATACTATATACTGAGTTAGATAAAAGAAAGAAATTTTACAACAATTTTTTCCACAAAAGTTTTATAGATTTTTAAATTTGCAAGAAATATGTAAAGAAAAATTAGAAAGTTTGTACTCTATACATTTAAGCAACAAACTTACTAAGAAAAAAAAATATTTAAAGCATCTAAGAAAAATTTATAACTTGTTTTTCACCTAAAAGTTTGATATAAAATTACTTATGTTTGATATAAAATTACTTATAAGTGTTTAACAATACACTAAAAAGTTTTTAAGGAAATTTTCAAAAACAAGTAATAATAAACAAATAATTAGTATTGAGCAATATTAATATGCCCAGAGACAATTAGTTACTTATTCATATTATATTGTTTAATGTATAATAAAATATCATAGATTATGTAGATTTATTTATTATATATTGCAATAGGCCTAACTCTAAATCACAATTTCCCAGCAATTTTTGTAAAATTATTAATAAAACTAGCACTGAATATTCCAATTTTTTAAATTAATTTGCATCTTCTATTAGACTTTCAAAATGCAAATTTACTAAACAATGATTATGAATAAAATATTTGAATAAATGGAGTACTTATAGGCATGGGCTTAAAGACACGGCGGCCATGTCTATAATGGGACAGCTTAAAGTAAAGGTATGGTGGCCATTTTGATAATGTAGTCAGCTTAAAGACATGGCGGCCATGTCTAATGTGATGTTAGAGCTTATTAACAGACAATTTAGAGACACGGCTGCCGTGTCTATAAGCTCCAATATTATAGACACGGCAGCCGTGTCTGTAAGTATGGTCCTGGTTAGAACTTGCAGACATGGCTGCCGTGTCTATAAGCTTTTGCATTATAGACACGGCCGCCATGTCTCTAAGTGTGGCGTTGAATAAATCATGAAATTCCTTTTTAAGCTAAGCTATTTTTAAAAACTTAAATCTAAGTTAGTCATCTTAAATAGAAATATTATAAGTAACAGGTAAATAAAGTATTTTATTTTTAAAATAATTTTCATCAACTTTTTATTATTCAAAATGTTGATTCCTTTAAAATTTAGAAGCAATTAAACAATCATAACTCAAAGCAATAGTAAAAACAAATGAATATAACAAATAAAATTATGTTTTTTCTTAGAAAAATAAAATTAATGACTAATAGTCTTAAAAACCAGTTTAAAATCCTTTTTTAATTCTAAACTATTCTAATATTTTTTCTAATATTTAAGATAATTCTATAAAATTTTTATTGATCTTAGTTAGTATTCTGATTTTCTATTTGGCACTAAGATTTTAGACACATACGTGCCTATGTACAATGGCATATTAATTGTAACAAAAAGCTAAATTTGGGCTAGGCCTATCCCAAGTAAAAAATGGTCATTTAATTTCAAATATTAGCCTATTTTAAAAGGCCTAGCTAATACTATGAATCCAAAAAGGTAGATTAAGCACTGTCATATATTATTAAAATAGCTAAAATAACAAGATAGCAATTGATAAAAAATATTATAATTTGTAGCAAGTAATACCCATTAGGCCTAATGAAAAAAAATTGCAGAAGATAAAGGTAGGCCTATTGTTTGTAATCCATCAGTTTAGTACAGTTAGCTGGTCAGCCAGTTTAGTATTATGGGATCCTTAAAGGCAACACATAACATGATTCAAGAAGGTTATTAATCTATTTCTTTTACATACCTACTAATTCAATTTAATCGTTTTAGTCCAGACCAAGTGACTTAAGTGTTTTGAATTTCGAAAATATACTTATATGACCAAGCTTAGAGCAAAAAATCGCCCAGCCAAAGTCATAGGCTAGGCCTATTATTGAATGTCAGTAGGCCTACAAACTTGTGGCAGGTGGGTCCACCAATTTCTTAATTTTTTCCATGAATTTTCCTGATACGATACTGAGGGTGGGGTGGAAAGAAAAGAAAAGTTGGCAGTTCTTGGTTTTTTTCAGTGGCGTATGCTGGGGGGATACGGGGATATATCCCCCCCCATTTTCCCGACTGACCCAAGGCTGGTGGTGGAAAGATGCAAGATGGTGGGTGGGTGGGATGGGATGTTTTTGGCGGGGATTTGTGGGCAGGCGCTGGCTGGCTTGACAAAAGAACAGTTCACAACTTTTGACTGTCGTCTTATTTACAGGTACACCCCATTATGTTCAAACTTCCGAGGATGGCAATTGGTAAATATAATTCCTACGGTGTTAAATTAGCTAGTTAGGTGCATCAAAACAAAGTACCACAAGTTCGAAGATAACCAGCTAGACAAAATGTTTTTTGTCGATTCCTGGAAGTGCCATTAATTAGTTTAGATGTGCCAATATTTTTCTGGTTACCCCCCCCCCTAATTGAATTCCAGCATACGCCACTGGTACTGTTTTGTTGGTTGGCGACTATTCGAATTTGTGCCGAAATTCCACCAAATTGCCAATTAGTTCAAACAACTGTCGGTGAAGTAGGGGAGATCTCCGTCTGCCGGGTGCCTCAAGTCCGGAGGGAGGGTAGTTAATCCGTAGCTGAGCGGTCTGTAGGCGACGTTGCGATAAATGGCTCCTAGTAACGGTAGCTTTAGCGGGGACTCGAATTGTTGCGTAATCCCGAATTGTTCCAGGCGTCGATGCGTTGGCGAATATTCTCTACGAAAATGTTCTCGATATTACTAGTAGTAGGCTGCCACCAGAGAGAGTGTAATATTGTCGACTGACTAGTCTAATTTCTTACCTCTCTCAATTTAGAGTTGTCTCTTTTATGACGATGGGTATATAGTCGTGAGTGGTTCTCACTAATCGCAATCGAATAAATAAGTTAATTCACACTTCCAAAGTCTCAAGGTGAATGTTGGTTTACTCAATTCGGGATACTAAGTTTATTATTTGATTAATAAATTTCAGCGCTACAAAACAAGTTAATATTTAAATGAGAACAGGCTCAACCAAAAGGAAACAGCAGAATAAGGAGAGAGCGCTAACAGTCCTTAGTGGCGGTTCGGGCCTCCTAACACTAAAACTTACGTCTAAACTCTCACACCACTCGACACGCATAAAAATCGAACAAAAACATGGGATATTTATATTGAAATCAGTTCCGCGGAATAAAAATTGAATAGGTACAGCGGGGAACGAAGGAAAATCCACAAGGGAACAAAAGAACAAAAAGGAGAGAAAATGAGAGAATGATGCAGAACAGAGCTGAAAACGGAAGGCAGGAATGAGGCGGAAACGAGATAAGACTCAGCAGGAACCAGGAAGATCGACGAGGAACCGGAAAACGAGAACGAAGAGGAACGGACGAGGAGACCGCGGAGAAGAACAAAATAAACTAAAAGCAAAAATTATTCGCACGAACTTAAAAAAGTCTGAGGGGCAGGCCGAGAGAGACAAAAAAGTGGACAAGTGGGCCAGAATTGGCTACTTCGTGTTTGTTAAAAGTGGGCCAAAATTGGTCATAAAATTTTTTTTTATTTTGCCTTAAAAAATGTTCATTACATTATTTTATGCTCTAATCTGAATTTTTTTTTGATTTGGTGTATTATTAAAGAAGTTATGGAACTTCGAAATACAAAGTAGATCCCTATTCATTTACATTGAAACGGTACGAAGCGTTTTGGGGTGGGTGAATTTTAATGCAAGAATATCTGGGTAGGCAAAGTAGCACCTTTTTAACAAGCTATTTCCTCGAAATTGACAGAAAAAAATAGGAAAATCCAGGTTAATAGAAAATATATTCGAAATATATACGAAACCCATGAAATATATGGCTAGTAAATATAAGTAAAGAAGTGATTAAGTGTGTAATTAAATATATACGCTATAGCTGTGCCCAAGCCAGATCTAAGCAACTAGAATGCAGTAAGTAATTAATATTTTTTAAAACACAACTGGTAGTATTCTCTCCATAGTTCTAAACAGAGCATCATCAACAAAACAAGGTTTCTACGTACTGCTAAGAGATATGCCTTTTTAAATTAGCTTGATTTGAATCAAGTATCTACTAAAAAGGTTTATAACCAAAGCTTTTGTATAGTATATTGTTTCTGTTATATTGTTACTAAAATAACTAAATATTCTATGTAGCCACCATAGTCAGAAAGGTGGCCTTTTTGGGGGAAAATTCCCGTGCACACGAAGGGTCTTGGCGCACAAGCGCAGTGCCCACAAAGGGTTTTGGCGCATATTGGTGCACAAGTGGTGCAAAATTGCTAATATAATAGGCAAAATTAGCAAAAATGTGTCTACTTTGTGAAGATTTAGAGGAGAGTACAAGCAAAAACATAGCAAATAGGAAGAAGTAGAGAAGAAATTGTTTGTGGGACCTTTTTTATTTTTTGGTCCTTCAAACTTTTGACCCTAACTTTGGTGCATAGACGGCGCACAGATTGTCCCCAAAATTTATTCTGGTGCCATAGTCAGGAAGGTGGCACATTGTGCACTGGAATAAATTTTGGGGGGACAATCTGTGCGCCGTCGAAGCGCCATTTGTGCGCCAAAAGTTCAAAGGACCAAAAAAAGGTCCCGCGGACAAGTTCTTCTCTATTTCTTCCCTGGGTTTTTTGTGCTATAGGGATACTATAGCATCTTGACTTTGAGAATAGTATCCTGAAATTTGATATAGGATGCAATTTTGCATCCTGATTTTTTTAATTCTTCATAATAAAATGCTTCTTATTTAAGACTTTTGAATAATTGCATCCCAAACCCTGAAATTGCATCCTAAAATGAAGAACATGATGCGATTTTGCATCCTATGCCCAGCAAAAAAATAAACCCAGCTTCTTCCACTTTGCTACGTTTGTGCTTATAATCTTGTCTAAATCTTCACACAGTAGTCACATTTTTGCCTATAATATTACCAATTTTGCACTGCTTGTGCACCAAAATGCACCAAAACCCTTTGTGTGCACCGTGCTTATATGCCAATGTGCACCAAGATCCTTTGTGTGTGCCGCGCTTGTGTGCCAATGTGCGCCAAGACCCTTCATGTGCGCCAGAATTTTCTGCCAAAAAGGCCACCTTCCTGACTATGGTTCTGGCACACACTGTGCCACCTTCCTGACTATGGTATAGCCAGTTTTAGCTATGAAAATTAATTATATGCAAAGAAAATATTTGAATTATACTTTTTATGTGTTTCCCAAAGAATTCATCAATTTTTGTGGTATGCTCATTACTTTTGTATAAATATATGTATTTTTTAGTCTATATTTTGCCTGTTTTGCAAGATAAAAAATATTATTTTGTCAATTTGTCAATAACTCTAACATGGATTTTATCTGACCCTTTAACTGCAAATATAGCTTCTAATTCCCTAAATATATAGGTATCCAGCTTCTAATGCCCTAAATACATATCCTGCATATATAAAAGTCATTTTAACAAAATTTTTAATTTCCACAAAACTGTAAACAAAAGTGCAGCTATAATTTTTATAAAATATGTAACAACTGCTAGCTGTTAATTTTTTGCTTTTCTTTTTTAAAAGTCTAGTATAATGATCACAAATGTTAGATGGCTGGTTGTGAGACAAGTATTGATACTTGTAGAGTAATTTCCACAAAATACACTTTAGTTGTCATACCTTTGCCCACCTTTTAAAGGTATAATAGCAATATTTTAAATACGCACAACTAAAGGGCATTGCAAAAATATTACCTCTGTTTCTTCAGGGGCAAGCTGTCCAAGGTCATTAACAGTGGAACATATACACATATAAATAAAAGAAAATATTTTGCTGATCTTAAAATAGCCTAGTTACCAAGGTCACCAGATCTTAAATTCCTTGGCACATGACTGACAGGACTCAGCAGGAATTTGGCTCTGCTGCCGCTGCATGCAGGCTTATGGTGATGTCCTTGGTTGAATGGGCTTTTCACAATCTTGAAACCAGTTTAAATTTTGTTGCAAATTTCCTATCTCCATAGTGTATTTTAAGAATAGCCCACTCTGTACTGACCCTTTGGTAGCAAGTTTATCGCATCCCCAGGCTATTGCACTCCAGTTTGAGTTTCAGTCTTAGCCTTTGAGTTGTTAGTTTTGTGTCAAGTTACTCGTAGACATGTGTTCCTCTACCTGTCCCTAACCAAGTCCAAACCCCTACCCTAACCAAAAGCCATCTCTTGCCACCAATTTCAGGCTACAGAACAGGCCACTCATCTGCTGAGACCAAAGGCGCTGCCGGCGCAGCAGAGCCTCAGCCATCCTAGCAGCAGCAGAAGCTCTCACCCTAGCCTGTTTGCTGCGCTGCAAGCGCCTCGCCGCAGCTCCCGGCTGCAGTCGCTGTCACCAGCTGTGCTGCCAGGCCAGTTGTGATGCTTAAGCTGAGGATTTATTTCAGCCTCAATTTCATGAGCAACAAGGCACGCTGGCCAAGAAGCTCCCACCCTGGCCTACTTGCTATGCTGGCCACCCTGGTCACCAGCTGCGCCACCACTAGAGAAATTACCCGACAGAGGCTGTCAACTGTGGAGCAACAATTTAGTGGCATGCTTAAAAGCTTCAAAGCTTTCTTGGACTCAGTGTCGCTTTTATTACCTGCTGTCCATGCCAAGTCCTTGAGGCCCGTCTGTGATCTCCCCAACTTTTCTTCAGGCCCTTCTTTGATCTCCCCCACTGTCCTTCAGGCCCTTCTGTGATCTCCCTCATGTGTTTATTCCAATCTATCTAGTATTTTTTTTTCAAATAAATTAGCATTTGCTTTAGTAAACTTTGAATTTTAAGTGAATTGTTTTTACTGGTATTCATTACCGTTTAACTGTACAGAGTTCCATAATAAGCGTAAAATAATAAAAGTAAACTACTTACATGGATTAAAGTTGCTATGTTTTTTTAATTCTTGTAATAACACTTGTAACAAAATGTTTGATGCCTTCAATTTTCCTGCTTCCATTGATCCAAAACGTCTAAATAGTTGATTTTTAAAATCATAATGAACCTGAGTTTGTTTAACCTAACTACAAATGAGCTCACCTAATTTGTCCATAAATCTAAACAGGTGCTTCAGTCAAGTTGGGATAATACTAGAAGCCTATTATCCTGTTCTCATATTTTTACCTGTACATGTACCTCAGCCAAGGACCACTAGGAAAATCCGACAAATCCTTTAGGCTGCCAAAAAGTGAGTGACTGACTGTGAGTGAGTCGGTAGGTAGGTAGGTCAGCCGACACTTACTCCCAGCTCAAAACAGACAAATCTCTCAGGCTACGAAAAACTGAGTGAGTGAATCAGTGAGTGGGTGAGTGAGTGAGTCAGAGAGAGCGTGTAGGTAAGTGAGTGAGTGGTTAGACTTCCGCCTGTCATTCTATGAAGTGGAAAATCCGAAAAAAGCCAAATGAAGTATTTACTGGGCAACGTAATAGCCCGCAGTCTTCATTCACAAAGCTTAGACGCAATCAAAACGAGATTTGCGGGGAACAAGCTGGCAGATTTACAATGCATGTAACTATCTAGCTAGTTGCTACGAATATAATTTGCTGGATATTTAAAGCAAAAAAGCAGTGCTGTATTCATGTCAAAGGTTCTAGACGTGAAAAATGATGTTGATTTAGGACAAAAAGTGATAGTTTGGTTTAAAGCCTCAATGTAGCATACTATTTTACTGAATCGCCCTTGTCTTTAATATATATGCTCCAAGAATGTTTCTACAATACTTCGTCTGTCACGAAATGCAGTTGGAATTTATGTACGAAGCTTTGTGATGCTTAGCTGCGTCATCTCGTACTGTCCATCTACTGGTCTATCTTGACTTTGAGCTCAACCATTTTTAAGCAACATATCAACAGAGCATGGAGTAGATAGTTAATCTGACTAAAGTGGATGGCATCATTTATCGAAAAATCAAAAGTGCGATATTATATATGCAACACAAACTTTCGCTGGAAATTGCAGTATAGTCCCGCTGGACTATATGTCAAAGCTTTTTGGACCAAAGTCAATGATTAGTTGTTTGTCCAATGACAATGGTAGCTTCGCCACTCATGAAAATTTATTCATTGTCAAATTTCCAAACCATATAGACAACATTACTGTCTCGCGACTAATTATAAATAAAAGACGATTATAAATTGACTTACATTGTCAATGCACGAAGAAGTGTGACAATAAGCCATCAGGTTTACAACCCGAATCAAGCATAATTCTGCTTTATCTATCTATCTATCTAAACTATCTATCTGTTGGGTTTCGGCTTTGTCGTTTTACCGACGCGGCCTCAGGGCACCGATCTTATCGACAACTCTGGCCTCCTATTCCCGATCTCGAGGTCAGCCCCAGGGGTAGATTTCCTGGCAAAATTTTGGGCTAAACTAAGCATTTGCATTTGGGCCAGGACCGGTTTGTTCGGTAGCAGTATAGATGTGTGGCGAGTGGCTAGGTCCAATGATATGCTATGCTATAATGCTATAGTGCTTATGCTATACTGCTATGATCGGAGGCGACAGCGAGAGACAGACACGGAGATATGAAAGGTAGAGACGCCAGCCCCAGAAGAAAGCTGACAGACCCGCCGCCACCAACTTGTGTGGACTGCATCATCAGACAGCCGTATTGAAACCCATTTCTCGACCAATTGAGGTCTGATTTCCACCAAAAACTAGTGTCTTCTAGCTGTCAATCTCGAAGTCATAGCCAACTAAGGGACACTGCAGGATTAAGATCGCATGACCCAGGCAGGCTCAAATGACTTTTGCAGGGAGTTCTTGCATGTATCGGATTACATGTATGTGGACTCGAATGCACTGTTATATTATTAAGAGGGGTAAGTCAGGAATGTCTAAGCTTCAGGCCCTAATGCTTCAACTAACTACTGTAAAGCACTAAAATGACCTAATTAGCCTCTTCTAAAAGTCCGCCCTAACTACTCTAAAGATTACATTTAGTTACACTAATACTTGGGCTGCCGTGCTGCCCCGAAATGCGCTAATTTGCTATTTAGTTGCTTGAACCTACTACTAACTGTACTACGAAGTATACAGTCTGCCAATTTTGAACTCTAACACTTAGAAGAAAGTGTTACAAGAGCTAAATGCAGATTTCGAACCAACCCTGACATTCACAAACTATATATTTCTACATTAAGTTGTTTTAACCTGCATACTTGGTCTGCAAACTTTGAACGCTACCAGTTAGAAGAAACTGTGCCGGCCAGAGCTGATGGCCAATTTCAAACCAACCTGGCCTTCACAAACTATATAATTTTCCAAAAAGTTGTTCTAAACTGAAACGAAACAGCATACAAAGTCTGCAAATTTTGAACGCTACCACTTAAAAAAAACTGTAGCAAGCTCCTAACGGATTTCGAACCTACCCTAACATTTATAAACTTTATATTTTGCGATTAGGTCATATAAACCTAACATCAAACAGTACAAAAAGTCTGCGAATTTTGAACGCTACCGGTTAGAAGAAACTGTGGCGGCAAGAGCTGATAGCGAATTTCGAACCATTTATAAACTTTATATTTTGCGATTAGGTCATATAAACCTATAGCACAAAACAGCATACACAGTCTGCAATTTTTGAACTGTAACACTTGGAAGAAACTGTGACCAGAGCTAAATGCAGATTTCGAACCAACCCTGACATTCACAAACTATATATTTCTACATTAAGTCGTTGTGACCTCTAACGCTACCACTTAGAAAAAACTGCGACGGCCAGAGCTGAAAGCGAATTTTGAACCAACCTGGCATTTACAAACTATATAGTTTTCCATTGAGTTGTTCTAACCTGAAACGAAACGGCATACTTGGTCTGCAAATTTTGAACGCTACCACTTAGAAGAAACTGTGGCGAGAGCTCATAACGGATTTCGAACCTACCCTAACATTTATAAACTTTATATTTTGCGATTAGGTCATATAAACCTAACATAGAACAGCATACAAAGTCTGCAAATTTTGAACGCTACCACTTAGAAAAAACTGTGACGGCCAGAGCTGAAAGCGAATTTTGAACCAACCTGGCATTTACAAACTATATAGTTTTCCATTGAGTTGTTCTAACCTGAAACGAAACGGCATACTTGGTCTGCAAATTTTGAACGCTACCAGTTAGAAGAAACTGTGGCGAGAGCTCATAACGGATTTCGAACCTACCCTGACATTTATAAACTTTATATTTTGTGATTGGGTCATATAAACCTAACATAAGACAGCATACAAAGTCTTTTGGGTCATATTGGGTCATATAAACCTAACATAAAACAGCATACAAAGTCTGCGAATTTTGAACGCTAACAGTTAGAAGAAACTGTGGCCAGAGCTGATAGCGAATTTCGAACCAACCCTGACATTCAGAAAGTACATATTTTGCGATTAGGTCATGTAAACCTAACAGAAAACAGCATACACAGTCTGCAAATTTTTAACTCTAACACTTGGAAGAAACTGTGACAAGAGCTAAACGCAGATTTCGAACAAACCCTGACATTCACAAACTATATATTTCTACATTAAGTTGTTCTAACCTGAAAGGAAACATCATACATGGTCTGCAAATTTTGAACGCTACCACTTAGAAGAAACTGTTGCAAGAGCTCATAACGGATTTCGAACCTACCCTGACATTCACAAACTATATATTTTGCGATTAGGTCATATAAACCTAGCACAAAACAGCATACAAAGTCTGCAAATTTTGAACGCTACCAGTTAGAAGAAACTGTGGCGGCCAGAGCTGATAGCGAATTTTGAACCAACCTGGCATTCACAAACTATATAATTTTCCATTAAGTTGTTCTAACCTGAAACGAAACGGCATACATGGTCTGCAAATTTTGAACGCTACCACTTAGAAGAAACTGTTGCAAGAGCTCATAACGGATTTCGAACCTACCCTGACATTCACAAACTATATATTTTGCGATTAGGTCATATAAACCTAGCACAAAACAGCATACAAAGTCTGCAAATTTTGAACGCTACCAGTTAGAAGAAACTGTGGCCAGAGCTGATAGCGAATTTCGAACCAACCCTGACATTCAGAAAGTACATATTTTGCGATTAGGTCATGTATACCTAACAGAAAACAGCAGACACAGTATGCAAATTTTGAACTCTAACGCTTGGAAGAAACTGTGATCAAAGCTAAATGCAGATTGCGAACCAACCCTGACATTCACAAACTATATATTTCTACATTAAGTTGTTCTAACCTGAAAGGAAACATCATACATGGTCAGCAAATTTTGAACGCTACCACTTAGAAGAAACTGTGCGAGAGCTCATAACGGATTTCGAACCTACCCTGACATTTATAAACTATATATTTTGCGTTTAGTTCAAATAAACCTAGCACAAAACAGCATAAAAAGTCCGCAAATTTTGAACGCTATTAAGTAGAAGAAACTGTGGCCAAAGCTGATAGCCAATTTTGAACCAACCTGGCATTCACAAACTATATAATTTTCCATTAAGTTGTTCTAACCTGAAACGAAACGGCATACATGGTCTGCAAATTTTGAACGCTACCACTTAGAAGAAACTGTGGCGAGAGCTCATAACGGATTTCGAACCTACCCTAACATTTATAAACTTTATATTTTGCGATTGGGTCATATAAACCTAACATAAAACAGCATACAAAGTCTGCAAATTTTGAACGCTATTAAGTAGAAGAAACTGTGGCCAAAGCTGATAGCCAATTTTGAACCAACCTGGCATTCACAAACTATATAATTTTCCATTAAGTTGTTCTAACCTGAAACGAAACGGCATACATGGTCTGCAAATTTTGAACGCTACCACTTAGAAGAAACTGTTGCAAGAGCTCATAACGGATTTCGAACCTACCCTGACATTCACAAACTATATATTTTGCGATTGGGTCATATAAACCTAGCACAAAACAGCATACAAAGTCTGCAAATTTTGAACGCTATCAGTTAGAAGAAACTGTGGCCAGAGCTGATAGCGAATTTCGAACCAACCCTGACATTCAGAAAGTACATATTTTGCGATTAGGTCATGTATACCTAACAGAAAACAGCAGACACAGTATGCAAATTTTGAACTCTAACGCTTGGAAGAAACTGTGATCAGAGCTAAATGCAGATTGCGAACCAACCCTGACATTCATAAACTATATATTTCTACATTAAGTTGTTCTAACCTGAAAGGAAACATCATACATGGTCAGCAAATTTTGAACGCTACCACTTAGAAGAAACTGTGGCGAGAGCTCATAACGGATTTCGAACCTACCCTGACATTTATAAACTATATATTTTGCGTTTAGTTCAAATAAACCTAGCACAAAAACAGCATAAAAAGTCCGCAAATTTTGAACGCTATTAAGTAGAAGAAACTGTGGCCAAAGCTGATAGCCAATTTTGAACCAACCTGGCATTCACAAACTATATAATTTTCCATTAAGTTGTTCTAACCTGAAACGAAACGGCATACATGGTCTGCAAATTTTGAACGCTACCACTTAGAAGAAACTGTGGCGAGAGCTCATAACGGATTTCGAACCTACCCTAACATTTATAAACTTTATATTTTGCGATTGGGTCATATAAACCTAACATAAAACAGCATACAAAGTCTGCAAATTTTGAACGCTATTAAGTAGAAGAAACTGTGGCCAAAGCTGATAGCCAATTTTGAACCAACCTGGCATTCACAAACTATATAATTTTCCATTAAGTTGTTCTAACCTGAAACGAAACGGCATACATGGTCTGCAAATTTTGAACGCTACCACTTAGAAGAAACTGTTGCAAGAGCTCATAACGGATTTCGAACCTACCCTGACATTCACAAACTATATATTTTGCGATTAGGTCATATAAACCTAGCACAAAACAGCATACAAAGTCTGCAAATTTTGAACGCTACCAGTTAGAAGAAACTGTGGCGGCCAGAGCTGATAGCGAATTTTGAACCAACCTGGCATTCACAAACTATATAATTTTCCATTAAGTTGTTCTAACCTGAAACGAAACGGCATACATGGTCTGCAAATTTTAAACGCTACCACTTAGAAGAAACTGTGGCGAGAGCTCATAACGGATTTCGAACCTACCCTGACATTCACAAACTATATATTTTGCGATTAGGTCATATAAACCTAGCACAAAACAGCATAAAAAGTCTGCAAATTTTGAACGCTATCAGTTAGAAGAAACTGTGGCCAGAGCTGATAGCGAATTTCGAACCAACCCTGACATTCAGAAAGTACATATTTTGCGATTAGGTCATGTATACCTAACAGAAAACAGCAGACACAGTATGCAAATTTTGAACTCTAACGCTTGGAAGAAACTGTGATCAGAGCTAAATGCAGATTACGAACCAACCCTGACATTCACAAACTATATATTTCTACATTAAGTTGTTCTAACCTGAAAGGAAACATCATACATGGTCAGCAAATTTTGAACGCTACCACTTAGAAGAAACTGTGGCGAGAGCTCATAACGGATTTCGAACCTACCCTGACATTTATAAACTATATATTTTGCGATTAGGTCAAATAAACCTAGCACAAAACAGCATAAAAAGTCCGCAAATTTTGAACGCTATTAAGTAGAAGAAACTGTGGCCAAAGCTGATAGCCAATTTTGAACCAACCTGGCATTCACAAACTATATAATTTTCCATTAAGTTGTTCTAACCTGAAACGAAACGGCATACATGGTCTGCAAATTTTGAACGCTACCCCTTAGAAGAAACTGTGGCGAGAGCTCATAACGGATTACGAACCTACCCTAACATTTATAAACTTTATATTTTGCAAAAAGGTCATATAAACCTAACATAAAACAGCATACAAAGTCTGCAAATTTTGAACGCTATTAAGTAGAAGAAACTGTGGCCAAAGCTGATAGCCAATTTTGAACCAACCTGGCATTCACAAACTATATAATTTTCCATTAAGTTGTTCTAACCTGAAACGAAACGGCATACATGGTCTGCAAATTTTGAACGCTACCACTTAGAAGAAACTGTTGCAAGAGCTCATAACGGATTTCGAACCTACCCTGACATTCACAAAATATATATTTTGCGATCAGGTCATATAAACCTAGCACAAAACAGCATACAAAGTCTGCAAATTTTGAACGCTACCAGTTAGAAGAAACTGTGGCGGCCAGAGCTGATAGCGAATTTTGAACCAACCTGGCATTCACAAACTATATAATTTTCCATTAAGTTGTTCTAACCTGAAACGAAACGGCATACATGGTCTGCAAATTTTGAACGCTACCACTTAGAAGAAACTGTTGCAAGAGCTCATAACGGATTTCGAACCTACCCTGACATTCACAAACTATATATTTTGCGATTGGGTCATATAAACCTAGCAGAAAACAGCATACAAAGTCTGCAAATTTTGAACGCTATCAGTTAGAAGAAACTGTGGCCAGAGCTGATAGCGAATTTCGAACCAACCCTGACATTCAGAAAGTACATATTTTGCGATTAGGTCATGTATACCTAACAGAAAACAGCAGACACAGTATGCAAATTTTGAACTCTAACGCTTGGAAGAAACTGTGATCAGAGCTAAATGCAGATTACGAACCAACCCTGACATTCACAAACTATATATTTCTACATTAAGTTGTTCTAACCTGAAAGGAAACATCATACATGGTCAGCAAATTTTGAACGCTACCACTTAGAAGAAACTGTGGCGAGAGCTCATAACGGATTTCGAACCTACCCTGACATTTATAAACTATATATTTTGCGATTAGGTCAAATAAACCTAGCACAAAACAGCATAAAAAGTCCGCAAATTTTGAACGCTATTAAGTAGAAGAAACTGTGGCCAAAGCTGATAGCCAATTTTGAACCAACCTGGCATTCACAAACTATATAATTTTCCATTAAGTTGTTCTAACCTGAAACGAAACGGCATACATGGTCTGCAAATTTTGAACGCTACCCCTTAGAAGAAACTGTGGCGAGAGCTCATAACGGATTACGAACCTACCCTAACATTTATAAACTTTATATTTTGCAAAAAGGTCATATAAACCTAACATAAAACAGCATACAAAGTCTGCAAATTTTGAACGCTATTAAGTAGAAGAAACTGTGGCCAAAGCTGATAGCCAATTTTGAACCAACCTGGCATTCACAAACTATATAATTTTCCATTAAGTTGTTCTAACCTGAAACGAAACGGCATACATGGTCTGCAAATTTTGAACGCTACCACTTAGAAGAAACTGTTGCAAGAGCTCATAACGGATTTCGAACCTACCCTGACATTCACAAACTATATATTTTGCGATCAGGTCATATAAACCTAGCACAAAACAGCATACAAAGTCTGCAAATTTTGAACGCTACCAGTTAGAAGAAACTGTGGCGGCCAGAGCTGATAGCGAATTTTGAACCAACCTGGCATTCACAAACTATATAATTTTCCATTAAGTTGTTCTAACCTGAAACGAAACGGCATACATGGTCTGCAAATTTTGAACGCTACCACTTAGAAGAAACTGTTGCAAGAGCTCATAACGGATTTCGAACCTACCCTGACATTCACAAACTATATATTTTGCGATTAGGTCATATAAACCTAGCAGAAAACAGCATACAAAGTCTGCAAATTTTGAACGCTATCAGTTAGAAGAAACTGTGGCCAGAGCTGATAGCGAATTTCGAACCAACCCTGACATTCAGAAAGTACATATTTTGCGATTAGGTCATGTATACCTAACAGAAAACAGCAGACACAGTATGCAAATTTTGAACTCTAACGCTTGGAAGAAACTGTGATCAGAGCTAAATGCAGATTACGAACCAACCCTGACATTCACAAACTATATATTTCTACATTAAGTTGTTCTAACCTGAAAGGAAACATCATACATGGTCAGCAAATTTTGAACGCTACCACTTAGAAGAAACTGTGGCGAGAGCTCATAACGGATTTCGAACCTACCCTGACATTTATAAACTATATATTTTGCGATTAGGTCAAATAAACCTAGCACAAAACAGCATAAAAAGTCCGCAAATTTTGAACGCTATTAAGTAGAAGAAACTGTGGCCAAAGCTGATAGCCAATTTTGAACCAACCTGGCATTCACAAACTATATAATTTTCCATTAAGTTGTTCTAACCTGAAACGAAACGGCATACATGGTCTGCAAATTTTGAACGCTACCCCTTAGAAGAAACTGTGGCGAGAGCTCATAACGGATTACGAACCTACCCTAACATTTATAAACTTTATATTTTGCAAAAAGGTCATATAAACCTAACATAAAACAGCATACAAAGTCTGCAAATTTTGAACGCTATTAAGTAGAAGAAACTGTGGCCAAAGCTGATAGCCAATTTTGAACCAACCTGGCATTCACAAACTATATAATTTTCCATTAAGTTGTTCTAACCTGAAACGAAACGGCATACATGGTCTGCAAATTTTGAACGCTACCACTTAGAAGAAACTGTTGCAAGAGCTCATAACGGATTTCGAACCTACCCTGACATTCACAAACTATATATTTTGCGATCAGGTCATATAAACCTAGCACAAAACAGCATACAAAGTCTGCAAATTTTGAACGCTACCAGTTAGAAGAAACTGTGGCGGCCAGAGCTGATAGCGAATTTTGAACCAACCTGGCATTCACAAACTATATAATTTTCCATTAAGTTGTTCTAACCTGAAACGAAACGGCATACATGGTCTGCAAATTTTGAACGCTACCACTTAGAAGAAACTGTTGCAAGAGCTCATAACGGATTTCGAACCTACCCTGACATTCACAAACTATATATTTTGCGATTAGGTCATATAAACCTAGCACAAAACAGCATACAAAGTCTGCAAATTTTGAACGCTATCAGTTAGAAGAAACTGTGGCCAGAGCTGATAGCGAATTTCGAACCAACCCTGACATTCAGAAAGTACATATTTTGCGATTAGGTCATGTATACCTAACAGAAAACAGCAGACACAGTATGCAAATTTTGAACTCTAACGCTTGGAAGAAACTGTGATCAGAGCTAAATGCAGATTACGAACCAACCCTGACATTCACAAACTATATATTTCTACATTAAGTTGTTCTAACCTGAAAGGAAACATCATACATGGTCAGCAAATTTTGAACGCTACCACTTAGAAGAAACTGTGGCGAGAGCTCATAACGGATTTCGAACCTACCCTGACATTTATAAACTATATATTTTGCGATTAGGTCAAATAAACCTAGCACAAAACAGCATAAAAAGTCCGCAAATTTTGAACGCTATTAAGTAGAAGAAACTGTGGCCAAAGCTGATAGCCAATTTTGAACCAACCTGGCATTCACAAACTATATAATTTTCCATTAAGTTGTTCTAACCTGAAACGAAACGGCATACATGGTCTGCAAATTTTGAACGCTACCCCTTAGAAGAAACTGTGGCGAGAGCTCATAACGGATTACGAACCTACCCTAACATTTATAAACTTTATATTTTGCAAAAAGGTCATATAAACCTAACATAAAACAGCATACAAAGTCTGCAAATTTTGAACGCTATTAAGTAGAAGAAACTGTGGCCAAAGCTGATAGCCAATTTTGAACCAACCTGGCATTAACAAACTATATAATTTTCCATTAAGTTGTTCTAACCTGAAACGAAACGGCATACATGGTCTGCAAATTTTGAACGCTACCACTTAGAAGAAACTGTTGCAAGAGCTCATAACGGATTTCGAACCTACCCTGACATTCACAAACTATATATTTTGCGATTAGGTCATATAAACCTAGCACAAAACAGCATACAAAGTCTGCAAATTTTGAACGCTACCAGTTAGAAGAAACTGTGGCGGCCAGAGCTGATAGCGAATTTTGAACCAACCTGGCATTCACAAACTATATAATTTTCCATTAAGTTGTTCTAACCTGAAACGAAACGGCATACATGGTCTGCAAATTTTGAACGCTACCACTTAGAAGAAACTGTTGCAAGAGCTCATAACGGATTTCGAACCTACCCTGACATTCACAAACTATATATTTTGCGATTAGGTCATATAAACCTAGCACAAAACAGCATACAAAGTCTGCAAATTTTGAACGCTATCAGTTAGAAGAAACTGTGGCCAGAGCTGATAGCGAATTTCGAACCAACCCTGACATTCAGAAAGTACATATTTTGCGATTAGGTCATGTATACCTAACAGAAAACAGCAGACACAGTATGCAAATTTTGAACTCTAACGCTTGGAAGAAACTGTGATCAGAGCTAAATGCAGATTACGAACCAACCCTGACATTCACAAACTATATATTTCTACATTAAGTTGTTCTAACCTGAAAGGAAACATCATACATGGTCAGCAAATTTTGAACGCTACCACTTACGAGTAGAAGAAACTGTGGCGAGAGCTCATAACGGATTTCGAACCTACCCTGACATTTATAAACTATATATTTTGCGATTAGGTCAAATAAACCTAGCACAAAACAGCATAAAAAGTCCGCAAATTTTGAACGCTATTAAGTAGAAGAAACTGTGGCCAAAGCTGATAGCCAATTTTGAACCAACCTGGCATTCACAAACTATATAATTTTCCATTAAGTTGTTCTAACCTGAAACGAAACGGCATACATGGTCTGCAAATTTTGAACGCTACCCCTTAGAAGAAACTGTGGCGAGAGCTCATAACGGATTACGAACCTACCCTAACATTTATAAACTTTATATTTTGCAAAAAGGTCATATAACCTAACATAAAACAGCATACAAAGTCTGCAAATTTTGAACGCTATTAAGTAGAAGAAACTGTGGCCAAAGCTGATAGCCAATTTTGAACCAACCTGGCATTCACAAACTATATAATTTTCCATTAAGTTGTTCTAACCTGAAACGAAACGGCATACATGGTCTGCAAATTTGAACGCTACCACTTAGAAGAAACTGTTGCAAGAGCTCATAACGGATTTCGAACCTACCCTGACATTCACAAACTATATATTTTGCGATCAGGTCATATAAACCTAGCACAAAACAGCATACAAAGTCTGCAAATTTTGAACGCTACCAGTTAGAAGAAACTGTGGCGGCCAGAGCTGATAGCGAATTTTGAACCAACCTGGCATTCACAAACTATATAATTTTCCATTAAGTTGTTCTAACCTGAAACGAAACGGCATACATGGTCTGCAAATTTTGAACGCTACCACTTAGAAGAAACTGTTGCAAGAGCTCATAACGGATTTCGAACCTACCCTGACATTCACAAACTATATATTTTGCGATTAGGTCATATAAACCTAGCACAAAACAGCATACAAAGTCTGCAAATTTTGAACGCTATCAGTTAGAAGAAACTGTGGCCAGAGCTGATAGCGAATTTCGAACTAACCCTGACATTCAGAAAGTACATATTTTGCGATTAGGTCATGTATACCTAACAGAAAACAGCAGAAACAGTATGCAAATTTTGAACTCTAACGCTTGGAAGAAACTGTGATCAGAGCTAAATGCAGATTACGAACCAACCCTGACATTCACAAACTATATATTTCTACATTAAGTTGTTCTAACCTGAAAGGAAACATCATACATGGTCAGCAAATTTTGAACGCTACCACTTAGAAGAAACTGTGGCGAGAGCTCATAACGGATTTCGAACCTACCCTGACATTTATAAACTATATATTTTGCGTTTAGTTCAAATAAACCTAGCACAAAACAGCATAAAAAGTCCGCAAATTTTGAACGCTATTAAGTAGAAGAAACTGTGGCCAAAGCTGATAGCCAATTTTGAACCAACCTGGCATTCACAAACTATATAATTTTCCATTAAGTTGTTCTAACCTGAAACGAAACGGCATACATGGTCTGCAAATTTTGAACGCTACCACTTAGAAGAAACTGTTGCAAGAGCTCATAACGGATTTCGAACCTACCCTGACATTCACAAACTATATATTTTGCGATTAGGTCATATAAACATAGCACAAAACAGCATAAAAAGTCCGCAAATTTTGAAACGCTATTAAGTAGAAAGAAACTGTGGCCAAAGCTGATAGCCAATTTTGAACCAACCTGGCATTCACAAACTATATAATTTTCCATTAAGTTGTTCTAACCTGAAACGAAACGGCATACATGGTCTGCAAATTTTGAACGCTACCACTTAGAAGAAACTGTTGCAAGAGCTCATAACAGATTTCGAACCTACCCTGACATTCACAAACTATATATTTTGCGATTAGGTCATATAAACCTAGCACAAAACAGCATACAAAGTCTGCAAATATTGAACGCTATCAGTTAGAAGAAACTGTGGCCAGAGCTGATAGCGAATTTCGAACCAACCCTGACATTCAGAAAGTACATATTTTGCGATTAGGTCATGTATACCTAACAGAAAACAGCAGACACAGTATGCAAATTTTGAACTCTAACGCTTGGAAGAAACTGTGATCAGAGCTAAATGCAGATTACGAACCAACCCTGACATTCACAAACTATATATTTCTACATTAAGTTGTTCTAACCTGAAAGGAAACATCATACATGGTCAGCAAATTTTGAACGCTACCACTTAGAAGAAACTGTGGCGAGAGCTCATAACGGATTTCGAACCTACCCTGACATTTATAAACTATATATTTTGCGATTAGGTCAAATAAACCTAGCACAAAACAGCATAAAAAGTCCGCAAATTTTGAACGCTATTAAGTAGAAGAAACTGTGGCCAAAGCTGATAGCCAATTTTGAACCAACCTGGCATTCACAAACTATATAATTTTCCATTAAGTTGTTCTAACCTGAAACGAAACGGCATACATGGTCTGCAAATTTTGAACGCTACCCCTTAGAAGAAACTGTGGCGAGAGCTCATAACGGATTACGAACCTACCCTAACATTTATAAACTTTATATTTTGCAAAAAGGTCATATAAACCTAACATAAAACAGCATACAAAGTCTGCAAATTTTGAACGCTATTAAGTAGAAGAAACTGTGGCCAAAGCTGATAGCCAATTTGAACCAACCTGGCATTCACAAACTATATAATTTTCCATTAAGTTGTTCTAACCTGAAACGAAACGGCATACATGGTCTGCAAATTTTGAACGCTACCACTTAGAAGAAACTGTTGCAAGAGCTCATAACGGATTTCGAACCTACCCTGACATTCACAAACTATATATTTTGCGATTGGGTCATATAAACCTAGCACAAAACAGCATACAAAGTCTGCAAATTTTGAACGCTATCAGTTAGAAGAAACTGTGGCCAGAGCTGATAGCGAATTTCGAACCAACCCTGACATTCAGAAAGTACATATTTTGCGATTAGGTCATGTATACCTAACAGAAAACAGCAGACACAGTATGCAAATTTTGAACTCTAACGCTTGGAAGAAACTGTGATCAGAGCTAAATGCAGATTGCGAACCAACCCTGACATTCATAAACTATATATTTCTACATTAAGTTGTTCTAACCTGAAAGGAAACATCATACATGGTCAGCAAATTTTGAACGCTACCACTTAGAAGAAACTGTGGCGAGAGCTCATAACGGATTTCGAACCTACCCTGACATTTATAAACTATATATTTTGCGTTTAGTTCAAATAAACCTAGCACAAAACAGCATAAAAAGTCCGCAAATTTTGAACGCTATTAAGTAGAAGAAACTGTGGCCAAAGCTGATAGCCAATTTTGAACCAACCTGGCATTCACAAACTATATAATTTTCCATTAAGTTGTTCTAACCTGAAACGAAACGGCATACATGGTCTGCAAATTTTGAACGCTACCACTTAGAAGAAACTGTGGCGAGAGCTCATAACGGATTTCGAACCTACCCTAACATTTATAAACTTTATATTTTGCGATTGGGTCATATAAAACCTAACATAAACAGCATACAAAAGTCTGCAAATTTTGAACGCTATTAAGTAGAAGAAACTGTGGCCAAAGCTGATAGCCAATTTTGAACCAACCTGGCATTCACAAACTATATAATTTTTCCATTAAGTTGTTCTAACCTGAAACGAAACGGCATACATGGTCTGCAAATTTTGAACGCTACCACTTAGAAGAAACTGTTGCAAGAGCTCATAACGGATTTCGAACCTACCCTGACATTCACAAACTATATATTTTGCGATTAGGTCATATAAACCTAGCACAAAACAGCATACAAAGTCTGCAAATTTTGAACGCTACCAGTTAGAAGAAACTGTGGCGGCCAGAGCTGATAGCGAATTTTGAACCAACCTGGCATTCACAAACTATATAATTTTCCATTAAGTTGTTCTAACCTGAACGAAACGGCATACATGGTCTGCAAATTTTAAACGCTACACTTAGAAGAAACTGTGGCGAGAGCTCATAACGGATCTCGAACCTACCCTGACCTCATACAAACTATCATATTTTGCGATTAGAGGTCATTCTAAACCTAAGCTACAAAACAGCATAACAAAGTCTGCAAATTTTGAACCCGCTTATCAGTTAGAAGAAACTGTGGCAGAGCTGATTAGCGAATTTCGAACCAAACCCGGACATCAGGCAAGTACATATTCTGCGATTAGGTCATGTATTACCTCCATAACAGAAAACAGCAGTACACCAGTATGCAAATTTTGAACTCGAACCGCTTGAGAAGAAACTGTGATCAGAGCTAAATGCAGATTCGACCAACACTCGACATTCACAAACTATATATTTCTTACATTAAGTTGTCTCTAACCTGAAAGGAAACATTCATACATGTGTTCAGCAAATTTCTGAACGCCTACCACTTAGAAGAAACTGTGGCGAGAGCTCATAACGGATTTCGAACCTACCCTGACATTTATAAACTATATATTTTTCGATTAGGTCAAATAAACCTAGCACAAAAACAGCATAAAAAGTCCGCAAATTTTGAACGCTATTAAGTAGAAGAAACTGTGGCAAAGCTGATAGCCAATTTTGAACCAACCTGGCATTCACAAACTATATAATTTTCCATTAAGTTGTTCTAACCTGAAACGAAACGGCATACATGGTCCTGCAAATTTTGAACGCTACCCTTAGAAGAAACTGTGGCGAGAGTCATAACGGATTCCGAACCTACCCCTAACATTTATAAACTTTATATTTTGCAAAAAGGTCATATAAACCTAACATAAAACAGCATACAAAGTCTGCAAATTTTGAACGCTATAAGTAGAAGAAACTGTGGCCAAAGTGATAGCAATTTTGAACCAACCTGGCATTCACAAACTATATAATTTTCCATTAAGTTGTTCTAACCTGAACCGAAACGGCATACATGGTCTGCAAATTTTGAACGCTACACTTAGAAGAAACTGTTGCAGAGCTCATAACGGATTTCGACACCTACCCTGACATTCCAAAACTATATATTTTGCGATCAGGTAATATAAACCTAGCACAAAACAGCATACAAAGTCTGCAAATTTTGAACGCTACCAGTTAGAAGAAACTGTGGCGGCCAGAGCTGATAGCGAATTTTGAACAACCTGGCATTCACAAACCTATATAATTTTCCATTAAGTGTTTCAACCTGAACGAAACGGCATACATGGTCTGCAAATTTTGAACGCTACCACTTAGACGAAACTGTTGCAAGAGCTCATAAACGGATTTCGAACCTACCCCTGACATTCACAAACTATTATATTTTTGCGATTAGGTCATATAAACCTAGCAGAAAACAGTATACAAAGTCTGCAAATTTTGAAACGCTATCAGTTAGAAGAAACTGTGGTCCAGAGTGATAGCGAATTTCGAACCAACCCTGACATTCAGAAAGTACATATTTTGCAGATTAGGTCATGTATACCTACAGAAAACAGCAGACACAGTATGCAAATTTTGAACTCTAACGCTTGGAAGAAACTGGATCAGAGCTACATGCAGATTACGAAACCAACCTGACATTCACAATAACTATATATTTCTACATTAAGTTGTTCTAACCTGAAGGAAACATCATACATGGTCAGCAAATTTTGAACCGCTACCACTTAGAAGAAAATGTGGCGAGAGCTCATAACGGATTCGAACCTACCCTGACATTATAACTATATATTTTGCGATTAGGTCAAATAAACCTAGCACAAAACAGCATAAAAAGTCCGCAAATTTTGAACCGCTATTAAGTAGAAGAAACTGTGGCCAAAGCTGATAGCCAATTTTGAACACCTGGCATCACAAAACTATATAATTTTCCATTAAGTTGTCTACCCTGAAACGAAACGGCATACATGGTCTGCAAATTTGAACGCTACCCCCTTAGAATGAAACTGTGGCGAGGAGCTCATACGGATACGAACCATACCCTAACATTTATAAACTTTATATTTTGCAAAACAGGGTCATATAAACCTAAAATAAAAACAGCATACAAAGTCTGCAAATTTTGAACGCTATTAAGTAGAAGAAACTGTGGCCAAAGCTGATAGCCAATTTTGAACCAACCTGGCATTCACAAACTATATAATTTTCCATTAAGTTGTTCTAACCTGAAACGAAACGGCATACATGGTCTGCAAATTTTGAACGCTACCACTTAGAAGAAACTGTTGCAAGAGCTCATAACGGATTTCGAACCTACCCTGACATTCACAAACTATATATTTTGCGATTAGGTCATATAAACCTAGCACAAAACAGCATACAAAGTCTGCAAATTTTGAACGCTACCAGTTAGAAGAAACTGTGGCGGCCAGAGCTGATAGCGAATTTTGAACCAACCTGGCATTCACAAACTATATAATTTTCCATTAAGTTGTTCTAACCTGAAACGAAACGGCATACATGGTCTGCAAATTTTGAACGCTACCACTTAGAAGAAACTGTTGCAAGAGCTCATAACGGATTTCGAACCTACCCTGACATTCACAAACTATATATTTTGCGATTAGGTCATATAAACCTAGCACAAAACAGCATACAAAGTCTGCAAATTTTGAACGCTATCAGTTAGAAGAAACTGTGGCCAGAGCTGATAGCGAATTTCGAACCAACCCTGACATTCAGAAAGTACATATTTTGCGATTAGGTCATGTATACCTAACAGAAAACAGCAGACACAGTATGCAAATTTTGAACTCTAACGCTTGGAAGAAACTGTGATCAGAGCTAAATGCAGATTACGAACCAACCCTGACATTCACAAACTATATATTTCTACATTAAGTTGTTCTAACCTGAAAGGAAACATCATACATGGTCAGCAAATTTTGAACGCTACCACTTAGAAGAAACTGTGGCGAGAGCTCATAACGGATTTCGAACCTACCCTGACATTTATAAACTATATATTTTGCGATTAGGTCAAATAAACCTAGCACAAAACAGCATAAAAAGTCCGCAAATTTTGAACGCTATTAAGTAGAAGAAACTGTGGCCAAAGCTGATAGCCAATTTTGAACCAACCTGGCATTCACAAAACTATATAATTTCCATAAGTTGTTCTAACCTGAAAAACGAAACGGCATACATGGTCTGCAAATTTTGAACGCTACCCCTTAGAAGAAACTTGTGGCGAGAGCTCATTAACGGATTACGAACCTACCCTGACACTTTATACAAACTTATAATATTTGCAAAATGGTCATATAAACCTAACATAAAACAGCATACAAAGTCCTGCAAATTTTGAACGCTATTAAGTAGAAGAAACTGTGGCCAAAGCTGATAGCAATTTGAACCAACCTGGCATTCACAAACTATATATAATTTTCCATTAAGTTGTTCTAACCTGAACGAAAACGGCATACATGGTTTCTGCAAATTTTGAACGCTACCACTTAGAAGAAAACTGATGTGCCAGAGCTCATAACGGATTTCGAACCTACCCTGACATTCACAACAACTTATTATGATTTTGCGATTCAGGTCATATAAACCTAGCACAAAACAGCATACAAAGTCTGCAAATTTTGAACGCTACCAGTTAGAAGAAACTGTGGCCAGAGCTGATAGCGAATTTCGAACCAACCTGACATTCACAAACTATATATTTTCCATTAGGTCATGTATAACCTAACAGAAAACAGACACAGTATGCAAATTTTGAACTCTAACGCACTTAGAAGAAACTGTTGATCAGAGCTAAATGCAGATTACGAACCAACCCTGACATTCACAAACTATATATTTTACATTAAGTTGTTCTAACCTGAAAGGAAACATCATACATGGTCTGCAAATTTTGAACGCTACCACTTAGAAGAAACTGTGGCGAGAGCTCATAACGGATTTCGAACCTACCCTGACATTTATAAACTATATATTTTGCGATTAGGTCAAATAAACCTAGCACAAAACAGCATAAAAGTCTGCAAATTTTGAACGCTATTAAGTAGAAGAAACTGTGGCCAAAGCTGATAGCCAATTTTGAACCAACCTGGCATTCACAAACTATATAATTTTCCATTAAGTTGTTCTAACCTGAAACGAAACGGCATACATGGTCTGCAAATTTTGAACGCTACCACTTAGAAGAAACTGTGGCGAGAGCTCATAACGGATTTCGAACCTACCCTGACATTTATAAACTATATATTTTGCGATTAGGTCATATAAACCTAACACAAAACAGCATACAAAGTCTGCAAATTTTGAACGCTATTAAGTAGAAGAAACTGTGGCCAAAGCTGATAGCCAATTTTGAACCAACCTGGCATTCACAAACTATATAATTTTCCATTAAGTTGTTCTAACCTGAAACGAAACGGCATACATGGTCTGCAAATTTTGAACGCTACCACTTAGAAGAAACTGTGCAAGAGCTCATAACGGATTTCGAACCTACCCTGACATTCACAAACTATATATTTTGCGATTAGGTCATATAAACCTAGCACAAAACAGCATACAAAGTCTGCAAATTTTGAACGCTATTAGTAGAAGAAACTGTGGCGGCCAGAGCTGATAGCGAATTTTGAACCAACCTGGCATTCACAAACTATATAATTTTCCATTAAGTTGTTCTAACCTGAAACGAAACGGCATACATGGTCTGCAAATTTTGAACGCTACCACTTAGAAGAAACTGTTGCAAGAGCTCATAACGGATTTCGAACCTACCCTGACATTCACAAACTATATATTTTGCGATTAGGTCATATAAACCTAGCACAAAACAGCATACAAAGTCTGCAAATTTTGAACGCTATCAGTTAGAAGAAACTGTGGCCAGAGCTGATAGCGAATTTCGAACCAACCCTGACATTCACAAACTATATATTTTCGATTAGGTCATGTATACCTAACAGAAAACAGCATAACAGTCTGCAAATTTTGAACGCTAACGCTTAGAAGAAACTGTGATCAGAGCTAAATGCAGATTTCGAACCAACCCTGACATTCACAAACTATATATTTTGCATTAAGTTGTTCTAAACTAACCTGAAACGAAACAGCAGCACATGTCTGCAAATTTTGAACGCTAACACTTAGAAGAAACTGTGGCGAGAGCTCATAACGGATTTCGAACCTACCCTGACATTTATAAACTATATATTTTGCGATTAGGTCATATAAACCTAGCACAAAACAGCATACAAAGTCTGCAAATTTTGAACGCTACCAGTTAGAAGAAACTGTGGCCAGAGCTGATAGCGAATTTTGAACCAACCTGGCATTCACAAACTATATAATTTTCCATTAAGTTGTTCTAACCTGAAACGAAACGGCATACATGGTCTGCAAATTTTGAACGCTACCACTTAGAAGAAACTGTGGCGAGAGCTCATAACGGATTTCGAACCTACCCTGACATTTATAAACTATATATTTTGCGATTAGGTCAAATAAACCTAGCACAAAACAGCATAAAAAGTCCGCAAATTTTGAACGCTATTAAGTAGAAGAAACTGTGGCCAAAGCTGATAGCCAATTTTGAACCAACCTGGCATTCACAAACTATATAATTTTCCATTAAGTTGTTCTAACCTGAAACGAAACGGCATACATGGTCTGCAAATTTTGAACGCTACCACTTAGAAGAAACTGTTGCAAGAGCTCATAACGGATTTCGAACCTACCCTGACATTCACAAACTATATATTTTGCGATTAGGTCATATAAACCTAGCACAAAACAGCATACAAAGTCTGCAAATTTTGAACGCTACCAGTTAGAAGAAACTGTGGCGGCCAGAGCTGATAGCGAATTTTGAACCAACCTGGCATTCACAAACTATATATTTTTCCATTAAGTTGTTCTAACCTGAAACGAAACGGCATACATGGTCTGCAAATTTTGAACGCTACCACTTAGAAGAAACTGTGGCCAGAGCTCATAACGAATTTCGAACCAACCCTGACATTCAAAACTATATATTTTGCGATTAGGTCATATAAACCTAACAGAAAACAGCATACAAAGTCTGCAAATTTTGAACGCTAACGCTAGAAGAAACTGTGATCAGAGCTAAATGCAGATTTTGAACCAACCTGGCATTCACAAACTATATATTTTACATTAAGTTGTTCTAACCTGAAACGAAACATCATACATGGTCAGCAAATTTTGAACGCTACCACTTAGAAGAAACTGTGGCGAGAGCTCATAACGGATTTCGAACCTACCCTGACATTTATAAACTATATATTTTGCGATTAGTTCAAATAAACCTAGCACAAAACAGCATAAAAAGTCCGCAAATTTTGAACGCTATTAAGTAGAAGAAACTGTGGCCAAAGCTGATAGCCAATTTTGAACCAACCTGGCATTCACAAACTATATAATTTTCCATTAAGTTGTTCTAACCTGAAACGAAACGGCATACATGGTCTGCAAATTTTGAACGCTACCACTTAGAAGAAACTGTGGCGAGAGCTCATAACGGATTTCGAACCTACCCTGACATTTATAACTTATATTTTGCGATTAGGTCATATAAACCTAACATAAAACAGCATACAAAGTCTGCAAATTTTGAACGCTACCAGTTAGAAGAAACTGTGGCGGCCAGAGCTGATAGCGAATTTTGAACCAACCTGGCATTCACAAACTATATATTTTCCATTAAGTTGTTCTAACCTGAAACGAAACGGCATACATGGTCTGCAAATTTTGAACGCTACCACTTAGAAGAAACTGTGGCGAGAGCTCATAACGGATTTCGAACCTACCCTGACATTTATAAACTATATATTTTGCGATTAGGTCATATAAACCTAGCACAAAACAGCATACAAAGTCTGCAAATTTTGAACGCTACCAGTTAGAAGAAACTGTGGCCCAGAGCTGATAGCGAATTTTGAACCAACCTGGCATTCACAAACTATATAATTTTCCATTAAGTTGTTCTAACCTGAAACGAAACGGCATACATGGTCTGCAAATTTTGAACGCTACCACTTAGAAGAAACTGTTGCAAGAGCTCATAACGGATTTCGAACCTACCCTGACATTCACAAACTATATATTTTGCGATTAGGTCATATAAACCTAGCACAAAACAGCATACAAAGTCTGCAAATTTTGAACGCTATCAGTTAGAAGAAACTGTGGCCAGAGCTGATAGCGAATTTCGAACCAACCCTGACATTCACAAACTATATATTTTGCATTAGGTCATGTATACCTAACAGAAAACAGCATACATGTCTGCAAATTTTGAACGCTAACGCTTAGAAGAAACTGTGATCAGAGCTAAATGCAGATTTCGAACCAACCCTGACATTCACAAACTATATATTTCTACATTAAGTTGTTCTAACCTGAAAGGAAACATCATACATGGTCTGCAAATTTTGAACGCTACCACTTAGAAGAAGAAACTGTGGCGAGAGCTCATAACGGATTTCGAACCTACCCTGACATTTATAAACTATATATTTTGCGATTAGGTCAAATAAACCTAGCACAAAACAGCATAAAAAGTCCGCAAATTTTGAACGCTATTAAGTAGAAGAAACTGTGGCCAGAGCTGATAGCCATTTTGAACCAACCTGGCATTCACAAACTATATAATTTCCATTAAGTTGTTCTAACCTGAAACGAAACGGCATACATGGTCTGCAAATTTTGAACGCTACCACTTAGAAGAAACTGTGGCCAGAGCTCATAGCGAATTTCGAACCAACCCTGACATTCACAAACTATATATTTTTGCATTAAGTTGTATAAACCTAACAGAAAACAGCATACATGGTCTGCAAATTTTGAACGCTACCACTTAGAAGAAACTGTGGCCAGAGCTCATGCGGATTTCGAACCAACCCTGACATTTATAAACTATATATTTTGCATTAAGTTGTTCTAACCTGAAAGAAAACAGCATACATGGTCTGCAAATTTTGAACGCTACCACTTAGAAGAAACTGTGGCGAGAGCTCATAGGATTTCGAACCTACCCTGACATTTATAAACTATATATTTTGCGATTAGGTCATATAAACCTAACACGAACAGCATACAAAGTCTGCAAATTTTGAACGCTACCACTTAGAAAAACTGTGGCGAGCTCATAACGGATTTCGAACCAACCCTGACATTTATAAACTATATATTTTGCATTAGGTCATATAAACCTAAAAAAACAGCATACAAAGGTCTGCAAATTTTGAACGCTACCACTTAGAAGAAACTGTGGCCAGAGCTATGCAGATTTCGAACCAACCCTGACATTCACAAACTATATATTTTGCATTAAGTTGTTCTAACCTGAAACGAAACGGCATACATGGTCTGCAAATTTTGAACGCTACCACTTAGAAGAAACTGTGGCGAGAGCTCATAACGGATTTCGAACCTACCCTGACATTCACAAACTATATATTTTGCGATTAGGTCAATAAACCTAGCACAAAACAGCATACAAAGTCTGCAAATTTTGAACGCTATTAGTTAGAAGAAACTGTGGCCAGAGCTAATAGCGAATTTCGAACCAACCCTGACATTCAGAAACTACATATTTTGCTATTAAGTAATATAAACCTAACAGAAAACAGCATACACAGTCTGCAAATTTTGAACTCTAACACTTAGAAGAAACTGTGACCAGAGCTAAATGCAGATTTCGAACCAACCCTGACATTCACAAACTATATATTTCTACATTAAGTTGTTCTAACCTGAAAGGAACATCATACATGGTCTGCAAATTTTGAACGCTACCACTTAGAGTAGAAGAAACTGTGGCGAGAGCTCATAACGGATTTCGAACCTACCCTGACATTTATAAACTATATATTTGCGATTAGGTCAAATAAACCTAGCACAAAACAGCATAAAAAGTCCGCAAATTTTGAACGCTATTAAGTAGAAGAAACTGTGGCCAGAGCTGATAGCGAATTTCGAACCAACCTGACATTCACAAACTTATATATTTTCCATTAAGTTGTTCTAACCTGAACGAAACGGCATACATGGTCTGCAAATTTTGAACGCTACCACTTAGAAGAAACTGTGGCCAGAGCTCATAACGGATTTCGAACCTACCCTGACATTTATAAACTATATATTTCTACATTAAGTTGTTCTAACCTGAAACGAAACAGCATACATGGTCTGCAAATTTTGAACGCTACCACTTAGAAGAAACTGTGGCGAGAGCTCATAACGGATTTCGAACCTACCTGACATTTATAAACTATATATTTTGCGATTAGGTCAATAAACCTAGCACAAAACAGCATACAAAGTCCGCAAATTTTGAACGCTATTAGGTAGAAGAAACTGTGGCCAGAGCTAATAGCGAATTTCGAACCAACCCTGACATTCAGAAACTACGTATTTTGCTATTAGTAATATAAACCTAACAGAAAACAGCATACACAGTCTGCAAATTCTGAACTCTAACACTTAGAAGAAACTGTGACCAGAGCTAAATGCAGATTTCGAACCAACCCTGACATTAACAAACTATATATTTCTACATTAAGTTGTTCTAACCTGAAAGGAAACATCATACATGGTCAGCAAATTTTGAACGCTACCACTTACGAGTAGAAGAAACTGTGGCGAGAGCTCATAACGGATTTCGAACCTACCCTGACATTTATAAACTATATATTTTGCGATTAGGTCAAATAAACCTAGCACAAAACAGCATAAAAAGTCCGCAAATTTTGAACGCTATTAAGTAGAAGAAACTGTGGCCAGAGCTGATAGCGAATTTGAACCAACCTGGCATTCACAAACTCGTATATATTTTCCATTAAGTTGTTCTAACCTGAAACGAAACGGCATACATGGTCTGCAAATTTGAACGCTACCACTTAGAAGAAACTGTGGCGAGAGCTCATAACGGATTTCGAACCTACCCTGACATTTATAAACTATATATTTCTACATTAAGTTGTTCTAACCTGAAAGGAAACATCATACATGGTCTGCAAATTTTGAACGCTACCACTTACGAGTAGAAGAAACTGTGGCGAGAGCTCATAACGGATTTCGAACCTACCCTGACATTTATAAACTATATATTTTGCGATTAGGTCAAATAAACCTAGCACAAAACAGCATAAAAAGTCCGCAAATTTTGAACGCTATTAAGTAGAAGAAACTGTGGCCAGAGCTGATAGCGAATTTTGAACCAACCTGGCATTCACAAACTCGTATATAATTTTCCATTAAGTTGTTCTAACCTGAAACGAAACGGCATACATGGTCTGCAAATTTTGAACGCTACCACTTAGAAGAAACTGTGGCGAGAGCTCATAACGGATTTCGAACCTACCCTGACATTTATAAACTATATATTTCTACATTAAGTTGTTCTAACCTGAAAGGAAACATCATACATGGTCTGCAAATTTTGAACGCTACCACTTAAAAGAAACTGTGGCGAGAGCTCATAACGGATTTCGAACCTACCCTGACATTTATAAACCATATATTTTGCGATTAGGTCAAATAAACCTAGCACAAAACAGCATAAAAAGTCCGCAAATTTTGAACGCTATTAGGTAGAAGAAACTGTGGCCAGAGCTAATAGCGAATTTCGAACCAACCCTGACATTCAGAAACTACATATTTTGCTATTAAGTAATATAAACCTAACAGAAAACAGCATACACAGTCTGCAAATTCTGAACTCTAACACTTAGAAGAAACTGTGACCAGAGCTAAATGCAGATTTCGAACCAACCCTGACATTTATAAACTATATATTTCTACATTAACTTGTTCTAACCTGAAAGAAAACATCATACATGGTCTGAAAATTTTAAACGCTACCACTTAGAAGAAACTGTGGCGAGAGCTCATAGGATTTCGAACGTACCCTGACATTTATAAACTATATTTTTGCGATTAGGTCATATAAATCCAACATGAACAGCATACAAACTCTGCAAATTTTGAACGCTACCACTTAGAAAAAACTGTAGCGAGCTCATAACGGATTTCGAACCTACCCTGACATTTGTAAACTTTATATTTTGCGATTAGGTCATATAAACCCAAAAAACAGCATACAAAGTCCGCAAATTTTGAACGCTATCAGTTAGAAGAAACTGTGTCCAGAGCTAAATGCAGATTTCGAACCAACCCTGACATTAAAAAACTATATATTTCTACATTAACTTGTTCTAACCTGAAAGGAAACATCATACATGGTCTGAAAATTTTGAACGCTACCACTTAGAAGAAACTGTGGCGAGAGCTCATAGGATTTCGAACCTCCCCTGACATTTATAAACTTTATATTTTGCGATTAGGTCATCTAAACCTAGCACAAAACAGCATACACAGTCTGCAAATTTTGAACTCTAACACTTAAAAGAAACTGTGATCATAGCTAAATGCAGATTTCGAACCAACCCTGACATTCACAAACTATATATTTCTACATTAAGTTGTTCTAACCAGCATACTTGGTCTGCAAATTTTGAACGCTGCCACTTAGAAGAAACTGTGGCGAGAGCTCATAACGGATTTTGAACCTACCCTGACATTTATAAACTTTATATTTTGCGATTAGGTCATATAAACCTAACGTAAAACAGCATACACAGTCTGCGAATTTTGAACGCTACCAGTTGGAAGAAACTGTGGCGGCCAGAGCTGATAGCGAATTTCGAACCAACCTGGCATTCACAAATTTTCTATTTTATCGGGGGATTTCTAACTGCTTGGATGATTTAGGACTGCTCGAGGGCGGTTTTCTATATGCTTTAGGAGTTTTTTTAAATGCGTGAAGATTTTTTCTAACTGCCTCAGGTGGATTTTCTAACGATTTGAAAGGGGATTTTCTAAATGCTCCAGAAGATTTTTCAACTGTCTCGGGCAGAATTTCCAACCTCTCAGGGGATTCTGCTTGGGGATTCTTTGTCTGCGTGGGGAATTCTCTGTCCGTGGGGATTTTTTACCTGCTCGAGGAGATTTTTAACCTGATGATTTTTCTTCTCTGGGGACTTTTCGGTCTGTTTAGGGGATTTTTAACTACCCAGGGAACTTTTCTATTTGATTGGGGGAGTTCCAACTGCTCGAAAGGGAATTTCTTACTGCTGGCGGGGTTTTCTACTTTACTGCTGGGAGATTTTTTGACTGCTCTCAAACATTTTTTAACTGCTTTGGAGATTTTTCAAGTGCTCGGGGCAATTGTCTAACTGCTCAGGGAGACTTTCAGTAGATCTTCTAAATGTATGGAAGGATATTATGCTTCTCGGGAGACTTAAATTTTGCTGCAGAGATTTTCTAGCTGCTTAGGGACATTTCTGTTTAGTACATGAGTGATTTAAAATGCCTGTCTGCGCCCCGCTGGGGGGGGCACCGAAGAGCTAGTATAAAGCTAAGCTCTGACTATATTTATCGGCGATTCGCCATTGTGAACTTTCGGTGTTGTGAAGTTTCGGTGTTGTGAAGTTTCGGTGTTGTGAAGTTTCGGTGTTGTAAAGTTTCGGTGTTGTGAACTTTCGGTGTTGTGAACTTTCGGTGTTGTGAACTTTCGGTGTTGTGAAGTTTCGGTGTTGTGAAAGAAAGTGCTTTTCGGCGTTGCGGCCAAAACTTGGACAGGGCAGGCGTCAAGGACCAGACCGCCGAGGTAGACGAACTGCTGACAGCGCGTAAGTTGTGTCGCCTGGCTGTCAGCGCCTCGGCAGGAAATTGCAGCCTCAATTTTGCTCGGCACTCAGAGCACGACGGTCTTTTGCGTGTTGACCACCAGGCCGACACTCGCTGCAACGGCAAACAACGGCAGATCGTCGGCGTAGCCAAGCACGCTGAGCCGCCTCAGTGACCTCAGTGGCCACGCAGTTGATGCGCAATGCCTCGATGGGCACCTCGTCCGGACCTAGCGCTTTGCCGCCCGATGACTTCCGAGCGAACATCACAACGTCGTCTGGGCTGATTGGTGCAACGCTGAAACTCTCCTCCGTCGGCAACGGCGTCTCCGGCGGCAGCGTCAGACTGTCGGGCAGCGGGGGTGGCGGCGCGTTCACGATGGCGGCGAAGAACTCGCGCAGCTCATTTCTGCGCTCATCCGCAGTGTCGCCTGCCAGGTTGAGCTGTAAACGCCACTTTTGCCCCGTCAGAGTGTTGATGGCGGACCAGGCCACGCGCCCTCCGGCGTCGGGACCGTCGGCAGAGACAGCCTGAATGACGTCGTCAACAGCGGCCTGTTGGCGTTGCAGGTAGACAGACGCCAAGGCCTCCTCCGCCTCGCGAGTTGGTCGCCCACTAAGACGAAGCCTCTCCAGGTCTTCCCTCGCTGCGTTGATCGCGGGGTCGTCATGCGAGACCGGCTTCCCGCGTTGGGCCGGTTGCATCAGCGACCTATAGATAGATAGATAGATAGATAGATAGATAGATAGATAGATAGATAGATAGATAGATAGATTGATAGATAGATAGATAGATAGATAGATAGATAGATAGATAGATAGATAGATAGATAGATGATAGATAGATAGATAGATAGATAGATAGATAGATAGATAGATGGATGGATAGATAGATAGATAGATAGATAGATAGATAAATAGATAGATAGATAGATAGATATATATAGATAGATAGATAGATAGATATACAGATAGATAGATAGATAGATAGATAGATAGATAGATAGATAGATAGATAGATAGATAGATTGATAGATTGATAGATAGATAGATAGATAGATAGATAGATAGATAGATAGATAGATGGATGGATAGATAGGTAAATAGATAGATAGATAGATAGATAAGATAGACAGATAGATAGATAGATATACAGATAGATAGATAGATAGATAGATAGACAGATAGATAGATAGATAGATAGATAGATAGATAGATAGATAGATAGATAGATAGATAGATTGATTGATAGATGATAGATAGATGGCTAGCCATTGTTTAATTTGTTTACAATTCGCCACTGTTGAGTCACGGATCTTTCCACAATGTGGGTCAAAAAAGCAAAGTATAATGACAGAGGGCAATGGCGGGGTCGAACTGACATCATATGTTAAATGCGAGCAGCTGCTTTTTTCTTTATTTCAGCTTCCGCTGGCAGCATTTGTTCGAGTCAAGAGCTTCTGCTTGTTGTGATATAGCAATTTTTTATTTATGATCTCTGTGCTAAGGCAGCGCCCTGTTTGATGTATCCCCCACTTGACCCGGGCGAGTGTCTATGTGACGCATGTTTTCATTTATTTCCCTAGGTGAATAAATCATTTATTTCCCGCTGCCCCGCGGGCTGACAAATTCGTAAGGCGCTTTTTGTCCGCAACACTGTCCCAAACTAGGAGTCTGGAACCAGCCGGGAAAATAGAGCTTAGGGGTGTGTGTTAATGGGCTCTTTTTTATCTGTGCGCCATTGATTGATAAAACTAAACCTACACTTGGGAGTCAGCCTTGATCGGAATAACCGATGGGATACGAGCTAGAATTGATAAAATTCTAAAGTGGATAGCCACAGTGTTCAGCATTTCAGTATTCAGGGATAGTCACGAGTCCAGAGCTTCTGCTTGTTGTGATACGAGCCGTATAGCCATTATTTGATTTAGGATCTTCCTTTGTGCTGAGGGTAGTCAGTGTGCCTGTTTGATTCAGTATACCGCATAGTTATACTAAATTCCTTTATATAGATATATAAATATGCATTTAGCTCTTGTCACAGTTTCTTCTAAGTGTTAGAGTTCAAAATTTGCAGACTGTGTATGCTGTTTTCTGTTAGGTTTATATGACCTAATCGCAAAAAATATAGTTTGTAAATGTCAGAGTAGGTTCGAAATCCGTTATGAGCTCTCGCCACAGTTTCTTCTAAGTGGTAGCGTTCAAAATTTGCAGACCAAGTATGCCGTTTCGTTTCAGGTTAGAACAACTAAATGGAATAAAATAAAGTTTGTGAATGTCAGGTTGGTTCGAAATTCGCTATCAGCTCTGGCCGCCACAGTTTCTTCTAAGTGGTAGCGTTCAAAATTTGCAGACTTTGTATGCTGTTTTATGTTAGGTTTATATGACCTAATCGCAAAATATATAGTTTGTTAATGTCAGGGTAGGTTCGAAATCCGTTATAAGCTCTGGCCGCCACAGTTTCTTCTAAGTGGTAGCGTTCAAATTTTGCAGACTTTGTATGCTGTTTTATGTTAGGTTTATATGACCTAATCGCAAAATATATAGTTTGTAAATGTCAAGGTAGGTTCGAAATCCGTTATGAGCTCTCGCTACAGTTTTTTCTAAGTGGTAGCGTTCAAAATTTGCAGACCAGGTATGCTGTTTCGTTTTCGGTTCAGAAAACTTAATGCAAAAAATATAGTTTGTGAATGTCAGGGTTGGTTCGAAATTCGCTATCAGCTCTGGCCACAGTTTCTTCTAACTTGTAGCGTTAAAAATTTACAGACTGTGTATGCTGTTTTCTGTTAGGTTTATTTTACCTAATCGCAAAATATATAGTTTGTTAATGTCAGGGTTGGTTTGAAATCTGTTATGAGCTCTGGTCATAGTTGCTTCTAAGTGGTAGCGTTCAAAATTTGCACATTTTATCTGGCTTCATTAATATATAATTTCGCTGAGTGATTTAGCCTTGTGTTCCTTTAGGATAATAATCTGCCTAATCATTAAATCCATCTTATCTTATTAAATCCATCCATCTTAACACTCCATCTTTATTGGACTGCTAATGGCTTGCTAAGCCTTTCACCTTGGGCGGTGAAGTATGGGGAAGTTAGGGGAAACTGGCGAACAGACTCTCGAGGGCGGCTTGCCGCGTCTGGCGGTGCGCCTGTGTGCAATGAGTGTAGGAGCGTTGTAGAGAGATAGACAGATGGCCAGAATATCTATGCGGTATACCAATATAGATAGTAATAATATTATCTATATTATCTATATCAACGTTGCAATGGCCAGAAATATATATTTATATATAATACTGAAAAGCTGAATGTCTGAAAAATTTTTTTATATATTTATATATCTATATATAGGAACTTATATAGATCCCGTTAATTCCCTGTTTCCCTTTAATCACCGTTACCGTTAATTTCCGTTCCTGTTAATCCTGTTCCCATTAATCCCCGTTCCAGTGTAACTCCCAGTTCCCGTTAATTGAACTCCAATTGAGCGTTATTATAGCGTGAAACTATTTTAGGGGTTTACTGGCTTGAATGCACATCGGCATTGCCTTTCATCAAGTGAAATTTGCGGCCTCCTGCCCGCAGTGTACGCAGCCATTAAAGTCAATAATATCAGCCAGCCAGACCCACCTCCCCCATTTACACTGGGCCAGTTAGGAGGTTCAAGCAGCCACTAAAGCAAAAATTGCGTCTGGAATCAAAAATTCCATTAGAGTTCCATGAAAAATTGCTGTTTTCTACTTTTTTGAGGGACTTGGCAATCGAAATGCACACACAAATTTTGAGCGCTACCACTTAGAAGAAACTATGACCAGAGCTGATAGCGAATATCGAACCAACCCTGACATTCACAAACTATATTTTTTGCATTAGGTTTTCTGAACCGAAAACGAAACAGCATGCCTGGTCTGCAAATTTTGAACGCTACCACTTAGAAGAAACTGTGGCGAGAGCTCATAACAAATTTCGAACCTACCCTGACATTTACAAACTATATTTTTTGCGATTAGGTCATATAAACCTAACAGAAAACAGCATACACAGTCTGCAAATTTTGAACTCTAACACTTAGAAGAAACTGTGACAAGAGCTAAATGCATATTTATATATCTATATAAAGGAATTTAGTATAACTATGCGGTATACTGAATCAAACAGGCACACTGACTACCCTCAGCACAAAGGAAGATCCTAAATCAAATAATGGCTATACGGCTCGTATCACAACAAGCAGAAGCTCTGGACTCGTGACTATCCCTGAATACTGAAATGCTGAACACTGTGGCTATCCACTTTAGAATTTTATCAATTCTAGCTCGTATCCCATCGGTTATTCCGATCAAGGCTGACTCCCAAGTGTAGGTTTAGTTTTATCAATCAATGGCGCACAGATAAAAAGAGCCCATTAACACACACCCCTAAGCTCTATTTTCCCGGCTGGTTCCAGACTCCTAGTTTGGGACAGTGTTGCGGACAAAAAGCGCCTTACGAATTTGTCAGCCCGCGGGGCAGCGGGAAATAAATGATTTATTCACCTAGGGAAATAAATGAAAACATGCGTCACATAGACACTCGCCCGGGTCAAGTGGGGGATACATCAAACAGGGCGCTGCCTTAGCACAGAGATCATAAATAAAAAATTGCTATATCACAACAAGCAGAAGCTCTTGACTCGAACAAATGCTGCCAGCGGAAGCTGAAATAAAGAAAAAAGCAGCTGCTCGCATTTAACATATGATGTCAGTTCGACCCCGCCATTGCCCTCTGTCATTATACTTTGCTTTTTTGACCCACATTGTGGAAAGATCCGTGACTCAACAGTGGCGAATTGTAAACAAATTAAACAATGGCTAGCCATCTATCTATCATCTATCTATCTATCTATCTATCTGTCTATCTATCTATCTATCTATCTATCTGTATATCTATCTATCTATCTATCTATCTTATCTATCTATCTATCTATCTATTTACCTATCTATCCATCTATCTATCTATCTATCTATCTATCTATCTATCTATCTATCTATCTATCTATCTATCTATCTATCTATCTATCTATCTATCTATCTATCTATCTATCTATCTATCTATCTATCTATCTATCTATCTAAAGCTAGATTACACTGCTCCAAGTTTACCTAAATTGTCGCGCCGGTAAGAAGAGAATATAAATTTTCTCACCTAGCTAGAGTACACTTCCCCAACCCAAGCTTAATGGTTGTTTACAAGGGAAATAGAAAAACTGCTCAAGCGACTGTGTACATTTTATTAGCGATTGATTATTTCTCGCCCAGTGGGAGAGCCAACATTGAATAAATTGGCTTGAAAGTGTGGATGCTTGAGCGAAATATTTTTATTTAAATAGCCGTGGGCCGTTCTGCAGTGAATTTGCCAATCTTGTCTCGAGTCAGTAAGTAAAGAATGTTAGTTTTTGTAGCCCTGTTAGATTGAGAAAACATTTCAAAGAAGCAAAAGCTGTTTCAGAGGTCTTCGTCGAGCACGATACTGATCGGTAAGTCTGATAGCCTGTCAAAATCTTAAATTGTGATTAGCTTAATTTTCTTAAAGCGCATGTGTCTTTGATAAGGCGTTATAATAGCGAATTCCTACCTGCTCGCAGGATTTTTATCTGATGTAGTGATTTTCCTACAAGCTTGGGAACAATTTCTACACTTTTAGGGATTTCCTAGATGCTCAGGGGGGTTTGCAAACTGCTTGGGAGATTTTCTAACGACTCTCATAAATTTTCTGACTGTTAGGGTGCTGGGAGACTTTCTAACTGCTTGTGGATTTCTGGATTTTCCAATGAGATTTTCTAAATGTTCTGGGAGACTTTTTTACTGCTCAAGGAGGTTTTATTACTGCATCGGGAAGTTCTTCCAACCGCTGGAAGGGGATTTTCTGAATGCTCGGGGAGATTGTCTGTCTGATTGGGGGATTTCAAACTTCTCGGGGAAAATTTTCTAACTATTTAGCGGATGTCTAACTGCTCGGGAAGATTTTCTATCTGATTTGGAGATTTCTAAGTGCTTCCAAGGGAACTTTTTTACTGCTAGGGGATTTCTTGACTGCTCGATTGGTATTTTCTTCCTTCTTATGGGGATTTTCTACATGCTCAGGGAGCTTTTCTGTCTGTTTGGGAGATTTTATAACTGTTTGGGGACATTTCTATCTGATTGTGGATTTCTAACGGTCCGAAGGGGAATTTCCAACTGCTGGGGGGATTTTTAATTGCTCGAAAGAGATTTTTTTGTCTGCTTGGGGGTTTCAGACTGCTGGAGGAAATTTGCTGTATGCTTGGGGGATTTTTAACTGCCCGAAGGGGACTTTTTAAATGCTACGGGAGACTTTTTAACTGCTCGGGGAGATTTTCTAAACTACTCGAAGGGGACTTTCTAACTGCTTGGGGAACTTTTCACCCGCTGGGGAGATTTCAGACTGCTCGGGGATACTTTCTGTCTGCTCGGGGCATTTCAGACTGCTCGGGGGAAGTTTCTATTTGATTGGGGAATTTCCCAATTCTCAAATGGGATTTTCTAACCTTTTGGGGATTTCAGACTGCTCGGTGGAATTTTCTATTTTATTAGGGATTTGTGACTTTCAAAAGAGATTTTCTAACTGCTTGGGGAATTTTAGTCTGCTCGGGGGAAATTTCTATTTGATTGGAGAATTTCCGAATTCTCAAAAGGGATTTTCTAACTTTTTTGGGGGATTGCTTTGAGGATTTTTTATCTGTTTAGAGAGATTTCTATCTGATTCCGGGGATTTCTGACTGCTGGGAGGTTTCCAACTGCTTGAAGGAGATTTTCTAACTGCTCAGGGAGATTTTTTGTCTACTTGGGGATTTTCTTAACTGCTCAGGGAGACTTTCTAACTGCTTGAAAGAGATTTTTTAACTGCTCGATAAAATTTTCTATCCGATTAGGGGATTTCTAACTGCTTGGTTGTTTTCGGACTGCTCGAGGGTGATTTTCTAAATGGCCGGGGGATTTTCTGTCTGCTTTGATGATTTTTTAACTGTTTAGGGAGATTCCTATCGATCGGGATAGGGGAGATTGCGGGGATTTTTGACTGCTGGGAGGTTTCCAACAGTTAAGGGAGATTTTCTCACTGCTCGAAAGATTTTTTAACTGCTTGGGGAACTTTTCTGTCGGCTTTGTGGATTTGTAACTGCTCGCGGTAATTTTCTATCTAATCAGGGGATTTCTAACTGCTTGAAGCTATTTTCTTACTGTTCGGAAGTTTTGCAACTGTTTAAGGAGATATTTTTACTGCTCGGGGCGATTTCTAACTGCTCTGAGAAATTTTTTATCTGATTGGGAGATTTCTTACTGTTCGAAGGGGACTTTTGAACAGCTTGGAGAATTTCTGACTGATCAAAGAGGATTTTCTAAATGCTCGTGGAGGTTTTTCTGTCAGCTGATTGGCTTTTCGACCTTACTCGGGGGAGATTTTTCGTCTGCCTAGAAGATTTTCTACATCCTCTTGGAATTTTTCTGTCTGCTTATGGATTTCTAGCTGTTTGGGGAAATTATCTATGTGACTGGGGATTTTTAACAGCTCGAAAGGGACTTTCTAACTGCTTGGGAGATTTTTGACTGCTTAAAGGGTATTGTCATACTGCTTGGGAAGATTTTCTAATTGCTTGGGAGATTTTTGACTGCTTAAAGGTATTGTCATACTGCTTGGGAAGATTTTCTAATTGCTTGGGGAGATTTTCTAATTGCTTGGGGAGATTTTCTGTCTGCATGGGTGATTTTCTATCTGCTCAGGGGGGACTTTGTAACTGCTCGCGTGTGATTTTCTTTCTGATTGCTGGATTTCGAGACTGGAAATTTTCTATGTGAGTGGGGGATTTCTAACAGCTCGAAAGGGACTTTCTAACTGCTTAGGAGATTCCTGACTGCTTTAAAGGTGTTGTTCAACTTTTTGGGAAGATTCTCTAATTGCTTAGTGAGACTTTCTGTCTGCTTGGGGGATTTTCTGTCTGATCAAGGAGATTTTGTAACTGCTTGGTGTGATTTTCTATTGGATTGGTGGATTTCTGAGACTGCCGCAAGGGGAATTTCTAACTGCTTGGGCGATTTTGTACTGCTCGGGGAATTTTTTGGTTGACTTCGGGATTTTTTAATGCTTGATGGGATTTTGTAACTGCTTGGGAATTTTTTCTAACTGCTTGGGGAGATTTTTTACTGCCCCGGAATATTTTCTACCTGATTTGGGGATTTCTAACAGCCCCTGAATATTTTCTACCTGATTTGGGGATTTCTGACTGCCCGAACTGGACTTTTTACTTTTAGGGGATTTTTAACTGCTCGAAGGGTCTTTCTAAATGCTCCGGGAAGATTTCTAACTGCTCGAAGAGGAATTTTTAACTACTTGGGCAAAGTCTGACTGCTCGAAGGGTATTTTCTGTCTGTTCGGGAAGATGTTCTAATTGTTTAGGGAGGCGTTCTGTCTGCTTGGGGGATATCTTCTAAATGCTGAAAGGGGATTTTATAAATGTTCGGGTAGTCTGCTTGGAGAATTTTCTGTTTACTTGGGGGATTTCTGACTCCTAGAAGGGGATTTTCTAACTGCTGGGGGGATTTTTCCGTCTGCTTGAGGGGCTTTCTACCTGACTGCTTGGGAAAGATTTTCTGACTGCTCGCAGAAGTTTTTTCTATGTTTAGCGGATTTCTGACTGCTCGGGGAAATTTTCTATTTGATTGGAATTTCCGACTTCTCAAAAGGGATTTTCTAACTGCTAGGGGGATTTTTTTCAGCTCATGGGTTTTCTACCTTATCCTGGGGGAAGCTTTTTCCACTGCTCTAAAAAATTTTCTAGCCGCTCGAAAAAATGTTAGCTGCTTTGGTGATTTTGGACTGCTTGAAGGAGATTTTCTAACTGCTCAGGGAGATTTTTTAACTGCTTGAAAGAGATTTTCTAACTGCTCGAGGAAATTTTCTGTCTGCTTAGGGATTTCTTACTGTTAGGACAAATTTTCTATCTTATCGGGGCTTCCTAACTGCTTGGGTGATTTCGGACTGCTCCTGGGGGATTTTCTAAATGCTCCAAGAGTTTTTTAACCGCATGAGGAGTTTTTCTAACTGCCTCAGTTATATTTTCTAACTGCTTGAAGGGGATTTTTTAAATGCACTGGAAGATTTTTCAACTGCCTCAGGTAGAATTTCCAACTGGTCAGGAGATTTTCTTTCTGCTTGGGGGATTCTCTGTCTGCGGGGCATTTTTACCTGTTCGGGGAGATTTTTAACCTGAAGATTTTTCTTCTGTGGGGACTTCTCGGTCTGTTTAGGGGATTTTTAACTGCCCGGGGAAATTTTCTATCTGATTGGTGGATTTTCGATTGCTCGAAAGGGAATTTCTAACTACTGGCAGGGTTTTCTACTTTACTGCTGGGGAGGGATTTTTCGACTGCTCTCAATAATTTTCTCGCTGCTCGGAAAGATTCTCTAGCTGGTTGGGAGATTTTTCAAGTGCTCGAGGCACTTGTCTAACTGCTCAGGGAGACTTTCAGTAGATCTTCTAAATATACGGAAGGATATTATGCTTTTAGGGAGACTAATTTTGCTGCAGGGATTTTCTCGCTGCGTAGGGAGATTTCTGTTGAGTACGTGAGTGATTTTAAATACCTGTCTGCGCCCCCCTGGGGGGGGGGGCACCGAAGAGCTAGTACCTTTGCTCTTTTCTACCATTTAACCTTGGTAACGACTTTATCCCAATGAATTACTGCTTTAAACTAGTCACTGCTAGCAACCAAAAATTTTGTGCACGGAAAATTTAATTGGCACAAAGCTTCGTGCTGCAGTAGCGCCTGTTCAGCTGCAGTAAATTCAGTTTAGCTGCATAGTCAGCTGCCAATAATTATGCAGCTATCATGGCTAGCCTCGAAACAATGCACAAAAATGCCAATAATGCCTACCTGACAATCGCGAGATTTCACTAGCAGTTAACAGCAGTCTCAAGTGAGTCTAAGTGAGAGTTAGACAAGGAGCTTTTTGAAATATATCTCCGGTCCACGAAGTTTGACTGTAAGCTCCGGCTGCTGTATGGCTCCGCTGGCTGAGCGGCTTTTGAAAAGGGGCGCCGGCCGCAGTCAACTGGTACTGGTACTGATAGATAAATAGATTGATAGATGGTTAGAAAGATTGAAGGATAGATACATTGATAGGTAACAAATAGATAGAAATATACATACATGTAGATGGATATATAGATTGATAACGCCCCAGCCTCCCCACTTCTGTCACCCAGAGACCGAGCTTCTAAATCTCTCTGGTTCCGATCTAGGGACTGGGATGAGTGAAGCCCACACCTACCCCACATCCAAAGATTAAGGCAATTGAGCAAGTGAATGCAGTCAAACGTAGAGCAAATCTTGTGTCTGATGTCATAGTACCTAGAAAATCTCTCTCCTTAGGAAATTCTAGAGCCGATGTATTATGTCAGTTTTAGTTGAGGGATTGATGATTCGTAACTTTACTGATTTTAGGTCTGCAGGACCAAACCAATATCTTTGTTTTTCATTTTTGAATCTTAATGGCTAAAGTCGTAAAAAGGAAAATTGAGTCAAGGCAGGTAGAAATGGATTTTTTCAGTAAGAATAGAAAATTATTAATTATGAACATGCATTTTATTATTACTTATTTACTTATGTACAATCAGTCCACGAAGTTATCATGTAAGCTTTGGCTGCTGCATGGCTCTAGCTAGTGGCTGGGCGTCAATTGAAAAGGTGCGGCGGCCACAGTCAAGTGCTACTGATAACTTGTGATAAGTGGCGGCTGCGCGAGAATACACCGGTATTGGAGACTGGCCAGTCTGATGAGTCGGTAGCTGCTGCTGCTGCTGCAGATGTGGCGGTAGCGGCGGCGGTGGGGGAGGTGAAGCAGCAGCGGCAAGCAGAGTAGCGGCGGCGGCGCTGAACAACTGCAGCAGACAGCCGAACGCCGGATCGCTCCGTTGAAGCTTTGGGCTGCGGCGGCGGTGGCGATTGCGTGGGCTTGAGTGACTAGCAGGCCGAATGGCATCATGGGACGAAGTTGAGTGCTGGCCGCCATAGCCATACTCTGGGACAACGTCTGCATGTGAACATTTTTAATCATAAGATAGTTGCGCCCATTCTGTAGAAGCTGTTCGCACAGGTGCTGTGGCGGGTGCAGGTACTTACTTGCAAGGCGGCTTCTTGCGGTGGCAATTACTTTTGAGGTATTCGAAGCAACAAACAACCCGACCATTTTTCACGTCGACGTGCTTAGGCGGATGCGCATACTTACAGTAGGCACCAGTCCTTGAGCACTTGCTACGCTGAAATCCGCGACATACTTCCAGAGTTAGCCAGAGGCTACGATTGATTTTGGCATACTGCAGTGAACACAGGTTAACCAGGAACATGGCTGCTTAAATTTGATTTTGAATTATATGACAATTTTAACAATCAAAGCTTGTCATGCTGAATTAAACAAGAGTTCTCTCTTTGATGTGATAATTAAATGAGGAAAAACTATCAGATTGCTACTGTTGCAAATTAGCTTCTAGCTACTTTTCCAGTGTTGGTTTGCTACTAAATTCTGTTTATTTTTTACTATATGTAAATATGAGCTATATATCAATAAAAAATGATGTTGCTATCACAATCTCATAATAAATTACTTGTCATTCTTTTATTAATAATTCAATTGCAATCCTTACTAGACACTAAAACTAAAAACCAAAACATTTTCTCTTGAAAAACTAATTTTGTTAATCAAAAGCTTAAAGCCTCTGCTATAAATATGCTTTTTATTATTAATACAGCTATGTAGATAATGCACCAACATATATTTATAATCACAAGCCAAAAAATATTTTTCTTAAAAAATGGTTGAACATTAGATAAAATTCCTTGATTGCAATATTTATTTAATTGATTTTTACTTTTAGGTAAGGAACCATATAATTTTAGGCCCTTATGATGAGATGCTATATCACAGCATATGACAAAAGTTTTTTTTATAAAATGATACATTTAAAATTAGTAATACTTATATAATAAATTTAAGACCACTTTTGGCAAAAAAGATAAAAAAATCTTTTATCCAGGTAAGATAGCAAGTAGTCTATAGAATAAAGATATTTGATATTACTTGATTTTACTCCATGACTAATAATGTCTGATACTTTCAACAGGATTTTAAAAGTCCCAAAACAATAAGAAACATAGATTAAGACATAAATTTTATTTCTATTAAATTAGCACTGGGGAATTGCTTTTACCCACGCACCTTGCACTATAGGCTTTGCAAATGCAAATGCAATAAAGTATAAAGGAAATTATCAGCCTGTTCAATTTATAAAACTAAGGAGACAGAGTGGTTGTAATATGCTAAAATTGCAAGCAACAGATATTTTTACACATTATACTACTTATTAAAGTAAACTATTAATAAGAACAGCATATTGTAAATGATTGTATAAATGCCATACAGCACATACAGTTAGTGCAAACCAATTGATCAAAAGGTCTACTAATATCCTTTTTTATTAGCCAAAATCAGTTTCAAACTGGGTTTATTTTTTCCCTGGGTGCAGGTTGCAATTTTGCATCCTGTCACTAATTTCAGGATATGATTTAAAGGGTTGGGATGCTATACATGGGTGCGCAATTTTGAAAAGTAGTAACTTAGTTGGGCAAAAATTTCAAAGGACCAAAAAAAGGTCCCGCGACCATATAAGCCTAAATCTTTATAATTTTTCCATTTACCTCTATGTTTTGCGACTTGCCCACCAAAACAGCCAACTGTTGCGCACATATGATGCATCCCTATTGCAACAACAATAAAACAAAACAAAAAACTAGATGCAAAATCGCATCCTAGGTCAACTTTCAGGATGCAATTCTTGGGGTCAGGATGCTATAGCATCCCTATTGCACAAAAAACCTAGGTTTCAAAAGTCATGTGCCTAACCTATAGGTATCAAACCTAAATCCCAAATGTGATTTATTATAGATCCATAAGCAATAGACAGATTTATATATCATGTATGCTATGCCTATAGTAGACTAGTTGTACAAAACTCTATCCTTTATGCTTGTTAAAAACCAGAAAGAAACTAAACTTTTAGCTTAAAAATATAACCTTAAATGACCCCATCCACATCTGGGACTGGGTCTTAAAAAGGTATAAATAAATTAGACCTAAAATGGTCTAAAACCAGAGAGCTTTAGAGCTTATAGAGAGAATATAAAGTTTTGGCATAGACAAAAGCTGGGCTTATTTTTAGGATAGGCACAGGATGCAAAATTGCATCATGTTCTTAATTTTAGGATGCGATTTCAGGGTTTGGGATACAATTTTTTAAAAGTCCCATTTTAAAAGGCCTTGAATTGTAAAAAATTAAAAAATCAGGATGCAAAATTGCATCCTATATTGAATTTCAGGATGTGATTCTCAAAATCAAGATGCTATATTATCCCTATTGTACAAAAAAATAAACATAGGACAAAAGGCAATAAAACAATTTATTTTAAGTGAAGAGCAAGGACTAGGCTTAGCTCTAAGAAATACCTTGTTGCAAGTCTTCTAGGCTTATTAATTGTAAGAGTTAACCATTTTATGATGTGAGTCCCTATGTATGGCAAGGAGCCACTAAAGGAAGAATCACTTTTCATTAAGAGCAAGGACTAGCTTAAGGAAATACCTTGGTGCAGGCCTTTTGGACTTATTAATTTCAGTACGACAATAGTCCATCATTTTTCTGTGAGTCCCTATGGCAAGAAGCCACTAAAGGAAGAATTACCTTTATGGCTTTACCTGTAATTACCTTTCAACATTTTGACAATAGCAAGATAGCTATTATTAATTATTTGGTCATCAGTATCATGGTAACCAAATGATACTGATGACCAAATAATTAATGTTGAGAGGTAATTACAGGTAATCACCTTTACCTGTAATTACCTCTCAACATTTTGACAATAGCAAGATAGCTATTATTAATTATTTGGTCATCAGTATCATTATATGGCACTTGTGACTTAAGTTCATAATAATACATGCTTAATAAAAGTTTTAGACAACTCAACTCAAGGTAGATTGGTAGAAAAGGTAAATAGAAGTCTAGACTCTAGCCTAAGATTAAATATAATTCTAAGATTCTAGAATGTAGCTAGATAATGTATTCGAATAGTTAAAATGTCATTAATATCTGGATTACGTAAATTTAGTGTGTGGTGTACAATATTTACTTCTGCTCAGGTATTAGAGACTAGAGTTTGGATTTAGAATTTGGATTCTAAATCCAATTGAGATTTTGATTTTTTGTGTGTCTGTTACTAGTTCTAATTTGTTGCATTTTCTGATTTGTGCTCTCAGCTGAGATGTATTCAATTTCGGTCCCAGTGCCAGTGAATTTCTTAAAATTTTCGGAGAATCGTCTAATATTCAGTGTGTCCAATATATAATACTATATTGGTTTGACTCTTTCGTTTCTACTTTTTTGAA
>CATNEM010000334.1:0-275492 GCA_950096795.1 Macrostomum cliftonense
AGTCAGATCCCTAGACAATGATGCTCATGGGATTTCAGTTGGAATAAGAGTTAGATCCCAGACATGACGAGACAATTGAGGAGGCACTCCGTCACTAAACTGGTGAAATTTTTTTGTTTAGGCGGACAAATCGCACGGCGGATACCTTACCAGCCGCGGAGAAGAAAGCGGACAACTCGGCCCTAGAGACACGATTTGACTGTACGCCAGCGGCGTACACGAGGCCAGCGGGCCGTCAGAAACTGTAGAGCACTGACAGTAGTCCGACATTGATGGTAAGCAAGCGTAAGGCGCTCCTGCCTTCCGTAATTATGCAATAAATAAAAAGTAAACATTCTTCTTAAAACTTTTAGCAATTTCAAATAGATAGCTAATGATTATGAATTAACAACACCCTCATTCCTAGGTAGGAATCATCATCACACACACTGACCCGCTATTCCTTCTATCGCTTCGGGTACTGCCATCTCTGCTGTCCCTCAGTCCCCCAGTTATCACACCTGTCACATGAAAATCACTATTAACTCTTCTATTCCTTAGAGTGCAAAGCTACCCATCTGGTATCTTAAAATGTCTCTTCTTAAGCTACACTCTGCTACAACTGATGCAACGAAACATGAGTAAAAATTTATTTCTAGCCGTCATAACTGTACAAGAGAATCAGCGTCACTGATGCAACACCAAATGAATTATAATTATTGTGATTTATGATATCATATTGTAAGCAAGACACAGTACAACAATTTGTGTGAAAAGAGCTTTAAGAAAAAGAATTTCGCTGTTATTTAAAATTTACATACGCAAAAAGAACATTAATAGCGCAGAACAGACACGAGTACTGCATTGTGCATCTGGACAGCGCACAGGGGAACCCAAACCTATCAAGCATTAATCAAGAAATGCAGCATATTGTGGTAAATCTATCTATCTGGTTTCTGGCGAGGGGCAGCAGATAATTTTTCCTTCGAAACAGAGAGACGATTCACCCATAGAGATCAGCTAAAATACAGTCAGATAAGCAAAAATACTAAAAAAACAGATAGTAGTGCGGCTAAATTAATCAGTAATTGGGAGTCTGCACAGCTGGAAACGAGCAAAGACTTAAAAAAATCATTTAATAAACTAACAGGAATACACTATGCGGCCGGAATACGCACAACTGACACATCTTAAACAGAAAAAAATTACTTAACAAACAAACAAGCAAAACCATTATAATACACAAGTACACTGATTCAGCTTGATTCTAATTTCTAGCTAACTGAGACAGGCGGAAAGGACACGTCCGCAATTCAGAACTGAACACGGCATCAACGCAGTGTCAGTTGAACGCCACATACCTAGTCTGGGTCCCGTGCCGCCTCCGCCGCCACACCCGGGCCGGGGGTCGCCACCGCCAGCTCCGCCTGGCCGCCGCCTCCAGCCTGAGGATTTGGCGGCCCGTTCGTTGGCGGCCTCCAGTTTGTTGGCCCTCGCGATATTTCATTAGATAGGCTTCAATGGCTCAATGTAGCTGTCCAGCCCGACCGCCTGCATTGCGGTCAGGATGTCCTCGCCATTCATTGTTTTGCGCTCTCCTCTTGGCACCGGTCAGAGGCTTCCGAGGTGACAAACGAGATAACTCGGAGACGCATTCCTGGACGCATTCCTGGCCTCTTTGGTGATTTTGCCAGTCTCTGGTATGGTTCGCTTCATAATCTTCGATATGTTGGCTATGGGCAGGAAGCGGTCCTGGTCACGAATTGCGAGCACCTACCAACTGGCCGACTGTCTCCATCAAGGCTGCAGCAGTCCCTGTGGCGCCCCCTGCGCCAGGCGTTGGCCCAAAGCCCGAGCCTGAGTGCTCGTCAGAGTCCTGCAAGTTTCATGCATTATTGTAAAAACTTGTGTACAATCAGCTTAATTTCGATCCCCAAAGTGTTCAATAAAAATATTAATGTATTAATTTATATGTAGAATTTATAAATAAAAAATATTATGTAATGATGTGGGTGAAGCTCCAGAAGCAATGCTATCAGCTATCAGACAGTTACTTTACTGAGTTCATATTGAGATTTGATAACCTTCAACACTTCTGCTTGAAAAATAAAGTTTTAAACTTTTAATATATTCAGGGAAAAGAATAGATATTTAGGTAAATAGTTTTTAGCAGCTACAAATGATACTATATACTGAGTTAGATAAAGAAAGAAATTTTACAACAATTTTTCCACAAAAGTTTTATAGATTTTTAAATTTGCAAGAAATATGTAAGAAAAATTAGAAAGTTTTGTACTCTATACATTTAAGCAACAAACTTACTAAGAAAAAAAAATATTTAAAGCATCTAAGAAAATTTTATAACTGTTTTTTTCACCTAAAAGTTTGATATAAAATTACTTATGTTTGATATAAAATTACTATAAGTGTTTAACAATACACTAAAAAGTTTTTAAGGAATTTTCAAAAACAAGTAATAATAAACAAATAATTAGTATTGAGCAATATTAATATGCCCAGAGACAATTAGTTACTTATTCATATTATATTGTTTAATGTATAATAAAATATCATAGATTATGTAGATTTATTATTATTATTGCAATAGGCCTAACTCTAATCACAATTTCCCAGCAATTTTTGTAAAAATTTATTAATAAAACTAGCACTGAATATTCCAATTTTTTAAATTAATTTGCATCTTCTATTAGACTTTCAAATGCAATTTACTAAACAATGATTATGAATAAAATATTTGAATAAATGGAGTACTTATAGGCATGGGCTTAAGACCGGCGGCCATGTCTATAATGGGACACAGCTTAAAGTAAAGGTATGGTGCCATTTTGATAATGTAGTCAGCTTAAAGACATGGCGGCCATGTCTAATGTGATGTTAGAGCTTATTAACAGACAATTTAGAGACACGGCTGCCGTGTCTATAAGCTCCAATATTATAGACACGGCAGCGCGTGTCTGTAAGTATGGTCCTGGTTAGAACTTGCAGACATGGCTGCCGTGTCCTATAAGCTTTTGCATATAGACACGGCTGCCATGTCTCTAAGTGTGGCGTTGAATAAATCATGAAATTCCTTTTTAAGCTAAGCTATTTTAAAAACTTAAATCTAAGTTAGTCATCTTAAATAGAAATATTATAAGTAACAGGTAAATAAAGTATTTTATTTTTAATAATTTTCATCAACTTTTTATTATTCAAAATGTTGATTCCTTTAAAATTTAGAAGCAATTAAACATCATAACTCAAAGCTAGTAAAAACAAATGAATATAACAAATAAAATTATGTTTTTTTCCTAGAAAATAAAAATTAATGACTAATAGTCTTAAAAACCATTTAAAATCCTTTTTTAATTCTAAACTATTCTAATATTTTTTCTAATATTTAAGATAATTCTATAAAATTTTATTGATCTTAGTAGTATTCTGATTTTCTATTTGGCACTAAGATTTTAGACACATACGTGCCTATGTACAATGGCATATTAATTGTAACAAAAAGCTAAATTTGGGCTAGGCCTATCCCAAGTAAAAAATGGTCATTTAATTTCAAATATTAGCCTATTTTAAAAGGCCTAGGCTAATACTATGATCCAAAAAGGTGATTAAGCACTGTCATATATTATTAAAATAGCTAAAATAACAAGATAGCAATTGATAAAAAATTTATAATTTGTAGCAAGTAATACCCATTGGCCTAATGAAAAAATTGCAGAAGATAAAGGTAGGCCTATTGTTTGTAATCCATCAGTTTAGTACAGTTAGCTGGTCAGCCAGTTTAGTATTATGGGATCCTTAAAGGCAACGCATAACATGATTCAAGAAGGTTTTAATCTATTTCTTTTACTACCTACTAATTCAATTTAATCGTTTTAGTCCAGACCAAGTGACTTAAGTGTTTTGAATTTCGAAATATACTTATATGACCAAGCTTAGAGCAAAAATCGCCCAGCCAAAGTCATAGGCTAGGCCTATTATTGAATGTCAGTAGGCCTACAACTTGTGGCAGGTGGGTCCACCAATTTCTAATTTTTCCATGAATTTTCCTGATACGATACTGAGGGTGGGGTGAAGAAAAGAAAAGTTTGCAGTTCTTGGTTTTTTTCAGTGGCGTATGCTGGGGGGATACGGGGATATATCCCCCCCCATTTTCCCGACTGACCCAAGGCTGGTGGTGGAAAGATGCAGATGGTGGGTGGGTGGGATGGGATGTTTTTGGCGGGGATTTGTGGGCAGGCGCTGGCTGCTACAAAAGAACAGTTCACAACTTTTGACTGTCGTCTTATTTACAGTACACCCCATTATGTTTCAAACTTCCGAGGATGGCAATTGGTAAATATAATTCATACGGTGTTAAATTAGCTAGTTAGGTGCATCAAAACAAAGTACCACAAGTTCGAAGATAACCAGCTAGACAAATGTTTTTGTCGATTCCTGGAAGTGCCATTAATTAGTTTAGATGTGCCAATTTTTTCTGGTTACCCCCCCCCTAATTGAATTCCAGCATACGCCACTGGTACTGTTTTGGTTGGTTGGCGACTATTCGAATTTGTGCCGAATTCCACCAAATGCCAATTAGTTCAAACAACTGTCGGTGAATAGGGGAGATCTCCGTCTGCCGGTGCCTCAGTCCGGAGGGAGGGTATTAATCCGTAGCTGAGCGGTCTGTAGGCGACGTTGCGATAAATGGCTCCTAGTAACGGTAAAGCTTTAGCGGGGACTCGAATTGTTGCGTAATCCCGAATTGTTCCAGGCGTCGATGCGTTGGCGAATATTCTCTACGAAAATGTTCTCGATATTACTAGTAGTAGGCTGCCAAAGCAAGAGAGTGTAATTGTCGACTGACTAGTCTAATTTCTTACCTCTCTCAATTTAGAGTTGTCTCTTTTATACGATGGTATATAGTCGTGAGTGGTTCTCACTAATCGCAATCGAATAAATAAGTTAATTCACACTTCCAAAGTCCTCAGGTGAATGTTGGTTTACTCAATTCGGATACTAAGTTTATTATTTGATTAATAAATTCAGCGCTACAAAACAAGTTAATATTTAAATGAGAACAGGCTCAACAAAAGGAAACAGCAGAATAAGGAGAGAGCGCTAACAGTCCTTAGTGGCGGTTCGGGCCTCCTAACACTAAACTTACGTCTAAACTCTACACAACCACTCGACACGCATAAAAATCGAACAAAAACATGGGATATTTAATTGAAATCAGTTCCGCGGAATAAAAATTGAATAGTACAGCGGGACGAGGAAATCCACAAGGGAAACAAAGAACAAAAGGAGAGAAAATGAGAGAATGATGCAGAACAGAGCTGAAAACGGAAGGCAGGAATGAGGCGGAAACGAGATAAGACTCAGCAGGAAACCAGGAAGATCGACGAGGCAGCCGGAAAACCGAGAACGAAGAGGAACGGACGAGGAGGACCGCGGAGAAGAACAAAATAAACTAAAAGCAAAAATTATTCGCACGAACTTAAAAAAGTCTGAGGGCAGGCCGAGAGAGACAAACAAAAAGTGGACAAGTGGGCCAGAATTGGCTACTTCGTGTTTGTTAAAAGTGGGCCAAAATTGGTCTAAAATTTTTTTTATTTTGCCTTAAAAAATGTTCATTACATTATTTATGCTCTAATCTGAATTTTTTTTGATTTGGTGTATTATTAAAGAAGTTATGGAACTTCGAATACAAAGTAGATCCCTATTCATTTACATTGAAACGGTACGAAGCGTTTGGGGTGGGTGAATTTTAATGCAAGAATATCTGGGTAGGCGAAAAGTAGCACCTTTTAACAGCATTTCCTCGAAATTGACAGAAAAAAAATAGGAAAATCCAGGTTAATAGAAAATATATTCGAAATATATACGAAACCCATGAAATATATGGCTAGTAAATATAAGTAAAGAAGTGATTAAGTGTGTAATTAAATATATACGCTATAGCTGTGCCCAAGCCAGATCTAAGCAACTAGAATGCAGTAAGTAATTAATATTTTTAAAACACAACTGGTAGTATTCTCTCCATAGTTCTAAACGAGCATCATCAACAAAACAAGGTTTCTACGTACTGCTAAGAGATATGCCTTTTTAAATTAGCTTGATTTGAATCAAGTATCTACTAAAAAAGGTTTATAACCAAAGCTTTTGTATAGTATATGTTTCTGTTATATTGTTACTAAAATAACTAAATATTCTATGTAGCCACCATAGTCAGAAAGGTGGCCTTTTTGGGGGAAAATTCCCGTGCCACACGAAGGGTCTTGGCGCACAAGCGCAGTGCCCACAAAGAGGTTTTGGCGCATATTGGTGCACAATGTGGTGCAAAATTGCTAATATAATAGCAAAATTAGCAAAAATGTGTCTACTTTGTGAAGATTTAGAGGAGAGTACAAGCAAAAACATAGCAAATAGGAAGAAGTAGAGAAGAAATTGTTTGTGGGACCTTTTTTATTTTTTGGTCCTTCAAACTTTGACCCTAACTTTGGTGCATAGACGGCGCACAGATTGTCCCCAAATTTATTCTGGTGCCATAGTCAGGAAGGTGGCACATTGTGCACTGGAATAAATTTTGGGGGGACAATCTGTGCGCCGTCGAAGCGCCATTGTGCGCCAAAAGTTCAAAGGACCAAAAAAGGTCCGCGGACAAGTTCTTCCTCTATTTCTTCCCTGGGTTTTTTGTGCTATAGGGATACTATAGCATCTTGACTTTGAGAATAGTATCCTGAAATTTGATATAGGATGCAATTTTGCATCCTGATTTTTTTAATTCTTCATAATAAAATGCTTCTTATTTAAGACTTTTGAATAATTGCATCCCAACCCTGAAATTGCATCCTAAAATGAAGAACATGATGCGATTTTGCATCCTATGCCCAGCAAAAAAAATAAACCCAGCTTCTTCCACTTTGCTACGTTTGTGCTTATAATCTTGTCTAAATCTTCACACAGTAGTCACATTTTTGCCTATAATATTACCAATTTTGCACTGCTTGTGCACCAAAATGCACCAAAACCCTTTGTGTGCACCGGTGCTTATATGCCAATGTGCACCAAGATCCTTTGTGTGTGCCGCGCTTGTGTGCCAATGTGCGCCAAGACCCTTCATGTGCGCCAGAATTTTTCTGCCAAAAAGGCCACCTTCCTGACTATGGTTCTGGCACACACTGTGCCACCTTCCTGACTATGGTATGAGCCAGTTTTAGCTATGAAAATTAATTATATGCAAAGAAAATATTTGAATTATACTTTTTATGTGTTTCCCAAAGAATTCATCAATTTTTGTGGTATGCTCATTACTTTTGTATAAATATATGTATTTTTTAGTCTATATTTTGCCTGTTTTGCAAGATAAAAATATTATTTTGTCAATTTGTCAATAACTCTAACATGGATTTTATCTGACCCTTTAACTGCAAATATAGCTTCTAATTCCTAAATATATAGGTATCCAGCTTCTAATGCCCTAAATACATATCCTGCATATATAAAAGTCATTTTAACAAAATTTTTAATTTCCACAAAACTGTAAACAAAAGTGCAGCTATAATTTTTATAAAATATGTAACAACTGCTAGCTGTTAATTTTTTGCTTTTCTTTTTTAAAAGTCTAGTATAATGATCACAAATGTTAGATGGCTGGTTGTGAGACAAGTATTGATACTTGTAGAGTAATTTCCACAAAATACACTTTAGTTGTCATACCTTTGCCCACCTTTTAAAGGTATAATAGCAATATTTTAAATACGCACAACTAAAGGGCATTGCAAAAATATTACCTCTGTTTCTTCAGGGGCAAGCTGTCCAAGGTCATTAACAGTGGAACATATACACATATAAATAAAAGAAAATATTTTGCTGATCTTAAAATAGCCTAGTTACCAAGGTCACCAGATCTTAAATTCCTTGGCACATGACTGACAGGACTCAGCAGGAATTTGGCTCTGCTGCCGCTGCATGCAGGCTTATGGTGATGTCCTTGGTTGAATGGGCTTTTCCACAATCTTGAAACCAGTTTTAAATTTTGTTGCAAATTTCCTATCTCCATAGTGTATTTTAAGAATAGCCCACTCTGTACTGACCCTTTGGTAGCAAGTTTATCGCATCCCCAGGCTATTGCACTCCAGTTTGAGTTTCAGTCTTAGCCTTTGAGTTGTTAGTTTTGTGTCAAGTTACTCGTAGACATGTGTTCCTCTACATGTCCCTAACCAAGTCCAAACCCCTACCCTAACCAAAAGCCATCTCTTTGCCACCAATTTCAGGCTACAGAACAGGCCACTCATCTGCTGAGACCAAAGGCGCTGCCGGCGCAGCAGTAGCCTCAGCCATCCTAGCAGCAGGCAGAAGCTCTCACCCTAGCCTGTTTGCTGCGCTGCAAGCGCCTCGCCGCAGCTCCCGGCTGCAGTCGCTGTCACCAGCTGTGCTGCCAGGCCAGTTGTGATGCTTAAGCTGAGGATTTATTTCAGCCTCAATTTCATGAGCAACAAGGCACGCTGGCCAAGAAGCTCCCACCCTGGCCTACTTGCTATGCTGGCCACCCTGGTCCACCAGCTGCGCCACCACTAGAGAAATACCCGACAGAGGCTGTCAACTGTGGAGCAACAATTTAGTGGCATGCTTAAAAGCTTCAAAGCTTTCTTGGACTCAGTGTCGCTTTTATTACCTGCTGTCCATGCCAAGTCCTTGAGGCCCGTCTGTGATCTCCCCAACTTTTCTTCAGGCCCTTCTTGATCTCCCCCACTGTCCTTCAGGCCCTTCTGTGAGTCTCCCTCATGTGTTTATTCCAATCTATCTAGTATTTTTTTTTCAAATAAATTAGCATTTGCTTTAGTAAACTTTGAATTTTAAGTGAATTGTTTTACTGGTATTCATTAACCGTTTAACTGTACAGAGTTCCATAATAAGCGTAAAATAATAAAAGTAAACTACTTACATGGATTAAAGTTGCTATGTTTTTTTAATTCTTGTAATACACACTTGTAACAAAATGTTTGATGCCTTCAATTTTCCTGCTTCCATTGATCCAAAACGTCTAAATAGAGTTGATTTTTTAAAATCATAATGAACCTGATTTGTTTAACCTAACTACAAATGAGCTCACCTATTTGTCCATAAATCTAAACAGGGGCTTCAGTCAGTTGGGATAATACTAGAAGCCTATTATCCTGTTCTCATATTTTTACCTGTACATGTACCTCAGCCAAGGACCACTAGGAAAATCCGACAAATCCTTTAGGCTGCCAAAAAGTGAGTGACTGACTGTGAGTGAGTCGGTAGGTAGGTAGGTCAGCCGACACTTACTCCCAGCTCAAAACAGACAAATCTCTTCAGAGCTACGAAAAACTGAGTGAGTGAATCAGTGAGGTGGGTGAGTGAGTGAGTCAAGAGAGAGCGTGTAGGTAAGTGAGTGAGTGGTTAGACTTCCGCCTGTCATTCTATGAAGTGGAAAAAATCCGAAAAAAAGGCCAATGAGTATTTACTGGGCAACGTAATAGCCCGCAGTCTTCATTCACAAAGCTTAGACGCAATCAAAACGAGGATTTGCGGGGAACAAGCTGGCAGATTTACAATGCATGTAACTATCTAGCTAGTTGCTACGAATATAATTTGCTGGATATTTAAAGCAAAAAAGCAGTGCTGTATTCATGTCAAAGGTTCTAGACGTGAAAAAATGATGTTGATTTAGGACAAAAAGTGATAGTTTGGTTTAAAGCCTCAATGTAGCATACTATTTTACTGAATCGCCCTTGTCTTTAATATATATGCTCCAAGAATGTTTCTACAATACTTCGTCTGTCACGAAATGCAGTTGGAATTTATGTACGAAGCCTTTGTGATGCTTAGCTGCGTCATCTCGTACTGTCCATCTACTGGTCTATCTTGACTTTGAGCTCAACCATTTTAAGCAACATATCAACAGAGCATGGAGTAGATAGTTAATCTGACTAAAGTGGATGGCATCATTTATCGAAAAAATCAAAAGTGCGATATTATATATGCAACACAAACTTTCGCTGGAAATTGCAGTATAGTCCCGCTGGACTATATGTCAAAGCTTTTTGGACCAAAGTCAATGATTAGTTGTTTGTCCAATGACAATGGTAGCTTCGCCACTCATGAAAATTTATTCATTGTCAAATTTCCAAACCATATAGACAACATTACTGTCTCGCGACTAATTATAAATAAAGACGATTATAAATTGACTTACATTGTCAATGCACGAAAGAAGTGTGACATATAAGCCATCAGGTTTACAACCCGAATCAAGCATAATTCTGCTTATCTATCTATCTATCTAAAACTATCTATCTGTTGGGTTTCGGCTTTGTCGTTTTACCGACGCGGCCTCAGGGCACCGATCTTATCGACAACTCTGGCCTCCTATTCCCGATCTCGAGGTCAGGCCCCAGGGGTAGATTTCCTGGCAAAATTTTGGGCTAAACTAAAGCATTGCATTTGGGCCAGGACCGGTTTGTTCGGTAGCAGTATAGATGTGTGGCGAGTGGCTAGGTCCAATGATATGCTATGCTATAATGCTATAGTGCTTATGCTATACTGCTATGATCGGAGGGCGACAGCGAGAGACAGGACACGGAGATATGAAAGGTAGAGACGCCAGCCCCAGAAGAAAGCTGACAGACCCGCCGCCACCAACTTGTTGTGGACTGCATCATCAGACAGCCGTATTGAAACCCATTTCTCGACCAATTGAGGTCTGATTTCCACCAAAAAACTAGTGTCTTCTAGCTGTCAATCTCGAAGTCATAGCCAACTAAGGGACACTGCAGGATTAAGATCGCATGACCCAGGCAGGCTCAATGACTTTTGCAGGAGTTCTTGCATGTATCGGATTACATGTATGTGGACTCGAATGCACTGTTATATTATTAAGAGGGTAAGTCAGGAATGTCTAAGCTTCAGGCCCTAATGCGTCAACTAACTACTGTAAAGCACTAAAATGACCTAATTAGCCTCTTCTAAAAGTCCGCCCTAACTACTCTAAAGATTACATTTAGTTACACTAATACTTGGGCTGCCGTGCTGCCCCGAAATGCGCTAATTTGCTATTTAGTTGCTTGAACCTACTACTAACTGTACTACGAAGTATACAGTCTGCCAATTTTGAACTCTAACACTTAGAAGAAGTGTTACAAGAGCTAAATGCAGATTTCGAACCAACCCTGACATTCACAAACTATATATTTCTACATTAAGTTGTTTTAACCTGCATACTTGGTCTGCAAACTTTGAACGCTACCAGTTAGAAGAAACTGTGCCGGCCAGAGCTGATGGCCAATTTCAAACCAACCTGGCCTTCACAAACTATATAATTTTCCAAAAAGTTGTTCTAAACTGAAACGAAACAGCATACAAAGTCTGCAAATTTTGAACGCTACCACTTAAAAAAAACTGTAGCAAGCTCCTAACGGATTTCGAACCTACCCTAACATTTATAAACTTTATATTTTGGCGATTAGGTCATATAAACCTAACATCAAACAGTACAAAAAGTCTGCGAATTTGAACGCTACCGGTTAGAAGAAACTGTGGCGGCAAGAGCTGATAGCGAATTTCGAACCATTTATAAACTTTATATTTTGCGATTAGGTCATATAAACCTATAGCACAAAACAGCATACACAGTCTGCAATTTTTGAACTGTAACACTTGGAAGAAACTGTGACCAGAGCTAAATGCAGATTTCGAACCAACCCTGACATTCACAAACTATATATTTCTACATTAAGTCGTTGTGACCTCTAACGCTACCACTTAGAAAAAACTGCGACGGCCAGAGCTGAAAGCGAATTTTGAACCAACCTGGCATTTACAAACTATATAGTTTTCCATTGAGTTGTTTCTAACCTGAACGAAACGGCATCACTTGGTCTGCAAATTTTGAACGCTACCACTTAGAAGAAACTGTGGCGAGAGCTCATAACGGATTCGAACCTACCCTAACATTTATAAACTTTATATTTTGCGATTAGGTCATATAAACCTAACATAGAACAGCATACAAAGTCTGCAAATTTTGAACGCTACACTTAGAAAAAACTGTGACGGCCAGAGCTGAAAGCGAATTTTGAACCAACCATGGCATTTACAAACTATATAGTTTTCCATTGAGTTGTTCTAACTGAAACGAAACGGCAATACTTGGTCTGCAAATTTTGAACGCTACCAGTTAGAAGAACTGTGGCGAGAGCTCATAACGGATTTCGAACCTACCCTGACATTTATAAACTTTATATTTTGTGATTGGGTCATATAAACCTAACATAAGACAGCATACAAAGTCTTTTGGGTCATATTGGGTCATATAAACCTAACATAAAACAGCATACAAAGTCTGCGAATTTTGAACGCTAACAGTTAGAAGAAAACTGTGGCCAGAGCTGATAGCGAATTTCGAACCAACCCTGACATTCAGAAAGTACATATTTTGCGATTAGGTCATGTAAACCTAACAGAAAACAGCATACAACAGTCTGCAAATTTTAACTCTAACACTTGGAAGAAACTGTGACAAGAGCTAAACGCAGATTTCGAACAAACACCTGACATTCACAAACTATATATTTCTACATTAAGTTGTTCTAACCTGAAGGAAACATCATACATGGTCTGCAAATTTTGAAACGCTACCACTTAGAAGAAACTGTTGCAAGAGCTCATAACGGATTTCGAACCTACCCTGACATTCACAAACTATATATTTTGCGATTAGGTCATATAAACCTAGCACAAAACAGCATACAAAGTCTGCAAAATTTTGAACGCTACCAGTTAGAAGAAACTGTGGCGGCCAGAGCTGATAGCGAATTTTGAACCAACCTGCATTCACAAACTATATAATTTTCCATTAAGTTGTTCTAAACCTGAAACGAAACGGCATACATGGTCTGCAAATTTTGAACGCTACCACTTAGAAGAAACTGTTGCAAGAGCTCATAACGGATTTCGAACCTACCCTGACATTCACAAACTATATATTTTGCGATTAGGTCATATAAACCTAGCACAAAACAGCATACAAAGTCGGCAAATTTGAACGCTACCAGTTAGAAGAAACTGTGGCCAGAGCTGATAGCGAATTTCGAACCAACCCTGACATTCAGAAAGTACATATTTTGCGATTAGGTCATGTATACCTAACAGAAAACAGCAGACACAGTATGCAAATTTTGAACTCTAACGCTTGGAAGAAACTGTGATCAAAGCTAAATGCAGATTGCGAACCAACCCTGACATTCACAAACTATATATTTCTACATTAAGTTGTTCTAACCTGAAAGGAAACATCATACATGGTCAGCAAATTTTGAACGCTACCACTTAGAAGACAAACTGTGCGAGAGCTCATAACGGATTTCGAACCTACCCTGACATTTATAAACTATATATTTTGCGTTTAGTTCAAATAAACCTAGCACAAAACAGCATAAAAAGTCCGCAAATTTTGAACGCTATTAAGTAGAAGAAACTGTGGCCAAAGCTGATAGCCAATTTTGAACCAACCTGGCATTCACAAACTATATAATTTTCCATTAAGTTGTTCTAACCTGAAACGAAACGGCATACATGGTCTGCAAATTTTGAACGCTACCACTTATGAAGAAAACTGTGGCGAGAGCTCATAACGGATTTCGAACCTACCCTAACATTTATAAACTTTATATTTTTGCGATTGGGTCATATAAACCTAACATAAAAACAGCATACAAAGTCTGCAAAATTTTGAACGCTATTAAGTAGAAGAAACCTGTGGCCAAAGCTGATAGCCAATTTTGAACCAACCTGGCATTCACAAACTATATAATTTTCCATTAAGTTGTTCTAACCTGAAACGAAACGGCATACATGGTCTGCAAATTTTGAACGCTACCACTTAGAAGAAACTGTTGCAAGAGCTCATAACGGATTTCGAACCTACCCTGACATTCACAAACTATATATTTTTGCGATTGGGTCATATAAACCTAGCACAAAACAGCATACAAAGTCTGCAAATTTTGAACGCTATCAGTTAGAAGAAACTGTGGCCAGAGGCTGATAGCGAATTTCGAACCAACCCTGACATTCAGAAAGTACATATTTTGCGATTAGGTCATGTATACCTAACAGAAAACAGCAGACACAGTATGCAAATTTTGAACTCTAACGCTTGGAAGAAACTGTGATCAGAGCTAAATGCAGATTGCGAACCAACCTGACATTCATAAACTATATATTTCTACATTAATGTTGTTCTAACCTGAAAGGAAACATCATACATGGTCAGCAAATTTTGAACGCTACCACTTAGAAGAAACTGTGGCGAGAGCTCATAACGGATTTCGAACCTACCCTGACATTTATAAACTATATATTTTGCGTTTAGTTCAAATAAACCTAGCACAAAACAGCATAAAAAGTCCGCAATTTTGAACGCTATTAAGTAGAAGAAACTGTGGCCAAAGCTGATAGCCAATTTTGAACCAACCTGGCATTCACAAACTATATAATTTTCCATTAAGTTGTTCTAACCTGAAACGAAACGGCATACATTGGTCTGCAAATTTGAACGCTACCACTTAGAAGAAACTGTGGCGAGAGCTCATAACAGGATTTCGAACCTACCCTAACATTTATAAACTTTATATTTTGCGATTGGGTCATATAAACCTAACATAAAACAGCATACAAAGTCTGGCAAATTTTGAACGCTATTAAGTAGAAGAAAACTGTGGCCAAAGCTGATAGCCAATTTTGAACCACCTGGCATTCACAAACTATATAATTTTCCATTAAGTTGTTCTAACCTGAAACGAAACGGCATACATGGTCTGCAAATTTTGAACGCTACCACTTAGAAGAAACTGTTGCAAGAGCTCATAACGGATTTCGAACCTACCCTGACATTCACAAACTATATATTTTGCGATTAGGTCATATAAACCTAGCACAAAACAGCAATACAAAGTCTGCAAATTTTGAACGCTACCAGTTAGAAGAAACTGTGGCGGCCAGAGCTGATAGCGAATTTTGAACCAACCTGGCATTCACAAACTATATAATTTTCCATTAAGTTGTTCTAACCTGAAACGAAACGGCATACATGGTCTGCAAATTTTAAACGCTACCACTTAGAAGAAACTGTGGCGAGAGCTCATAACGGATTTCGAACCTACCCTGACATTCACAAACTATATATTTTGCGATTAGGTCATATAAACCTAGCACAAAACAGCATAAAAAGTCTGCAAATTTTGAACGCTATCAGTTAGAAGAAACTGTGGCCAGAGCTGATAGCGAATTTCGAACCAACCCTGACATTCAGAAAGTACATATTTTGCGATTAGGTCATGTATACCTAACAGAAAAACAGCAGACACAGTATGCAAATTTTGAACTCTAACGCTTGGAAGAAACTGTGATCAGAGCTAAATGCAGATTACGAACCAACCCTGACATTCACAAACTATATATTTCTACATTAAGTTGTTCTAACCTGAAAGGAAACATCATACATGGTCAGCAAATTTTGAACGCTACCACTTAGAAGAAACTGTGGCGAGAGCTCATAACGGATTTCGAACCTACCCTGACATTTATAAACTATATATTTTGCGATTAGGTCAATAAACCTAGCACAAAACAGCATAAAAGTCCGCAAATTTTGAACGCTATTAAGTAGAAGAAACTGTGGCCAAAGCTGATAGCCAATTTTGAACCAACCTGGCATTCACAAACTATATAATTTTCCATTAAGTTGTTTCTAACCTGAAACGAAACGGCATACATGGTCTGCAAATTTTGAACGCTACCCCTTAGAAGAAACTGTGGCGAGAGCTCATAACGGATTACGAACCTACCCTAACATTTATAAACTTTATATTTTGCAAAAAGGTCATATAAACCTAACATAAAACAGCATACAAAGTCTGCAAATTTTGAACGCTATTAAGTAGAAGAAACTGTGGCCAAGCTGATAGCCAATTTTGAACCAACCTGGCATTCACAAACTATATAATTTTCCATTAAGTTGTTCTAACCTGAAAACGAAACGGCATACATGGTCTGCAAATTTTGAACGCTACCACTTAGAAGAAACTGTTGCAAGAGCTCATAACGGATTTCGAACCTACCCTGACATTCACAAATATATATTTTGCGATCAGGTCATATAAACCTAGCACAAAACAGCATACAAAGTCTGCAAATTTTGAACGCTACCAGTTAGAAGAAAACTGTGGCGGCCAGAGCTGATAGCGAATTTTGAACCAACCTGGCATTCACAAACTATATAATTTTCCATTAAGTTGTTCTAACCTGAAAACGAAACGGCATACATGGTCTGCAAATTTTGAACGCTACCACTTAGAAGAAACTGTTGCAAGAGCTCATAACGGATTTCGAACCTACCCTGACATTCACAAACTATATATTTTGCGATTGGGTCATATAAACCTAGCAGAAAACAGCATACAAAGTCTGCAAATTTTGAACGCTATCAGTTAGAAGAAACTGTGGCCAGAGCTGATAGCGAATTTCGAAACCAACCCTGACATTCAGAAAGTACATATTTTGCGATTAGGTCATGTATACCTAACAGAAAACAGCAGACACAGTATGCAAATTTTGAACTCTAACGCTTGGAAGAAACTGTGATCAGAGCTAAATGCAGATTACGAACCAACCCTGACATTCACAAACTATATATTTCTACATTAAGTTGTTCTAACCTGAAAGGAAACATCATACATGGTCAGCAAATTTTGAACGCTACCACTTAGAAGAAACTGTGGCGAGAGCTCATAACGGATTTCGAACCTACCCGGACATTTATAAACTATATATTTTGCGATTAGGTCAAATAAACCTAGCACAAAACAGCATAAAAAGTCCGCAAATTTTGAACGCTATTAAGTAGAAGAAACTGTGGCCAAAGCTGATAGCCAATTTTGAACCAACCTGGCATTCACAAACTATATAATTTTCCATTAAGTTGTTCTAACCTGAAACGAAACGGCATACATGGTCTGCAAATTTTGAACGCTACCCCTTAGAAGAAACTGTGGCGAGAGCTCATAACGGATTACGAACCTACCCTAACATTTATAAACTTTATATTTTGCAAAAAGGTCATATAAACCTAACATAAAACAGCATACAAAGTCTGCAAATTTTGAACGCTATTAAGTAGAAGAAACTGTGGCCAAAGCTGATAGCCAATTTTGAACCAACCTGGCATTCACAAACTATATAATTTTCCATTAAGTTGTTCTAACCTGAAACGAAACGGCATACATGGTCTGCAAATTTTGAACGCTACCACTTAGAAGAAACTGTTGCAAGAGCTCATAACGGATTTCGAACCTACCCTGACATTCACAAACTATATATTTTGCGATCAGGTCATATAAACCTAGCACAAAACAGCATACAAAGTCTGCAAATTTTGAACGCTACCAGTTAGAAGAAACTGTGGCGGCCAGAGCTGATAGCGAATTTTGAACCAACCTGGCATTCACAAACTATATAATTTTCCATTAAGTTGTTCTAACCTGAAACGAAACGGCATACATGGTCTGCAAATTTTGAACGCTACCACTTAGAAGAAACTGTTGCAAGAGCTCATAACGGATTTCGAACCTACCCTGACATTCACAAACTATATATTTTGCGATTAGGTCATATAAACCTAGCAGAAAACAGCATACAAAGTCTGCAAATTTTGAACGCTATCAGTTAGAAGAAACTGTGGCCAGAGCTGATAGCGAATTTCGAACCAACCCTGACATTCAGAAAGTACATATTTTGCGATTAGGTCATGTATACCTAACAGAAAACAGCAGACACAGTATGCAAATTTTGAACTCTAACGCTTGGAAGAAACTGTGATCAGAGCTAAATGCAGATTACGAACCAACCCTGACATTCACAAACTATATATTTCTACATTAAGTTGTTCTAACCTGAAAGGAAACATCATACATGGTCAGCAAATTTTGAACGCTACCACTTAGAAGAAACTGTGGCGAGAGCTCATAACGGATTTCGAACCTACCCTGACATTTATAAACTATATATTTTGCGATTAGGTCAAATAAACCTAGCACAAAACAGCATAAAAAGTCCGCAAATTTTGAACGCTATTAAGTAGAAGAAACTGTGGCCAAAGCTGATAGCCAATTTTGAACCAACCTGGCATTCACAAACTATATAATTTTCCATTAAGTTGTTTCTAACCTGAAACGAAACGGCATACATGGTCTGCAAATTTTGAACGCTACCCCTTAGAAGAAACTGTGGCGAGAGCTCATAACGGATTACGAACCTACCCTAACATTTATAAACTTTATATTTTGCAAAAAGGTCATATAAACCTAACATAAAACAGCATACAAAGTCTGCAAATTTTGAACGCTATTAAGTAGAAGAAACTGTGGCCAAAGCTGATAGCCAATTTTGAACCAACCTGGCATTCACAAACTATATAATTTTCCATTAAGTTGTTCTAACCTGAAACGAAACGGCATACATGGTCTGCAAATTTTGAACGCTACCACTTAGAAGAAACTGTTGCAAGAGCTCATAACGGATTTCGAACCTACCCTGACATTCACAAACTATATATTTTGCGATCAGGTCATATAAACCTAGCACAAAACAGCATACAAAGTCTGCAAATTTTGAACGCTACCAGTTAGAAGAAACTGTGGCGGCCAGAGCTGATAGCGAATTTTGAACCAACCTGGCATTCACAAACTATATAATTTTCCATTAAGTTGTTCTAACCTGAAAACGAAACGGCATACATGGTCTGCAAATTTTGAACGCTACCACTTAGAAGAAACTGTTGCAAGAGCTCATAACGGATTTCGAACCTACCCTGACATTCACAAACTATATATTTTGCGATTAGGTCATATAAACCTAGCACAAAACAGCATACAAAGTCTGCAAATTTTGAACGCTATCAGTTAGAAGAAACTGTGGCCAGAGCTGATAGCGAATTTCGAACCAACCCTGACATTCAGAAAGTACATATTTTGCGATTAGGTCATGTATACCTAACAGAAAACAGCAGACACAGTATGCAAATTTTGAACTCTAACGCTTGGAAGAAACTGTGATCAGAGCTAAATGCAGATTACGAACCAACCCTGACATTCACAAACTATATATTTCTACATTAAGTTGTTCTAACCTGAAAGGAAACATCATACATGGTCAGCAAATTTTGAACGCTACCACTTAGAAGAAACTGTGGCGAGAGCTCATAACGGATTTCGAACCTACCCTGACATTTATAAACTATATATTTTGCGATTAGGTCAAATAAACCTAGCACAAAACAGCATAAAAAGTCCGCAAATTTTGAACGCTATTAAGTAGAAGAAACTGTGGCCAAAGCTGATAGCCAATTTTGAACCAACCTGGCATTCACAAACTATATAATTTTCCATTAAGTTGTTCTAACCTGAAACGAAACGGCATACATGGTCTGCAAATTTTGAACGCTACCCCTTAGAAGAAACTGTGGCGAGAGCTCATAACGGATTACGAACCTACCCTAACATTTATAAACTTTATATTTTGCAAAAAGGTCATATAAACCTAACATAAAACAGCATACAAAGTCTGCAAATTTTGAACGCTATTAAGTAGAAGAAACTGTGGCCAAAGCTGATAGCCAATTTTGAACCAACCTGGCATTAACAAACTATATAATTTTCCATTAAGTTGTTCTAACCTGAAACGAAACGGCATACATGGTCTGCAAATTTTGAACGCTACCACTTAGAAGAAACTGTTGCAAGAGCTCATAACGGATTTCGAACCTACCCTGACATTCACAAACTATATATTTTGCGATTAGGTCATATAAACCTAGCACAAAACAGCATACAAAGTCTGCAAATTTTGAACGCTACCAGTTAGAAGAAACTGTGGCGGCCAGAGCTGATAGCGAATTTTGAACCAACCTGGCATTCACAAACTATATAATTTTCCATTAAGTTGTTCTAACCTGAAACGAAACGGCATACATGGTCTGCAAATTTTGAACGCTACCACTTAGAAGAAACTGTTGCAAGAGCTCATAACGGATTTCGAACCTACCCTGACATTCACAAACTATATATTTTGCGATTAGGTCATATAAACCTAGCACAAAACAGCATACAAAGTCTGCAAATTTTGAACGCTATCAGTTAGAAGAAACTGTGGCCAGAGCTGATAGCGAATTTCGAACCAACCCTGACATTCAGAAAGTACATATTTTTGCGATTAGGTCATGTATACCTAACAGAAAACAGCAGACACAGTATGCAAATTTTGAACTCTAACGCTTGGAAGAAACTGTGATCAGAGCTAAATGCAGATTACGAACCAACCCTGACATTCACAAACTATATATTTCTACATTAAGTTGTTCTAACCTGAAAGGAAACATCATACATGGTCAGCAAATTTTGAACGCTACCACTTACGAGTAGAAGAAACTGTGGCGAGAGCTCATAACGGATTTCGAACCTACCCTGACATTTATAAACTATATATTTTGCGATTAGGTCAAATAAACCTAGCACAAAACAGCATAAAAAGTCCGCAAATTTTGAACGCTATTAAGTAGAAGAAACTGTGGCCAAAGCTGATAGCCAATTTTGAACCAACCTGGCATTCACAAACTATATAATTTTCCATTAAGTTGTTCTAACCTGAAACGAAACGGCATACATGGTCTGCAAATTTTGAACGCTACCCCTTAGAAGAAACTGTGGCGAGAGCTCATAACGGATTACGAACCTACCCTAACATTTATAAACTTTATATTTTGCAAAAAGGTCATATAAACCTAACATAAAACAGCATACAAAGTCTGCAAATTTTGAACGCTATTAAGTAGAAGAAACTGTGGCCAAAGCTGATAGCCAATTTTGAACCAACCTGGCATTCACAAACTATATAATTTTCCATTAAGTTGTTCTAACCTGAAACGAAACGGCATACATGGTCTGCAAATTTTGAACGCTACCACTTAGAAGAAACTGTTGCAAGAGCTCATAACGGATTTCGAACCTACCCTGACATTCACAAACTATATATTTTTGCGATCAGGTCATATAAACCTAGCACAAAACAGCATACAAAGTCTGCAAATTTTGAACGCTACCAGTTAGAAGAAACTGTGGCGGCCAGAGCTGATAGCGAATTTTGAACCAACCTGGCATTCACAAACTATATAATTTTCCATTAAGTTGTTCTAACCTGAAACGAAACGGCATACATGGTCTGCAAATTTTGAACGCTACCACTTAGAAGAAACTGTTGCAAGAGCTCATAACGGATTTCGAACCTACCCTGACATTCACAAACTATATATTTTGCGATTAGGTCATATAAACCTAGCACAAAACAGCATACAAAGTCTGCAAATTTTGAACGCTATCAGTTAGAAGAAACTGTGGCCAGAGCTGATAGCGAATTTCGAACTAACCCTGACATTCAGAAAGTACATATTTTGCGATTAGGTCATGTATACCTAACAGAAAACAGCAGAAACAGTATGCAAATTTTGAACTCTAACGCTTGGAAGAAACTGTGATCAGAGCTAAATGCAGATTACGAACCAACCCTGACATTCACAAACTATATATTTCTACATTAAGTTGTTCTAACCTGAAAGGAAACATCATACATGGTCAGCAAATTTTGAACGCTACCACTTAGAAGAAACTGTGGCGAGAGCTCATAACGGATTTCGAACCTACCCTGACATTTATAAACTATATATTTTGCGTTTAGTTCAAATAAACCTAGCACAAAACAGCATAAAAAGTCCGCAAATTTTGAACGCTATTAAGTAGAAGAAACTGTGGCCAAAGCTGATAGCCAATTTTGAACCAACCTGGCATTCACAAACTATATAATTTTCCATTAAGTTGTTCTAACCTGAAACGAAACGGCATACATGGTCTGCAAATTTTGAACGCTACCACTTAGAAGAAACTGTTGCAAGAGCTCATAACGGATTTCGAACCTACCCTGACATTCACAAACTATATATTTTGCGATTAGGTCATATAAACATAGCACAAAACAGCATAAAAAGTCCGCAAATTTTGAACGCTATTAAGTAGAAGAAACTGTGGCCAAAGCTGATAGCCAATTTTGAACCAACCTGGCATTCACAAACTATATAATTTTCCATTAAGTTGTTCTAACCTGAAACGAAACGGCATACATGGTCTGCAAATTTTGAACGCTACCACTTAGAAGAAACTGTTGCAAGAGCTCATAACAGATTTCGAACCTACCCTGACATTCACAAACTATATATTTTGCGATTAGGTCATATAAACCTAGCACAAAACAGCATACAAAGTCTGCAAATATTGAACGCTATCAGTTAGAAGAAACTGTGGCCAGAGCTGATAGCGAATTTCGAACCAACCCTGACATTCAGAAAGTACATATTTTGCGATTAGGTCATGTATACCTAACAGAAAACAGCAGACACAGTATGCAAATTTTGAACTCTAACGCTTGGAAGAAACTGTGATCAGAGCTAAATGCAGATTACGAACCAACCCTGACATTCACAAACTATATATTTCTACATTAAGTTGTTCTAACCTGAAAGGAAACATCATACATGGTCAGCAAATTTTGAACGCTACCACTTAGAAGAAACTGTGGCGAGAGCTCATAACGGATTTCGAACCTACCCTGACATTTATAAACTATATATTTTGCGATTAGGTCAAATAAACCTAGCACAAAACAGCATAAAAAGTCCGCAAATTTTGAACGCTATTAAGTAGAAGAAACTGTGGCCAAAGCTGATAGCCAATTTTGAACCAACCTGGCATTCACAAACTATATAATTTTCCATTAAGTTGTTCTAACCTGAAACGAAACGGCATACATGGTCTGCAAATTTTGAACGCTACCCCTTAGAAGAAACTGTGGCGAGAGCTCATAACGGATTACGAACCTACCCTAACATTTATAAACTTTATATTTTGCAAAAAGGTCATATAAACCTAACATAAAACAGCATACAAAGTCTGCAAATTTTGAACGCTATTAAGTAGAAGAAACTGTGGCCAAAGCTGATAGCCAATTTTGAACCAACCTGGCATTCACAAACTATATAATTTTCCATTAAGTTGTTCTAACCTGAAACGAAACGGCATACATGGTCTGCAAATTTTGAACGCTACCACTTAGAAGAAACTGTTGCAAGAGCTCATAACGGATTTCGAACCTACCCTGACATTCACAAACTATATATTTTGCGATTGGGTCATATAAACCTAGCACAAAACAGCATACAAAGTCTGCAAATTTTGAACGCTATCAGTTAGAAGAAACTGTGGCCAGAGCTGATAGCGAATTTCGAACCAACCCTGACATTCAGAAAGTACATATTTTGCGATTAGGTCATGTATACCTAACAGAAAACAGCAGACACAGTATGCAAATTTTGAACTCTAACGCTTGGAAGAAACTGTGATCAGAGCTAAATGCAGATTGCGAACCAACCCTGACATTCATAAACTATATATTTCTACATTAAGTTGTTCTAACCTGAAAGGAAACATCATACATGGTCAGCAAATTTTGAACGCTACCACTTAGAAGAAACTGTGGCGAGAGCTCATAACGGATTTCGAACCTACCCTGACATTTATAAACTATATATTTTGCGTTTAGTTCAAATAAACCTAGCACAAAACAGCATAAAAAGTCCGCAAATTTTGAACGCTATTAAGTAGAAGAAACTGTGGCCAAAGCTGATAGCCAATTTTGAACCAACCTGGCATTCACAAACTATATAATTTTCCATTAAGTTGTTCTAACCTGAAACGAAACGGCATACATGGTCTGCAAATTTTGAACGCTACCACTTAGAAGAAACTGTGGCGAGAGCTCATAACGGATTTCGAACCTACCCTAACATTTATAAACTTTATATTTTGCGATTGGGTCATATAAACCTAACATAAAACAGCATACAAAGTCTGCAAATTTTGAACGCTATTAAGTAGAAGAAACTGTGGCCAAAGCTGATAGCCAATTTTGAACCAACCTGGCATTCACAAACTATATAATTTTCCATTAAGTTGTTCTAACCTGAAACGAAACGGCATACATGGTCTGCAAATTTTGAACGCTACCACTTAGAAGAAACTGTTGCAAGAGCTCATAACGGATTTCGAACCTACCCTGACATTCACAAACTATATATTTTGCGATTAGGTCATATAAACCTAGCACAAAACAGCATACAAAGTCTGCAAATTTTGAACGCTACCAGTTAGAAGAAACTGTGGCGGCCAGAGCTGATAGCGAATTTTGAACCAACCTGGCATTCACAAACTATATAATTTTCCATTAAGTTGTTCTAACCTGAAACGAAACGGCATACATGGTCTGCAAATTTTAAACGCTACCACTTAGAAGAAACTGTGGCGAGAGCTCATAACGGATTTCGAACCTACCCTGACATTCACAAACTATATATTTTGCGATTAGGTCATATAAACCTAGCACAAAACAGCATACAAAGTCTGCAAATTTTGAACGCTATCAGTTAGAAGAAACTGTGGCCAGAGCTGATAGCGAATTTCGAACCAACCCTGACATTCAGAAAGTACATATTTTGCGATTAGGTCATGTATACCTAACAGAAAACAGCAGACACAGTATGCAAATTTTGAACTCTAACGCTTGGAAGAAACTGTGATCAGAGCTAAATGCAGATTACGAACCAACCCTGACATTCACAAACTATATATTTCTACATTAAGTTGTTCTAACCTGAAAGGAAACATCATACATGGTCAGCAAATTTTGAACGCTACCACTTAGAAGAAACTGTGGCGAGAGCTCATAACGGATTTCGAACCTACCCTGACATTTATAAACTATATATTTTGCGATTAGGTCAAATAAACCTAGCACAAAACAGCATAAAAAGTCCGCAAATTTTGAACGCTATTAAGTAGAAGAAACTGTGGCCAAAGCTGATAGCCAATTTTGAACCAACCTGGCATTCACAAACTATATAATTTTCCATTAAGTTGTTCTAACCTGAAACGAAACGGCATACATGGTCTGCAAATTTTGAACGCTACCCCTTAGAAGAAACTGTGGCGAGAGCTCATAACGGATTACGAACCTACCCTAACATTTATAAACTTTATATTTTGCAAAAAGGTCATATAAACCTAACATAAAACAGCATACAAAGTCTGCAAATTTTGAACGCTATTAAGTAGAAGAAACTGTGGCCAAAGCTGATAGCCAATTTTGAACCAACCTGGCATTCACAAACTATATAATTTTCCATTAAGTTGTTCTAACCTGAAACGAAACGGCATACATGGTCTGCAAATTTTGAACGCTACCACTTAGAAGAAACTGTTGCAAGAGCTCATAACGGATTTCGAACCTACCCTGACATTCACAAACTATATATTTTGCGATCAGGTCATATAAACCTAGCACAAAACAGCATACAAAGTCTGCAAATTTTGAACGCTACCAGTTAGAAGAAACTGTGGCGGCCAGAGCTGATAGCGAATTTTGAACCAACCTGGCATTCACAAACTATATAATTTTCCATTAAGTTGTTCTAACCTGAAACGAAACGGCATACATGGTCTGCAAATTTTGAACGCTACCACTTAGAAGAAACTGTTGCAAGAGCTCATAACGGATTTCGAACCTACCCTGACATTCACAAACTATATATTTTGCGATTAGGTCATATAAACCTAGCAGAAAACAGCATACAAAGTCTGCAAATTTTGAACGCTATCAGTTAGAAGAAACTGTGGCCAGAGCTGATAGCGAATTTCGAACCAACCCTGACATTCAGAAAGTACATATTTTGCGATTAGGTCATGTATACCTAACAGAAAACAGCAGACACAGTATGCAAATTTTGAACTCTAACGCTTGGAAGAAACTGTGATCAGAGCTAAATGCAGATTACGAACCAACCCTGACATTCACAAACTATATATTTCTACATTAAGTTGTTCTAACCTGAAAGGAAACATCATACATGGTCAGCAAATTTTGAACGCTACCACTTAGAAGAAACTGTGGCGAGAGCTCATAACGGATTTCGAACCTACCCTGACATTTATAAACTATATATTTTGCGATTAGGTCAAATAAACCTAGCACAAAACAGCATAAAAAGTCCGCAAATTTTGAACGCTATTAAGTAGAAGAAACTGTGGCCAAAGCTGATAGCCAATTTTGAACCAACCTGGCATTCACAAACTATATAATTTTCCATTAAGTTGTTCTAACCTGAAACGAAACGGCATACATGGTCTGCAAATTTTGAACGCTACCCCTTAGAAGAAACTGTGGCGAGAGCTCATAACGGATTACGAACCTACCCTAACATTTATAAACTTTATATTTTGCAAAAAGGTCATATAAACCTAACATAAAACAGCATACAAAGTCTGCAAATTTTGAACGCTATTAAGTAGAAGAAACTGTGGCCAAAGCTGATAGCCAATTTTGAACCAACCTGGCATTAACAAACTATATAATTTTCCATTAAGTTGTTCTAACCTGAAACGAAACGGCATACATGGTCTGCAAATTTTGAACGCTACCACTTAGAAGAAACTGTTGCAAGAGCTCATAACGGATTTCGAACCTACCCTGACATTCACAAACTATATATTTTGCGATTAGGTCATATAAACCTAGCACAAAACAGCATACAAAGTCTGCAAATTTTGAACGCTACCAGTTAGAAGAAACTGTGGCGGCCAGAGCTGATAGCGAATTTTGAACCAACCTGGCATTCACAAACTATATAATTTTCCATTAAGTTGTTCTAACCTGAAACGAAACGGCATACATGGTCTGCAAATTTTGAACGCTACCACTTAGAAGAAACTGTTGCAAGAGCTCATAACGGATTTCGAACCTACCCTGACATTCACAAACTATATATTTTGCGATTAGGTCATATAAACCTAGCACAAAACAGCATACAAAGTCTGCAAATTTTGAACGCTATCAGTTAGAAGAAACTGTGGCCAGAGCTGATAGCGAATTTCGAACCAACCCTGACATTCAGAAAGTACATATTTTGCGATTAGGTCATGTATACCTAACAGAAAACAGCAGACACAGTATGCAAATTTTGAACTCTAACGCTTGGAAGAAACTGTGATCAGAGCTAAATGCAGATTACGAACCAACCCTGACATTCACAAACTATATATTTCTACATTAAGTTGTTTCTAACCTGAAAGGAAACATCATACATGGTCAGCAAATTTTGAACGCTACCACTTACGAGTAGAAGAAACTGTGGCGAGAGCTCATAACGGATTTCGAACCTACCCTGACATTTATAAACTATATATTTTGCGATTAGGTCAAATAAACCTAGCACAAAACAGCATAAAAAGTCCGCAAATTTTGAACGCTATTAAGTAGAAGAAACTGTGGCCAAAGCTGATAGCCAATTTTGAACCAACCTGGCATTCACAAACTATATAATTTTCCATTAAGTTGTTCTAACCTGAAACGAAACGGCATACATGGTCTGCAAATTTTGAACGCTACCCCTTAGAAGAAACTGTGGCGAGAGCTCATAACGGATTACGAACCTACCCTAACATTTATAAACTTTATATTTTGCAAAAAGGTCATATAAACCTAACATAAAACAGCATACAAAGTCTGCAAATTTTGAACGCTATTAAGTAGAAGAAACTGTGGCCAAAGCTGATAGCCAATTTTGAACCAACCTGGCATTCACAAACTATATAATTTTCCATTAAGTTGTTCTAACCTGAAACGAAACGGCATACATGGTCTGCAAATTTTGAACGCTACCACTTAGAAGAAACTGTTGCAAGAGCTCATAACGGATTTCGAACCTACCCTGACATTCACAAACTATATATTTTGCGATTAGGTCATATAAACCTAGCACAAAACAGCATACAAAGTCTGCAAATTTTGAACGCTACCAGTTAGAAGAAACTGTGGCGGCCAGAGCTGATAGCGAATTTTGAACCAACCTGGCATTCACAAACTATATAATTTTCCATTAAGTTGTTCTAACCTGAAACGAAACGGCATACATGGTCTGCAAATTTTGAACGCTACCACTTAGAAGAAACTGTTGCAAGAGCTCATAACGGATTTCGAACCTACCCTGACATTCACAAACTATATATTTTGCGATTAGGTCATATAAACCTAGCACAAAACAGCATACAAAGTCTGCAAATTTTGAACGCTATCAGTTAGAAGAAACTGTGGCCAGAGCTGATAGCGAATTTCGAACTAACCCTGACATTCAGAAAGTACATATTTTGCGATTAGGTCATGTATACCTAACAGAAAACAGCAGAAAACAGTATGCAAATTTTGAACTCTAACGCTTGGAAGAAACTGTGATCAGAGCTAAATGCAGATTACGAACCAACCCTGACATTCACAAACTATATATTTCTACATTAAGTTGTTCTAACCTGAAAGGAAACATCATACATGGTCAGCAAATTTTGAACGCTACCACTTAGAAGAAACTGTGGCGAGAGCTCATAACGGATTTCGAACCTACCCTGACATTTATAAACTATATATTTTGCGTTTAGTTCAAATAAACCTAGCACAAAACAGCATAAAAAGTCCGCAAATTTTGAACGCTATTAAGTAGAAGAAACTGTGGCCAAAGCTGATAGCCAATTTTGAACCAACCTGGCATTCACAAACTATATAATTTTCCATTAAGTTGTTCTAACCTGAAACGAAACGGCATACATGGTCTGCAAATTTTGAACGCTACCACTTAGAAGAAACTGTTGCAAGAGCTCATAACGGATTTCGAACCTACCCTGACATTCACAAACTATATATTTTGCGATTAGGTCATATAAACCTAGCACAAAACAGCATAAAAAGTCCGCAAATTTTGAACGCTATTAAGTAGAAGAAACTGTGGCCAAAGCTGATAGCCAATTTTGAACCAACCTGGCATTCACAAACTATATAATTTTCCATTAAGTTGTTCTAACCTGAAACGAAACGGCATACATGGTCTGCAAATTTTGAACGCTACCACTTAGAAGAAACTGTTGCAAGAGCTCATAACAGATTTCGAACCTACCCTGACATTCACAAACTATATATTTTGCGATTAGGTCATATAAACCTAGCACAAAACAGCATACAAAGTCTGCAAATTTTGAACGCTATCAGTTAGAAGAAACTGTGGCCAGAGCTGATAGCGAATTTCGAACCAACCCTGACATTCAGAAAGTACATATTTTGCGATTAGGTCATGTATACCTAACAGAAAACAGCAGACACAGTATGCAAATTTTGAACTCTAACGCTTGGAAGAAACTGTGATCAGAGCTAAATGCAGATTACGAACCAACCCTGACATTCACAAACTATATATTTCTACATTAAGTTGTTCTAACCTGAAAGGAAACATCATACATGGTCAGCAAATTTTGAACGCTACCACTTAGAAGAAACTGTGGCGAGAGCTCATAACGGATTTCGAACCTACCCTGACATTTATAAACTATATATTTTGCGATTAGGTCAAATAAACCTAGCACAAAACAGCATAAAAAGTCCGCAAATTTTGAACGCTATTAAGTAGAAGAAACTGTGGCCAAAGCTGATAGCCAATTTTGAACCAACCTGGCATTCACAAACTATATAATTTTCCATTAAGTTGTTCTAACCTGAAACGAAACGGCATACATGGTCTGCAAATTTTGAACGCTACCCCTTAGAAGAAACTGTGGCGAGAGCTCATAACGGATTACGAACCTACCCTAACATTTATAAACTTTATATTTTGCAAAAAGGTCATATAAACCTAACATAAAACAGCATACAAAGTCTGCAAATTTTGAACGCTATTAAGTAGAAGAAACTGTGGCCAAAGCTGATAGCCAATTTTGAACCAACCTGGCATTAACAAACTATATAATTTTCCATTAAGTTGTTCTAACCTGAAACGAAACGGCATACATGGTCTGCAAATTTTGAACGCTACCACTTAGAAGAAACTGTTGCAAGAGCTCATAACGGATTTCGAACCTACCCTGACATTCACAAACTATATATTTTGCGATTAGGTCATATAAACCTAGCACAAAACAGCATACAAAGTCTGCAAATTTTGAACGCTACCAGTTAGAAGAAACTGTGGCGGCCAGAGCTGATAGCGAATTTTGAACCAACCTGGCATTCACAAACTATATAATTTTCCATTAAGTTGTTCTAACCTGAAACGAAACGGCATACATGGTCTGCAAATTTTGAACGCTACCACTTAGAAGAAACTGTTGCAAGAGCTCATAACGGATTTCGAACCTACCCTGACATTCACAAACTATATATTTTGCGATTAGGTCATATAAACCTAGCACAAAACAGCATACAAAGTCTGCAAATTTTGAACGCTATCAGTTAGAAGAAACTGTGGCCAGAGCTGATAGCGAATTTCGAACCAACCCTGACATTCAGAAAGTACATATTTTGCGATTAGGTCATGTATACCTAACAGAAAACAGCAGAAACAGTATGCAAATTTTGAACTCTAACGCTTGGAAGAAACTGTGATCAGAGCTAAATGCAGATTACGAACCAACCCTGACATTCACAAACTATATATTTCTACATTAAGTTGTTCTAACCTGAAACGAAACGGCATTCTTGGTCTGCAAATTTTGAACGCTAACACTTAGAAGAAACTGTGGCGAGAGCTCATAACGGATTTCGAACCTACCCCGACATTTATAAACTATATATTTTGCGATTAGGTCATATAAACCTAGCACAAAACAGCATACAAAGTCTGCAAATTTTGAACGCTACCAGTTAGAAGAAACTGTGGCGGCCAGAGCTGATAGCGAATTTTGAACCAACCTGGCATTCACAAACTATATAATTTTCCATTAAGTTGTTCTAACCTGAAACGAAACGGCATACATGGTCTGCAAATTTTGAACGCTACCACTTAGAAGAAACTGTGGCGAGAGCTCATAACGGATTTCGAACCTACCCTGACATTTATAAACTATATATTTTGCGTTTAGTTCAAATAAACCTAGCACAAAACAGCATAAAAAGTCCGCAAATTTTGAACGCTATTAAGTAGAAGAAACTGTGGCCAAAGCTGATAGCCAATTTTGAACCAACCTGGCATTCACAAACTATATAATTTTCCATTAAGTTGTTCTAACCTGAAACGAAACGGCATACATGGTCTGCAAATTTTGAACGCTACCACTTAGAAGAAACTGTTGCAAGAGCTCATAACGGATTTCGAACCTACCCTGACATTCACAAACTTTATATTTTGCGATTAGGTCATATAAACCTAGCACAAAACAGCATACAAAGTCTGCAAATTTTGAACGCTACCAGTTAGAAGAAACTGTGGCGGCCAGAGCTGATAGCGAATTTTGAACCAACCTGGCATTCACAAACTATATAGTTTTCCATTAAGTTGTTCTAACCTGAAACGAAACGGCATTCTTGGTCTGCAAATTTTGAACGCTATCAGTTAGAAGAAACTGTGGCGGCCAGAGCTGATAGCGAATTTCGAACCAACCCTGACATTCAGAAAGTACATATTTTGCCATTAGGTCATGTATACCTAACAGAAAACAGCAGACACAGTATGCAAATTTTGAATTCTAACGCTTGGAAGAAACTGTGATCAGAGCTAAATGCAGATTGCGAACCAACCCTGACATTCACAAACTATATATTTCTACATTAAGTTGTTCTAACCTGAAAGGAAACATCATACATGGTCAGCAAATTTTGAACGCTACCACTTAGAAGAAACTGTGGCGAGAGCTCATAACGGATTTCGAACCTACCCAGACATTTATAAACTATATATTTTGCGATTAGTTCAAATAAACCTAGCACAAAACAGCATAAAAAGTCCGCAAATTTTGAACGCTATTAAGTAGAAGAAACTGTGGCCAAAGCTGATAGCCAATTTTGAACCAACCTGGCATTCACAAACTATATAATTTTCCATTAAGTTGTTCTAACCTGAAACGAAACGGCATACATGGTCTGCAAATTTTGAACGCTACCACTTAGAAGAAACTGTGGCGAGAGCTCATAACGGATTTCGAACCTACCCTAACATTTATAAACTTTATATTTTGCAAAAAGGTCATATAAACCTAACATAAAACAGCATACAAAGTCTGCAAATTTTGAACGCTACCACCTTGAAGAAACTGTGGCGGCCAGAGCTGATAGCGAATTTCGAACCAACCTGGCATTCACAAACTATATAGTTTTCCATTAAGTTGTTCTAACCTGAAACGAAACGGCATTCTTGGTCTGCAAATTTTGAACGCTAACACTTAGAAGAAACTGTGGCGAGAGCTCATAACGGATTTCGAACCTACCCCGACATTTATAAACTATATATTTTGAGATTAGGTCATATAAACCTAGCACAAAACAGCATACAAAGTCTGCAAATTTTGAACGCTACCAGTTAGAAGAAACTGTTGCGGCCAGAGCTGATAGCGAATTTTGAACCAACCTGGCATTCACAAACTATATAATTTTCCATTAAGTTGTTCTAACCTGAAACGAAACGGCATACATGGTCTGCAAATTTTGAACGCTACCACTTAGAAGAAACTGTTGCAAGAGCTCATAACGGATTTCGAACCTACCCTGACATTCACAAACTATATATTTTGCGATTAGGTCATATAAACCTAGCACAAAACAGCATACAAAGTCTGCAAATTTTGAACGCTATCAGTTAGAAGAAACTGTGGCCAGAGCTGATAGCGAATTTCGAACCAACCCTGACATTCAGAAAGTACATATTTTGCTATTAGGTCATGTATACCTAACAGAAAACAGCAGACACAGTATGCAAATTTTGAACTCTAACGCTTGGAAGAAACTGTGATCAGAGCTAAATGCAGATTGCGAACCAACCCTGACATTCACAAACTATATATTTCTACATTAAGTTGTTCTAACCTGAAAGGAAACATCATACATGGTCAGCAAATTTTGAACGCTACCACTTACGAGTAGAAGAAACTGTGGCGAGAGCTCATAACGGATTTCGAACCTACCCTGACATTTATAAACTATATATTTTGCGATTAGGTCAAATAAACCTAGCACAAAACAGCATAAAAAGTCCGCAAATTTTGAACGCTATTAAGTAGAAGAAACTGTGGCCAGAGCTGATAGCCAATTTTGAACCAACCTGGCATTCACAAACTATATAATTTCCCATTAAGTTGTTCTAACCTGAAACGAAACGGCATACATGGTCTGCAAATTTTGAACGCTATTAGGTAGAAGAAACTGTGGCCAGAGCTAATAGCGAATTTCGAACCAACCCTGACATTCAGAAACTACGTATTTTGCTATTAAGTAATATAAACCTAACAGAAAACAGCATACACAGTCTGCAAATTCTGAACTCTAACACTTAGAAGAAACTGTGACCAGAGCTAAATGCAGATTTCGAACCAACCCTGACATTTATAAACTATATATTTCTACATTAACTTGTTCTAACCTGAAAGAAAACATCATACATGGTCTGAAAATTTTAAACGCTACCACTTAGAAGAAACTGTGGCGAGAGCTCATAGGATTTCGAACGTACCCTGACATTTATAAACTATATTTTTGCGATTAGGTCATATAAACCCAACATGAACAGCATACAAACTCTTCAAATTTTGAACGCTACCACTTAGAAAAAAACTGTAGCGAGCTCATAACGGATTTCGAACCTACCCTGACATTTGTAAACTTTATATTTTGCGATTAGGTCATATAAACCCAAAAAAACAGCATACAAAGTCCGCAAATTTTGAACGCTATCAGTTAGAAGAAACTGTGTCCACAGCTAAATGCAGATTTCGAACCAACCCTGACATTCACAAACTATATATTTCTACATTAAGTTGTTGTGACCTGAAACGAAACGGCATTCTTGGTCTGCAAATTTTGAACGCTACCACTTAGAAGAAACTGTGGCGAGAGCTCATAACGGATTTCGAACCTACCCCGACATTTATAAACTATATATTTTGCGATTAGGTCAAATAAACCTAGCACAAAACAGCATACAAAGTCCGCAAATTTTGAACGCTATTAGGTAGAAGAAACTGTGGCCAGAGCTAATAGCGAATTTCGAACCAACCCTGACATTCAGAAACTACGTATTTTGCTATTAAGTAATATAAACCTAACAGAAAACAGCATACACAGTCTGCAAATTCTGAACTCTAACACTTAGAAGAAACTGTGACCAGAGCTAAATGCAGATTACGAACCAACCCTGACATTAACAAACTATATATTTCTACATTAAGTTGTTCTAACCTGAAAGGAAACATCATACATGGTCAGCAAATTTTGAACGCTACCACTTACGAGTAGAAGAAACTGTGGCGAGAGCTCATAACGGATTTCGAACCTACCCTGACATTTATAAACTATATATTTTGCGATTAGGTCAAATAAACCTAGCACAAAACAGCATAAAAAGTCCGCAAATTTTGAACGCTATTAAGTAGAAGAAACTGTGGCCAGAGCTGATAGCGAATTTTGAACCAACCTGGCATTCACAAACTCGTATATAATTTTCCATTAAGTTGTTCTAACCTGAAACGAAACGGCATACATGGTCTGCAAATTTTGAACGCTACCACTTAGAAGAAACTGTGGCGAGAGCTCATAACGGATTTCGAACCTACCCTGACATTTATAAACTATATATTTCTACATTAAGTTGTTCTAACCTGAAAGGAAACATCATACATGGTCTGCAAATTTTGAACACTACCACTTAAAAGAAACTGTGGCGAGAGCTCATAACGGATTTCGAACCTACCATGACATTTATAAACCATATATTTTGCGATTAGGTCAAATAAACCTAGCACAAAACAGCATAAAAAGTCCGCAAATTTTGAACGCTATTAGGTAGAAGAAACTGTGGCCAGAGCTAATAGCGAATTTCGAACCAACCCTGACATTCAGAAACTACATATTTTGCTATTAAGTAATATAAACCTAACAGAAAACAGCATACACAGTCTGCAAGTTCTGAACTCTAACACTTAGAAGAAACTGTGACCAGAGCTAAATGCAGATTACGAACCAACCCTGACATTAACAAACTATATATTTCTACATTAAGTTGTTCTAACCTGAAAGGAAACATCATACATGGTCAGCAAATTTTGAACGCTACCACTTACGAGTAGAAGAAACTGTGGCGAGAGCTCATAACGGATTTCGAACCTACCCTGACATTTATAAACTATATATTTTGCGATTAGGTCAAATAAACCTAGCACAAAACAGCATAAAAAGTCCGCAAATTTTGAACGCTATTAAGTAGAAGAAACTGTGGCCAGAGCTGATAGCGAATTTTGAACCAACCTGGCATTCACAAACTCGTATATAATTTTCCATTAAGTTGTTCTAACCTGAAACGAAACGGCATACATGGTCTGCAAATTTTGAACGCTACCACTTAGAAGAAACTGTGGCGAGAGCTCATAACGGATTTCGAACCTACCCTGACATTTATAAACTATATATTTCTACATTAAGTTGTTCTAACCTGAAAGGAAACATCATACATGGTCAGCAAATTTTGAACGCTACCACTTACGAGTAGAAGAAACTGTGGCGAGAGCTCATAACGGATTTCGAACCTACCCTGACATTTATAAACTATATATTTTGCGATTAGGTCAAATAAACCTAGCACAAAACAGCATAAAAAGTCCGCAAATTTTGAACGCTATTAAGTAGAAGAAACTGTGGCCAGAGCTGATAGCGAATTTTGAACCAACCTGGCATTCACAAACTCGTATATAATTTTCCATTAAGTTGTTCTAACCTGAAACGAAACGGCATACATGGTCTGCAAATTTTGAACGCTACCACTTAGAAGAAACTGTGGCGAGAGCTCATAACGGATTTCGAACCTACCCTGACATTTATAAACTATATATTTCTACATTAAGTTGTTCTAACCTGAAAGGAAACATCATACATGGTCTGCAAATTTTGAACGCTACCACTTAAAAGAAACTGTGGCGAGAGCTCATAACGGATTTCGAACCTACCCTGACATTTATAAACCATATATTTTGCGATTAGGTCAAATAAACCTAGCACAAAACAGCATAAAAAGTCCGCAAATTTTGAACGCTATTAGGTAGAAGAAACTGTGGCCAGAGCTAATATTAGCGAATTTCGAACCAACCCTGACATTCAGAAACTACATATTTTGCTATTAAGTAATATAAACCTAACAGAAAACAGCATACACAGTCTGCAAATTCTGAACTCTAACACTTAGAAGAAACTGTGACCAGAGCTAAATGCAGATTTCGAACCAACCCTGACATTTATAAACTATATATTTCTACATTAACTTGTTCTAACCTGAAAGAAAACATCATACATGGTCTGAAAATTTTAAACGCTACCACTTAGAAGAAACTGTGGCGAGAGCTCATAGGATTTCGAACGTACCCTGACATTTATAAACTATATTTTTGCGATTAGGTCATATAAATCCAACATGAACAGCATACAAACTCTGCAAATTTTGAACGCTACCACTTAGAAAAAACTGTAGCGAGCTCATAACGGATTTCGAACCTACCCTGACATTTGTAAACTTTATATTTTGCGATTAGGTCATATAAACCCAAAAAAACAGCATACAAAGTCCGCAAATTTTGAACGCTATCAGTTAGAAGAAACTGTGTCCAGAGCTAAATGCAGATTTCGAACCAACCCTGACATTAAAAAACTATATATTTCTACATTAACTTGTTCTAACCTGAAAGGAAACATCATACATGGTCTGAAAATTTTGAACGCTACCACTTAGAAGAAACTGTGGCGAGAGCTCATAGGATTTCGAACCTCCCCTGACATTTATAAACTTTATATTTTGCGATTAGGTCATCTAAACCTAGCACAAAACAGCATACACAGTCTGCAAATTTTGAACTCTAACACTTAAAAGAAACTGTGATCATAGCTAAATGCAGATTTCGAACCAACCCTGACATTCACAAACTATATATTTCTACATTAAGTTGTTCTAACCAGCATACTTGGTCTGCAAATTTTGAACGCTGCCACTTAGAAGAAACTGTGGCGAGAGCTCATAACGGATTTTGAACCTACCCTGACATTTATAAACTTTATATTTTGCGATTAGGTCATATAAACCTAACGTAAAACAGCATACACAGTCTGCGAATTTTGAACGCTACCAGTTGGAAGAAACTGTGGCGGCCAGAGCTGATAGCGAATTTCGAACCAACCTGGCATTCACAAATTTTCTATTTTATCGCGGGATTTCTAACTGCTTGGATGATTTAGGACTGCTCGAGGGCGGTTTTCTATATGCTTTAGGAGTTTTTTTAAATGCGTGAAGATTTTTTCTAACTGCCTCAGGTGGATTGTCTAACGATTTGAAAGGGGATTTTCTAAATGCTCCAGAAGATTTTTCAACTGTCTCGGGCAGAATTTCCAACCTCTCAGGGGATTCTGCTTGGGGATTCTTTGTCTGCGTGGGGAATTCTCTGTCCGTGGGGATTTTTTACCTGCTCGAGGAGATTTTTAACCTGATGATTTTTCTTCTCTGGGGACTTTTCGGTCTGTTTAGGGGATTTTTAACTACCCAGGGAACTTTTCTATTTGATTGGGGGAGTTCCAACTGCTCGAAAGGGAATTTCTTACTGCTGGCGGGGTTTTCTACTTTACTGCTGGGAGATTTTTTGACTGCTCTCAAACATTTTTTAACTGCTTTGGAGATTTTTCAAGTGCTCGGGGCAATTGTCTAACTGCTCAGGGAGACTTTCAGTAGATCTTCTAAATGTATGGAAGGATATTATGCTTCTCGGGAGACTTAAATTTTGCTGCAGAGATTTTCTAGCTGCTTAGGGACATTTCTGTTTAGTACATGAGTGATTTAAAATGCCTGTCTGCGCCCCGCTGGGGGGGGGCACCGAAGAGCTAGTATAAAGCTAAGCTCTGACTATATTTATCGGCGATTCGCCATTGTGAACTTTCGGTGTTGTGAAGTTTCGGTGTTGTGAAGTTTCGGTGTTGTGAAGTTTCGGTGTTGTAAAGTTTCGGTGTTGTGAACTTTCGGTGTTGTGAACTTTCGGTGTTGTGAACTTTCGGTGTTGTGAAGTTTCGGTGTTGTGAAAGAAAGTGCTTTTCGGCGTTGCGGCCCAAAACTTGGACAGGGCAGGCGTCAAGGACCAGACCGCCGAGGTAGACGAACTGCTGACAGCGCGTAAGTTGTGTCGCCTGGCTGTCAGCGCCTCGGCAGGAAATTGCAGCCTCAATTTTGCTCGGCACTCAGAGCACGACGGTCTTTTGCGTGTTGACCACCAGGCCGACACTCGCTGCAACGGCAAACAACGGCAGATCGTCGGCGTAGCCAAGCACGCTGAGCCGCCTCAGTGACCTCAGTGGCCACGCAGTTGATGCGCAATGCCTCGATGGGCACCTCGTCCGGACCTAGCGCTTTGCCGCCCGATGACTTCCGAGCGAACATCACAACGTCGTCTGGGCTGATTGGTGCAACGCTGAAACTCTCCTCCGTCGGCAACGGCGTCTCCGGCGGCAGCGTCAGACTGTCGGGCAGCGGGGGTGGCGGCGCGTTCACGATGGCGGCGAAGAACTCGCGCAGCTCATTTCTGCGCTCATCCGCAGTGTCGCCTGCCAGGTTGAGCTGTAAACGCCACTTTTGCCCCGTCAGAGTGTTGATGGCAGACCAGGCCACGCGCCCTCCGGCGTCGGGACCGTCGGCAGAGACAGCCTGAATGACGTCGTCAACAGCGGCCTGTTGGCGTTGCAGGTAGACAGACGCCAAGGCCTCCTCCGCCTCGCGAGTTGGTCGCCCACTAAGACGAAGCCTCTCCAGGTCTTCCCTCGCTGCGTTGATCGCGGGGTCGTCATGCGAGACCGGCTTCCCGCGTTGGGCCGGTTGCATCAGCGACCTATAGATAGATAGATAGATAGATAGATAGATAGATAGATAGATAGATAGATAGATAGATTGATTGATAGATAGATAGATAGATAGATAGATAGATAGATAGATAGATAGATAGATTGATAGATTGATAGATAGATAGATAGATAGATAGATGGATAGATAGATAGATAGATGGATGGATAGATAGGTAAATAGATAGATAGATAGATAGATAAGATAGATAGATAGATAGATAGATATACAGATAGATAGATAGATAGATAGATAGATAGATAGATAGATAGATAGATAGATAGATAGATAGATTGATAGATTGATAGATAGATAGATAGATAGATAGATAGATAGATAGATAGATAGATGGATGGATAGATAGGTAAATAGATAGATAGATAGATAGATAAGATAGACAGATAGATAGATAGATATACAGATAGATAGATAGATAGATAGATAGACAGATAGATAGATAGATAGATAGATAGATAGATAGATAGATAGATAGATAGATAGATAGATTGATTGATAGATGATAGATAGATGGCTAGCCATTGTTTAATTTGTTTACAATTCGCCACTGTTGAGTCACGGATCTTTCCACAATGTGGGTCAAAAAAGCAAAGTATAATGACAGAGGGCAATGGCGGGGTCGAACTGACATCATATGTTAAATGCGAGCAGCTGCTTTTTTCTTTATTTCAGCTTCCGCTGGCAGCATTTGTTCGAGTCAAGAGCTTCTGCTTGTTGTGATATAGCAATTTTTTATTTATGATCTCTGTGCTAAGGCAGCGCCCTGTTTGATGTATCCCCCACTTGACCCGGGCGAGTGTCTATGTGACGCATGTTTTCATTTATTTCCCTAGGTGAATAAATCATTTATTTCCCGCTGCCCCGCGGGCTGACAAATTCGTAAGGCGCTTTTTGTCCGCAACACTGTCCCAAACTAGGAGTCTGGAACCAGCCGGGAAAATAGAGCTTAGGGGTGTGTGTTAATGGGCTCTTTTTTATCTGTGCGCCATTGATTGATAAAACTAAACCTACACTTGGGAGTCAGCCTTGATCGGAATAACCGATGGGATACGAGCTAGAATTGATAAAATTCTAAAGTGGATAGCCACAGTGTTCAGCATTTCAGTATTCAGGGATAGTCACGAGTCCAGAGCTTCTGCTTGTTGTGATACGAGCCGTATAGCCATTATTTGATTTAGGATCTTCCTTTGTGCTGAGGGTAGTCAGTGTGCCTGTTTGATTCAGTATACCGCATAGTTATACTAAATTCCTTTATATAGATATATAAATATGCATTTAGCTCTTGTCACAGTTTCTTCTAAGTGTTAGAGTTCAAAATTTGCAGACTGTGTATGCTGTTTTCTGTTAGGTTTATATGACCTAATCGCAAAAAATATAGTTTGTAAATGTCAGAGTAGGTTCGAAATCCGTTATGAGCTCTCGCCACAGTTTCTTCTAAGTGGTAGCGTTCAAAATTTGCAGACCAAGTATGCCGTTTCGTTTCAGGTTAGAACAACTAAATGGAATAAAATAAAGTTTGTGAATGTCAGGTTGGTTCGAAATTCGCTATCAGCTCTGGCCGCCACAGTTTCTTCTAAGTGGTAGCGTTCAAAATTTGCAGACTTTGTATGCTGTTTTATGTTAGGTTTATATGACCTAATCGCAAAATATATAGTTTGTTAATGTCAGGGTAGGTTCGAAATCCGTTATAAGCTCTGGCCGCCACAGTTTCTTCTAAGTGGTAGCGTTCAAATTTTGCAGACTTTGTATGCTGTTTTATGTTAGGTTTATATGACCTAATCGCAAAATATATAGTTTGTAAATGTCAAGGTAGGTTCGAAATCCGTTATGAGCTCTCGCTACAGTTTTTTCTAAGTGGTAGCGTTCAAAATTTGCAGACCAGGTATGCTGTTTCGTTTTCGGTTCAGAAAACTTAATGCAAAAAATATAGTTTGTGAATGTCAGGGTTGGTTCGAAATTCGCTATCAGCTCTGGCCACAGTTTCTTCTAACTTGTAGCGTTAAAAATTTACAGACTGTGTATGCTGTTTTCTGTTAGGTTTATTTTACCTAATCGCAAAATATATAGTTTGTTAATGTCAGGGTTGGTTTGAAATCTGTTATGAGCTCTGGTCATAGTTGCTTCTAAGTGGTAGCGTTCAAAATTTGCACATTTTATCTGGCTTCATTAATATATAATTTCGCTGAGTGATTTAGCCTTGTGTTCCTTTAGGATAATAATCTGCCTAATCATTAAATCCATCTTATCTTATTAAATCCATCCATCTTAACACTCCATCTTTATTGGACTGCTAATGGCTTGCTAAGCCTTTCACCTTGGGCGGTGAAGTATGGGGAAGTTAGGGGAAACTGGCGAACAGACTCTCGAGGGCGGCTTGCCGCGTCTGGCGGTGCGCCTGTGTGCAATGAGTGTAGGAGCGTTGTAGAGAGATAGACAGATGGCCAGAATATCTATGCGGTATACCAATATAGATAGTAATAATATTATCTATATTATCTATATCAACGTTGCAATGGCCAGAAATATATATTTATATATAATACTGAAAAGCTGAATGTCTGAAAATTTTTTTTATATATTTATATATCTATATATAGGAACTTATATAGATCCCGTTAATTCCCTGTTTCCCTTTAATCACCGTTACCGTTAATTTCCGTTCCTGTTAATCCTGTTCCCATTAATCCCCGTTCCAGTGTAACTCCCAGTTCCCGTTAATTGAACTCCGATTGAGCGTTATTATAGCGTGAAACTATTTTAGGGGTTTACTGGCTTGAATGCACATCGGCATTGCCTTTCATCAAGTGAAATTTGCGGCCTCCTGCCCGCAGTGTACGCAGCCATTAAAGTCAATAATATCAGCCAGCCAGACCCACCTCCCCCATTTACACTGGGCCAGTTAGGAGGTTCAAGCAGCCACTAAAGCAAAAATTGCGTCTGGAATCAAAAATTCCATTAGAGTTCCATGAAAAATTGCTGTTTTCTACTTTTTTGAGGGACTTGGCAATCGAAATGCACACACAAATTTTGAGCGCTACCACTTAGAAGAAACTATGACCAGAGCTGATAGCGAATATCGAACCAACCCTGACATTCACAAACTATATTTTTTGCATTAGGTTTTCTGAACCGAAAACGAAACAGCATGCCTGGTCTGCAAATTTTGAACGCTACCACTTAGAAGAAACTGTGGCGAGAGCTCATAACAAATTTCGAACCTACCCTGACATTTACAAACTATATTTTTTGCGATTAGGTCATATAAACCTAACAGAAAACAGCATACACAGTCTGCAAATTTTGAACTCTAACACTTAGAAGAAACTGTGACAAGAGCTAAATGCATATTTATATATCTATATAAAGGAATTTAGTATAACTATGCGGTATACTGAATCAAACAGGCACACTGACTACCCTCAGCACAAAGGAAGATCCTAAATCAAATAATGGCTATACGGCTCGTATCACAACAAGCAGAAGCTCTGGACTCGTGACTATCCCTGAATACTGAAATGCTGAACACTGTGGCTATCCACTTTAGAATTTTATCAATTCTAGCTCGTATCCCATCGGTTATTCCGATCAAGGCTGACTCCCAAGTGTAGGTTTAGTTTTATCAATCAATGGCGCACAGATAAAAAAGAGCCCATTAACACACACCCCTAAGCTCTATTTTCCCGGCTGGTTCCAGACTCCTAGTTTGGGACAGTGTTGCGGACAAAAAGCGCCTTACGAATTTGTCAGCCCGCGGGGCAGCGGGAAATAAATGATTTATTCACCTAGGGAAATAAATGAAAACATGCGTCACATAGACACTCGCCCGGGTCAAGTGGGGGATACATCAAACAGGGCGCTGCCTTAGCACAGAGATCATAAATAAAAAATTGCTATATCACAACAAGCAGAAGCTCTTGACTCGAACAAATGCTGCCAGCGGAAGCTGAAATAAAGAAAAAAGCAGCTGCTCGCATTTAACATATGATGTCAGTTCGACCCCGCCATTGCCCTCTGTCATTATACTTTGCTTTTTTGACCCACATTGTGGAAAGATCCGTGACTCAACAGTGGCGAATTGTAAACAAATTAAACAATGGCTAGCCATCTATCTATCATCTATCTATCTATCTATCTATCTGTCTATCTATCTATCTATCTATCTATCTGTATATCTATCTATCTATCTATCTATCTTATCTATCTATCTATCTATCTATTTACCTATCTATCCATCTATCTATCTATCTATCTATCTATCTATCTATCTATCTATCTATCTATCTATCTATCTATCTATCTATCTATCTATCTATCTATCTATCTATCTATCTATCTATCTATCTATCTATCTATCTATCTAAAGCTAGATTACACTGCTCCAAGTTTACCTAAATTGTCGCGCCGGTAAGAAGAGAATATAAATTTTCTCACCTAGCTAGAGTACACTTCCCCAACCCAAGCTTAATGGTTGTTTACAAGGGAAATAGAAAAACTGCTCAAGCGACTGTGTACATTTTATTAGCGATTGATTATTTCTCGCCCAGTGGGAGAGCCAACATTGAATAAATTGGCTTGAAAGTGTGGATGCTTGAGCGAAATATTTTTATTTAAATAGCCGTGGGCCGTTCTGCAGTGAATTTGCCAATCTTGTCTCGAGTCAGTAAGTAAAGAATGTTAGTTTTTGTAGCCCTGTTAGATTGAGAAAACATTTCAAAGAAGCAAAAGCTGTTTCAGAGGTCTTCGTCGAGCACGATACTGATCGGTAAGTCTGATAGCCTGTCAAAATCTTAAATTGTGATTAGCTTAATTTTCTTAAAGCGCATGTGTCTTTGATAAGGCGTTATAATAGCGAATTCCTACCTGCTCGCAGGATTTTTATCTGATGTAGTGATTTTCCTACAAGCTTGGGAACAATTTCTACACTTTTAGGGATTTCCTAGATGCTCAGGGGGGTTTGCAAACTGCTTGGGAGATTTTCTAACGACTCTCATAAATTTTCTGACTGTTAGGGTGCTGGGAGACTTTCTAACTGCTTGTGGATTTCTGGATTTTCCAATGAGATTTTCTAAATGTTCTGGGAGACTTTTTTACTGCTCAAGGAGGTTTTATTACTGCATCGGGAAGTTCTTCCAACCGCTGGAAGGGGATTTTCTGAATGCTCGGGGAGATTGTCTGTCTGATTGGGGGATTTCAAACTTCTCGGGGAAAATTTTCTAACTATTTAGCGGATGTCTAACTGCTCGGGAAGATTTTCTATCTGATTTGGAGATTTCTAAGTGCTTCCAAGGGAACTTTTTTACTGCTAGGGGATTTCTTGACTGCTCGATTGGTATTTTCTTCCTTCTTATGGGGATTTTCTACATGCTCAGGGAGCTTTTCTGTCTGTTTGGGAGATTTTATAACTGTTTGGGGACATTTCTATCTGATTGTGGATTTCTAACGGTCCGAAGGGGAATTTCCAACTGCTGGGGGGATTTTTAATTGCTCGAAAGAGATTTTTTTGTCTGCTTGGGGGTTTCAGACTGCTGGAGGAAATTTGCTGTATGCTTGGGGGATTTTTAACTGCCCGAAGGGGACTTTTTAAATGCTACGGGAGACTTTTTAACTGCTCGGGGAGATTTTCTAAACTACTCGAAGGGGACTTTCTAACTGCTTGGGGAACTTTTCACCCGCTGGGGAGATTTCAGACTGCTCGGGGATACTTTCTGTCTGCTCGGGGCATTTCAGACTGCTCGGGGGAAGTTTCTATTTGATTGGGGAATTTCCCAATTCTCAAATGGGATTTTCTAACCTTTTGGGGGATTTCAGACTGCTCGGTGGAATTTTCTATTTTATTAGGGATTTGTGACTTTCAAAAGAGATTTTCTAACTGCTTGGGGAATTTTAGTCTGCTCGGGGGAAATTTCTATTTGATTGGAGAATTTCCGAATTCTCAAAAGGGATTTTCTAACTTTTTTGGGGGATTGCTTTGAGGATTTTTTATCTGTTTAGAGAGATTTCTATCTGATTCCGGGGATTTCTGACTGCTGGGAGGTTTCCAACTGCTTGAAGGAGATTTTCTAACTGCTCAGGGAGATTTTTTGTCTACTTGGGGATTTTCTTAACTGCTCAGGGAGACTTTCTAACTGCTTGAAAGAGATTTTTTAACTGCTCGATAAAATTTTCTATCCGATTAGGGGATTTCTAACTGCTTGGTTGTTTTCGGACTGCTCGAGGGTGATTTTCTAAATGGCCCGGGGGATTTTCTGTCTGCTTTGATGATTTTTTAACTGTTTAGGGAGATTCCTATCGATCGGGATAGGGGAGATTGCGGGGATTTTTGACTGCTGGGAGGTTTCCAACAGTTAAGGGAGATTTTCTCACTGCTCGAAAGATTTTTTAACTGCTTGGGGAACTTTTCTGTCGGCTTTGTGGATTTGTAACTGCTCGCGGTAATTTTCTATCTAATCAGGGGATTTCTAACTGCTTGAAGCTATTTTCTTACTGTTCGGAAGTTTTGCAACTGTTTAAGGAGATATTTTTACTGCTCGGGGCGATTTCTAACTGCTCTGAGAAATTTTTTATCTGATTGGGAGATTTCTTACTGTTCGAAGGGGACTTTTGAACAGCTTGGAGAATTTCTGACTGATCAAAGAGGATTTTCTAAATGCTCGTGGAGGTTTTTCTGTCAGCTGATTGGCTTTTCGACCTTACTCGGGGGAGATTTTTCGTCTGCCTAGAAGATTTTCTACATCCTCTTGGAATTTTTCTGTCTGCTTATGGATTTCTAGCTGTTTGGGGAAATTATCTATGTGACTGGGGATTTTTAACAGCTCGAAAGGGACTTTCTAACTGCTTGGGAGATTTTTGACTGCTTAAAGGGTATTGTCATACTGCTTGGGAAGATTTTCTAATTGCTTGGGGAGATTTTTGACTGCTTAAAGGGTATTGTCATACTGCTTGGGAAGATTTTCTAATTGCTTGGGGAGATTTTCTAATTGCTTGGGGAGATTTTCTGTCTGCATGGGTGATTTTCTATCTGCTCAGGGGGGACTTTGTAACTGCTCGCGTGTGATTTTCTTTCTGATTGCTGGATTTCGAGACTGGAAATTTTCTATGTGAGTGGGGGATTTCTAACAGCTCGAAAGGGACTTTCTAACTGCTTAGGAGATTCCTGACTGCTTTAAAGGTGTTGTTCAACTTTTTGGGAAGATTCTCTAATTGCTTAGTGAGACTTTCTGTCTGCTTGGGGGATTTTCTGTCTGATCAAGGAGATTTTGTAACTGCTTGGTGTGATTTTCTATTGGATTGGTGGATTTCTGAGACTGCCGCAAGGGGAATTTCTAACTGCTTGGGCGATTTTGTACTGCTCGGGGAATTTTTTGGTTGACTTCGGGATTTTTTAATGCTTGATGGGATTTTGTAACTGCTTGGGAATTTTTTCTAACTGCTTGGGGAGATTTTTTACTGCCCCGGAATATTTTCTACCTGATTTGGGGATTTCTAACAGCCCCTGAATATTTTCTACCTGATTTGGGGATTTCTGACTGCCCGAACTGGACTTTTTACTTTTAGGGGATTTTTAACTGCTCGAAGGGTCTTTCTAAATGCTCCGGGAAGATTTCTAACTGCTCGAAGAGGAATTTTTAACTACTTGGGCAAAGTCTGACTGCTCGAAGGGTATTTTCTGTCTGTTCGGGAAGATGTTCTAATTGTTTAGGGAGGCGTTCTGTCTGCTTGGGGGATATCTTCTAAATGCTGAAAGGGGATTTTATAAATGTTCGGGTAGTCTGCTTGGAGAATTTTCTGTTTACTTGGGGGATTTCTGACTCCTAGAAGGGGATTTTCTAACTGCTGGGGGGATTTTTCCGTCTGCTTGAGGGGCTTTCTACCTGACTGCTTGGGAAAGATTTTCTGACTGCTCGCAGAAGTTTTTTCTATGTTTAGCGGATTTCTGACTGCTCGGGGAAATTTTCTATTTGATTGGAATTTCCGACTTCTCAAAAGGGATTTTCTAACTGCTAGGGGGATTTTTTTCAGCTCATGGGTTTTCTACCTTATCCTGGGGGAAGCTTTTTCCACTGCTCTAAAAAATTTTCTAGCCGCTCGAAAAAATGTTAGCTGCTTTGGTGATTTTGGACTGCTTGAAGGAGATTTTCTAACTGCTCAGGGAGATTTTTTAACTGCTTGAAAGAGATTTTCTAACTGCTCGAGGAAATTTTCTGTCTGCTTAGGGATTTCTTACTGTTAGGACAAATTTTTCTATCTTATCGGGGCTTCCTAACTGCTTGGGTGATTTCGGACTGCTCCTGGGGGATTTTCTAAATGCTCCAAGAGTTTTTTAACCGCATGAGGAGTTTTTCTAACTGCCTCAGTTATATTTTCTAACTGCTTGAAGGGGATTTTTTAAATGCACTGGAAGATTTTTCAACTGCCTCAGGTAGAATTTCCAACTGGTCAGGAGATTTTCTTTCTGCTTGGGGGATTCTCTGTCTGCGGGGGCATTTTTACCTGTTCGGGGAGATTTTTAACCTGAAGATTTTTCTTCTGTGGGGACTTCTCGGTCTGTTTAGGGGATTTTTAACTGCCCGGGGAAATTTTCTATCTGATTGGTGGATTTTCGATTGCTCGAAAGGGAATTTCTAACTACTGGCAGGGTTTTCTACTTTACTGCTGGAGAGGGATTTTTCGACTGCTCTCAATAATTTTCTCGCTGCTCGGAAAGATTCTCTAGCTGGTTGGGAGATTTTTCAAGTGCTCGAGGCACTTGTCTAACTGCTCAGGGAGACTTTCAGTAGATCTTCTAAATATACGGAAGGATATTATGCTTTTAGGGAGACTAATTTTGCTGCAGGGATTTTCTCGCTGCGTAGGGAGATTTCTGTTGAGTACGTGAGTGATTTTAAATACCTGTCTGCGCCCCCCTGGGGGGGGGGGCACCGAAGAGCTAGTACCTTTGCTCTTTTCTACCATTTAACCTTGGTAACGACTTTATCCCAATGAATTACTGCTTTAAACTAGTCACTGCTAGCAACCAAAAATTTTGTGCACGGAAAATTTAATTGGCACAAAGCTTCGTGCTGCAGTAGCGCCTGTTCAGCTGCAGTAAATTCAGTTTAGCTGCATAGTCAGCTGCCAATAATTATGCAGCTATCATGGCTAGCCTCGAAACAATGCACAAAAATGCCAATAATGCCTACCTGACAATCGCGAGATTTCACTAGCAGTTAACAGCAGTCTCAAGTGAGTCTAAGTGAGAGTTAGACAAGGAGCTTTTTGAAATATATCTCCGGTCCACGAAGTTTGACTGTAAGCTCCGGCTGCTGTATGGCTCCGCTGGCTGAGCGGCTTTTGAAAAGGGGCGCCGGCCGCAGTCAACTGGTACTGGTACTGATAGATAAATAGATTGATAGATGGTTAGAAAGATTGAAGGATAGATACATTGATAGGTAACAAAATAGATAGAAATATACATACATGTAGATGGATATATAGATTGATAACGCCCCAGCCTCCCCACTTCTGTCACCCAGAGACCGAGCTTCTAAATCTCTCTGGTTCCGATCTAGGGACTGGGATGAGTGAAGCCCACACCTACCCCACATCCAAAGATTAAGGCAATTGAGCAAGTGAATGCAGTCAAACGTAGAGCAAATCTTGTGTCTGATGTCATAGTACCTAGAAAATCTCTCTCCTTAGGAAATTCTAGAGCCGATGTATTATGTCAGTTTTAGTTGAGGGATTGATGATTCGTAACTTTACTGATTTTAGGTCTGCAGGACCAAACCAATATCTTTGTTTTTCATTTTTGAATCTTAATGGCTAAAGTCGTAAAAAGGAAAATTGAGTCAAGGCAGGTAGAAATGGATTTTTTCAGTAAGAATAGAAAATTATTAATTATGAACATGCATTTTATTATTACTTATTTACTTATGTACAATCAGTCCACGAAGTTATCATGTAAGCTTTGGCTGCTGCATGGCTCTAGCTAGTGGCTGGGCGTCAATTGAAAAGGTGCGGCGGCCACAGTCAAGTGCTACTGATAACTTGTGATAAGTGGCGGCTGCGCGAGAATACACCGGTATTGGAGACTGGCCAGTCTGATGAGTCGGTAGCTGCTGCTGCTGCTGCAGATGTGGCGGTAGCGGCGGCGGTGGGGGAGGTGAAGCAGCAGCGGCAAGCAGAGTAGCGGCGGCGGCGCTGAACAACTGCAGCAGACAGCCGAACGCCGGATCGCTCCGTTGAAGCTTTGGGCTGCGGCGGCGGTGGCGATTGCGTGGGCTTGAGTGACTAGCAGGCCGAATGGCATCATGGGACGAAGTTGAGTGCTGGCCGCCATAGCCATACTCTGGGACAACGTCTGCATGTGAACATTTTTAATCATAAGATAGTTGCGCCCATTCTGTAGAAGCTGTTCGCACAGGTGCTGTGGCGGGTGCAGGTACTTACTTGCAAGGCGGCTTCTTGCGGTGGCAATTACTTTTGAGGTATTCGAAGCAACAAACAACCCGACCATTTTTCACGTCGACGTGCTTAGGCGGATGCGCATACTTACAGTAGGCACCAGTCCTTGAGCACTTGCTACGCTGAAATCCGCGACATACTTCCAGAGTTAGCCAGAGGCTACGATTGATTTTGGCATACTGCAGTGAACACAGGTTAACCAGGAACATGGCTGCTTAAATTTGATTTTGAATTATATGACAATTTTAACAATCAAAGCTTGTCATGCTGAATTAAACAAGAGTTCTCTCTTTGATGTGATAATTAAATGAGGAAAAACTATCAGATTGCTACTGTTGCAAATTAGCTTCTAGCTACTTTTCCAGTGTTGGTTTGCTACTAAATTCTGTTTATTTTTTACTATATGTAAATATGAGCTATATATCAATAAAAAATGATGTTGCTATCACAATCTCATAATAAATTACTTGTCATTCTTTTATTAATAATTCAATTGCAATCCTTACTAGACACTAAAACTAAAAACCAAAACATTTTCTCTTGACAAAACTAATTTTGTTAATCAAAAGCTTAAAGCCTCTGCTATAAATATGCTTTTTATTATTAATACAGCTATGTAGATAATGCACCAACATATATTTATAATCACAAGCCAAAAAATATTTTTCTTAAAAAATGGTTGAACATTAGATAAAATTCCTTGATTGCAATATTTATTTAATTGATTTTTACTTTTAGGTAAGGAACCATATAATTTTAGGCCCTTATGATGAGATGCTATATCACAGCATATGACAAAAGTTTTTTTTATAAAATGATACATTTAAAATTAGTAATACTTATATAATAAATTTAAGACCACTTTTGGCAAAAAAAGATAAAAAAATCTTTTATCCAGGTAAGATAGCAAGTAGTCTATAGAATAAAGATATTTGATATTACTTGATTTTACTCCATGACTAATAATGTCTGATACTTTCAACAGGATTTTAAAAGTCCCAAAACAATAAGAAACATAGATTAAGACATAAATTTTATTTCTATTAAATTAGCACTGGGGAATTGCTTTTACCCACGCACCTTGCACTATAGGCTTTGCAAATGCAAATGCAATAAAGTATAAAGGAAATTATCAGCCTGTTCAATTTATAAAACTAAGGAGACAGAGTGGTTGTAATATGCTAAAATTGCAAGCAACAGATATTTTTACACATTATACTACTTATTAAAGTAAACTATTAATAAGAACAGCATATTGTAAATGATTGTATAAATGCCATACAGCACATACAGTTAGTGCAAACCAATTGATCAAAAGGTCTACTAATATCCTTTTTTATTAGCCAAAATCAGTTTCAAACTGGGTTTATTTTTTCCCTGGGTGCAGGTTGCAATTTTGCATCCTGTCACTAATTTCAGGATATGATTTAAAGGGTTGGGATGCTATACATGGGTGCGCAATTTTGAAAAGTAGTAACTTAGTTGGGCAAAAATTTCAAAGGACCAAAAAAAGGTCCCGCGACCATATAAGCCTAAATCTTTATAATTTTTCCATTTACCTCTATGTTTTGCGACTTGCCCACCAAAACAGCCAACTGTTGCGCACATATGATGCATCCCTATTGCAACAAACAATAAAACAAAACAAAAAACTAGATGCAAAATCGCATCCTAGGTCAACTTTCAGGATGCAATTCTTGGGGTCAGGATGCTATAGCATCCCTATTGCACAAAAAACCTAGGTTTCAAAAGTCATGTGCCTAACCTATAGGTATCAAACCTAAATCCCAAATGTGATTTATTATAGATCCATAAGCAATAGACAGATTTATATATCATGTATGCTATGCCTATAGTAGACTAGTTGTACAAAACTCTATCCTTTATGCTTGTTAAAAACCAGAAAGAAACTAAACTTTTAGCTTAAAAATATAACCTTAAATGACCCCATCCACATCTGGGACTGGGTCTTAAAAAGGTATAAATAAATTAGACCTAAAATGGTCTAAAACCAGAGAGCTTTAGAGCTTATAGAGAGAATATAAAGTTTTGGCATAGACAAAAGCTGGGCTTATTTTTAGGATAGGCACAGGATGCAAAATTGCATCATGTTCTTAATTTTAGGATGCGATTTCAGGGTTTGGGATACAATTTTTTAAAAGTCCCATTTTAAAAGGCCTTGAATTGTAAAAAATTAAAAAATCAGGATGCAAAATTGCATCCTATATTGAATTTCAGGATGTGATTCTCAAAATCAAGATGCTATATTATCCCTATTGTACAAAAAATAAACATAGGACAAAAGGCAATAAAACAATTTATTTTAAGTGAAGAGCAAGGACTAGGCTTAGCTCTAAGAAATACCTTGTTGCAAGTCTTCTAGGCTTATTAATTGTAAGAGTTAACCATTTTATGATGTGAGTCCCTATGTATGGCAAGGAGCCACTAAAGGAAGAATCACTTTTCATTAAGAGCAAGGACTAGCTTAAGGAAATACCTTGGTGCAGGCCTTTTGGACTTATTAATTTCAGTACGACAATAGTCCATCATTTTTCTGTGAGTCCCTATGGCAAGAAGCCACTAAAGGAAGAATTACCTTTATGGCTTTACCTGTAATTACCTTTCAACATTTTGACAATAGCAAGATAGCTATTATTAATTATTTGGTCATCAGTATCATGGTAACCAAATGATACTGATGACCAAATAATTAATGTTGAGAGGTAATTACAGGTAATCACCTTTACCTGTAATTACCTCTCAACATTTTGACAATAGCAAGATAGCTATTATTAATTATTTGGTCATCAGTATCATTATATGGCACTTGTGACTTAAGTTCATAATAATACATGCTTAATAAAAGTTTAGACAACTCAACTCAAGGTAGATTGGTAGAAAAGGTAAATAGAAGTCTAGACTCTAGCCTAAGATTAAATATAATTCTAAGATTCTAGAATGTAGCTAGATAATGTATTCGAATAGTTAAAATGTCATTAATATCTGGATTACGTAAATTTAGTGTGTGGTGTACAATATTTACTTCTGCTCAGGTATTAGAGACTAGAGTTTGGATTTAGAATTTGGATTCTAAATCCAATTGAGATTTTGATTTTTGTGTGTCTGTTACTAGTTCTAATTTGTTGCATTTTCTGATTTGTGCTCTCAGCTGAGATGTATTCAATTTCGGTCCCAGTGCCAGTGAATTTCTTAAAATTTTCGGAGAATCGTCTAATATTCAGTGTGTCCAATATATAATACACTATATTGGTTTGACTCTTTCGTTTCTACTTTTTTGAAGTAGGTCAGTAGTATTATAGCGCATTATTTTTTTTACGCGGAAGCGGAAGAATCATAACGACTGTTTTACGTTTCCTGGAATCCGGCGGCCAATTGTGAACCGTTTGACAGCATTTCCGGAGCTAACTGCCACAATACGCTACGATTTTTATGTGTCAATTCCGTTGGATTTTCCCGCAAAGAATTTTTTACAAATTATTAATCGTGTTGTCCCGACTAAATAAAAAAGTGAGAATAAGAAAGAAGGTTGACGACGATTTCGTCAACAGCGAACGGCCAAAAAGCGGTGACCGTTTTTGGCGCATAGTGTAGTAGAGGATCTTTCTAGACTTGTTAATAATCTTGTTTTCGTGCCAATCTCAAGCTCCAGAGTTGAGCATAGCAATAGTTCCGAATAAATTTCAGTAGTAGCGGCGAAACTATACCCATACTACTAACTTACTAGAACACAACGACTCGAAGAAGTAAATTTATATAGAGTGGAACGAAGCAACGCATGTAAACCGAAGGACGACTCGGAGCCACACGGTTGCCAAAGCTCCCCGGAGGATTTAGCCTACGACTGCTCAGCTACCATCCACCGCTACCTCCCCCTTGTATTGGGAACCCAGGCAGATGGAGATCCTCTTAAAATTTTATAGAACGTACCATATTTATTTGCGTTCCATATTTATTCACGTTCCATATTTACTTTCACTTAAGGTGCAAATAAACGCTACGCCTTCTAATGTTTGAACGGTGGAGCCATGCTTAACTGCTGCGGTGGCCAAAAGCGGCAAGACCAAACGCGGGCAGCGGGCGCCGGTGGCTTGAACGTCAGTCTAAGCGCATATGGCAGGGTCAGCAAACGTGGCTCCACCCGCCCGTGGAGCTGCCACCTTGGCCTAACTGGATCTTCCGGGTGGCGCCAGGGACCATGTCGAGGCTCACTGTCATCGAGCCCCAGCCGTATCATAGGGCACTCTTCGAGTCGGGACCCTGAACTGCTGGACTGGCGAAAAGGGCTGCTGGCGAAGCTAGCGCTCGACCTCAGCTGTGACGTCATCGCGCTGTAGGAAGTTTCTATCGAGGTCGACTTAGGGCTTCACTGTGAAGACCTAGGCCCCAGTGGGACTCTCTCTCTGGTTAAGCTGAGCGGACGAGCGAGGCCGTGGAGGAGTTGGAGGGCTGATTGCACCGAGGCTGCAGTAGAGCATGTCGCTGTGTCTCCCTGTTTGGTCGGCTGCATCGGATCGACGTCGGGCTTCGCGTACGCGCCCCCTGCCACCCGTCCCCATGAGGCTCAGGTCTTCTTTGAGCAGCTCTCGGAGCAGGTGGAGGAGATGGCGCAACGTGGCACAGTGGTCATTCTCGGAGACCTGAACGCAGTTTAACGTAGGTCCGAACGGTCATTATTCGTGACACCGCGTGAGAACGGCGATACCCGAGCGCTGGAGAACTTCCTGGAGAGGCAGGACATGGTGTCGGTCAACACCAGGTTCCGTAAGCCGCCGGCTCAGCTCACGACTTTCGAGGGCTGCAAGCGGAGGCGGCGGAACGCGCGCGGCCGAAACGCTACCCGGAGGCTGGCACAGCTCGACCACGTGATGATGCGCTACCGGAAGCGGCGCCGCGCCATCAACTGCCGCACCATTACTCCGCTGACTCTCCGGTTGGATCATCGACTCTTCATCGGTGACCTGTCCGATCGAGACCCGCTGTATCGTGACGCAGTTTAATTTCATAAAATCGCCGATTGAACATTCTGGGTAAGTTCTGTGGCAACGACACCGGACTGCCAGTCGGACTTCTTCGAGAAATCTGCGGGGGTGCTCCAAGGAGATACGCTGGCGCCGTTCCTACTTATTCTGGTGCTATATTTGGTGCTACGGACTGCCCTTAATACCAACGACGACAGCTTTCTGCAGCGGTGACGCATGGGTCGACGTCAACCCGATAGGCGGCTCAGCGGCTACGCCGATGATCTCGCCCTGTTGTCCTGGACCGTCGAGGGCACCCAACGACAGCTGGACAGGCTAATTGCTGTTTCAGCGAGCGTCGGCCTGGTGGTCAACGGGCAGAAGACCGTCGGGCTCTGTGTGGCGAGCAACATCGAGGCCGCAATTTTTCTGCCGATCGGCGCTGACGGCGAGTCGACGGAACTTCCGAGATGCCAGCAGTTCGTCGACCTCGGCGGTCGGGTCCTTGACGTCCGCGAAGACCTTCGGCATCGCTTAGGCTTAGGCTGCCTTCTGTTCGAAAAGGTCATTTCTGCAGTCCGAGGCCCTGCCAGACCGCCAAAGAGATGCGCTGTTTCGGGCGCTGATCGAGACCGTCCTGCTGTACAATGCCCAGACCTGGACGCTGACGGAATCGCTCGAGCAACAAGTCGACACGGCGCACAACGCCTTCAAGATCCGCTACGAGCGGGTCTCCAACGCGGTACTCTATCGCCGCGCTGGCCTTGACCGTCCAAGCGAACGTTTGCGCCGTCGGTGACTTTATAGCTGGCAGGTCATGTCATCAGAGCGGAGTCGTACTGCACCGAGCCGGTGCAGGAGGTGCTGCTGCTTACGCTGCAGGCGCCCTACCGACGAAACTACCGAGGAAAAGCCCGAACTCGGCGTTTTCTGCTGGCTGGCTGACGATTCTGCACCCTGTAACACCGCTTTTTCCATCTGAAAGCGTATTTTGTTATCAAAGTTTATAGTAAAGATTTTAATTTTTGAGAAGGCGATTGATTAACGGTAGTTTGATTGATTAACGATTGATTGATCTAGTGAATAACGGTAAAATGCATGTAAAATGTAAAAAAATTGTTGGGATTAAGTTCAGTCAATTAGGGATATTTATATTTTTTTCTGATTAGGCAGCTTCTTGCTTGGTTTAAGTCTAATTTTGAAATTCCTGTGTCAGTGTGACTACAAATTTTAACTAATTTTAAGTCTTACATTTAAATCGGTCAAAAATGCTCCTTTGTGCATACAAAGCTCGTGAATGCTCGTGAATTAGATTGGAATGCTCAAATACAACATGAATTTTTTCATTCCATTTATCACTAGGAGGAGCAAGGCATTTGTTTATACATGTCATTTTTTGCTTTTGTATCTTTTAAAATGATAATAATTATGCCACATTTAGAGATACGGCGGCCGTGTCTGTAATGCAAAAGCTTATAGACACGGCGGCCATGTCTCTAAATTGTCCGTGTTAATAAGCTCCAACATCACATTAGACATGGCTGCCGTGTCTTTAAGCTGACTAAATGATCAAAATGGCCACAGTATCTTTAAGCTGTCCATTATGGACATGGCCGCCGTGCCTATAATTACTCCGTAATAATAATTATTATTAGGTTAAAATTGATTATGGAAATAACAGGCTGTTTGCTGTTTGATTCAATATTCCAATATAATACTGATTAACAACTTTTTAATTTTTTTGACATCCTAAAGCAGCACAATACTGACACTGCTTTCATCATCTTGACAGCCTACTTTGTTGTTGTTTTGTTTTTTTGTCATCCTAATGACTGATTATGTTAATTATTATTCATTTCACAATGCCCTAAACTCAAGACAGCTAGGCCTATCAAAATTTTAAAGAATTTAGAAAGTTTACAAACTCCTAAGATATTTTTTGCCAGGTCTATTACTTCATACAAAAGACTTTTTAATGCCATATGCAATGTAATGAAATATTAAAAGTATAGTTAAAAAGAATAAGAAGTATTCATTAAATATTTATTTTTACTTTTAGAATGAACAATAATAAATATTGAATTACTGGATTCTTTCTTTTTTATTCTATTTTGCTTTTAGTTTTAGCTTGCCTATATTTTCAGAGAATAATTTTGAATTCTAGAGCCTATGCCCTATGTATTTTAGAATATTGTGCATACAGTGGCGCAACCAGAATTTTGTAAAGGGGGGACCCTTATGAGTTTGGTTCCAAGGGTGGGGCAGTTTGAGTCTGGATGGCTTTTTCGTGAAAATTTGCTTGGCCCCCCCTTGCTGCATTTTTCTTCTTTTCAAAAAAGGGGGGGTTGCCCCCCTGCCTCCCCCCCCCCCCCTAGTTGCACCACTGTGTGCATACAAGTATGTGATATGGCTGAAAACAGGTGATTTTAATTCTAAAAAATTATAGAAAGGTTTATTCCTATATTTAAATGGCAATAAGTATATTTTTATATATATGGCACCATGCCAATAATTCCTAGTTTACTCCCTAAGCTATATTTAAATAGGGCTACTGTAATTGCATATGCTATGCTGTGTGCTAGTAAATGACTATGCAAAATTGTATTGTTATCTACAAATTATTATTATTATCATATTTTTTAAACTGAATATATTTTTCCTCTAATAGAAATGCCCATTTAAATTCTATTGCAGAATGCTTTTTAAAACAATTCAGTCTAAAATTGCATGGAACCAATGCAGCCTTATCAAGAGCAGATGCAACTAAATGGTAGAATTCAAGTGCCACCATCTCAGCCAAATATATCATTTGTTCCTATTGAAAATGCAACTGCAGTGCATCCAAACACAATGTTGTCTGAAGTGCAGGCGCCTGGCCCAACTGGGCCTCAATTTGCCTCTGTTCCTTCACTGCAATTATCACAAGGACCCTTGATACACCCAACCCCTGTGAGGCCTCTAATACCCAGTCAGCCAAGCCAGATGAATCCATGCAATCATAAGTTAAGTCTTTCAAATATGCATCCACCTGCTATGCCTGCAACACAGTTGGCTCCGCAATCTCAGCAGCAAACAAGTTCAGGAGCATTTGGGCCTCAGCCTATTGGACATCTGCCACATCAGCAGTCACCAGTGATTTCAGCAACAGGTTCAGCAGCACCTGCGCATCGATCTCATGGACCTCTGCCGCCCCCCACAATGCCAATGGCTGGTTCAGTGGCACCTGGGCCTCCTCCTCCACCTGTGATGCCAGCAGCGAGATCAGTGGCACCTGGGCCTCCTCCTCCACCTGTGATGCCAGCAGCGAGATCAGTGGCACCTGGGCCTCCACCTATGATGTCAGCAGCGAGTTCAGTGGCACCTGGGCCTCCTCCTCCACCTGTGATGCCAGCAGCGGGATCAGTGGCACCTGGGCCTCCTCCTCCACCTGTGATGCCAGCAGCGGGATCAGTGGCACCTGGGCCTCCTCCTCCACCTGTGATGCCAGCAGCGGGATCAGTGGCACCTGGGCCTCCTCCTCCACCTGTGATGTCAGCAGCGAGTTCAGTGGCACCTGGGCCTCCTCCTCCACCTGTGATGCCAGCAGCGGGATCAGTGGCACCTGGGCCTCCTCCACCTGTGATGCCAGCAGCGGGATCAGTGGCACCTGGGCCTCCTCCTCCACCTGTGATGTCAGCAGCGGGATCAGTGGCACCTGGATCTCGATCGCTTGGACCGCTGCTGCCGCCGCCAGTGCCTCCTATGTCAGTGGCTGCGCGTCCGTCCTTCGTTCCTGCGCCGCCAGCGCCAATGCCATTCGTAGCACCGGCTCCGCCTCTACCTGTCGGTCCACCACCTCGCCAAATGATTTCGCCGCCACCTTTAACGCAGCAGCAGCCGCCAATGCAGTCCAACTACCGAGAAAACTCGGTGAACCTGCTGCGCGATCGACAGCTGTTGAACCCATACAGCTCCGAGCCAATGGAAACAGCTGCTCCGCCTCCGCTAGGTCACCCGTTTCCAGCTGATGCCAACTGCGATCCGGACGTGATGTCTTGCACAATGAACGCTGTGCCAGCCACTAGCGAATTGTTGCGCAGGTCTCGCCTACCGCTAGGCCTAGTGCTGCATCCGTTTAAAGATCTGCGCAGCTTGCCAATAATCCAGGCCAACATTATTGTACGCTGCCAGGCCTGCCGAGCTTACATCAATCCGTATGTGCGCTTCTCCAGCCAGCGCAGATGGCGCTGCAGTCTTTGCTTTATCAATAACGATTTGCCCGACGAGTTCCTTTACGATCCTGTCTCTAAGGTGAGTCGCTGTCAAACCGGCCTGTCTAGTACATATTTTGTGAAGCTGTTTTAGCTTCACCTGTATCTAGACTCCAGGCTCCTAGCTTGCCTAACTGCACACTGTAATCTATGCCAATCTCACCAACTGACCACGCAGTCCTACGGTGATCCAAGCCGTCGGCCGGAGATTCGCAACGGCACAGTCGAATTCGTTGCTACGCAGGAGTATTCGGTGCGTCCGCCGCCGCCGGCCACCTATATTGTTGCATTGGACGTCTCGCAGATATTATCGCCAGATCCAGGTGCGTCCAAGGCTGCCGCAGCCTATATCTCTACTGTGTGTCGAACTCTGCTTCATTGTTTAGACCGACTGCCAGGCGATGCCCGCACCCAGCTGGCTGTGATTACATTCAACGGTATCCTGCATCTCTATCGTCTGGACGGAGCCCGGCCCAAGCTGCTAGCAATGCCCGATCTTGACGGCGACGCGTCGTTGCCAACACCCGACGGTCTTCTAGTGCCGGTGGCCGAGTGTCGCGAAGCTATTGTAGAACTGCTAGAGACTCTTCCTGAGATAGAGTTTCCGCGGGTGCCAGGTTGCTGCCTTGGTTCGGCTCTAGCCACGGCTCTCAGGTGCTGTTTTTTTAATGCTTATTTAATCCTATTTGATAAGCATGTCAAACAGAGCATAAATTTTTTAGGGAAATCGGTCTAATTATGACGTAAGAATAATATATATAATAATTATAATTGATTACACCTGTCCCAATCGGGCCAGATGTGCAGCCAACAGCGCAGCCGCAGCTATTGCGCGGCGCTTCTGAAGACTGCGTACAGCTGTTCAGTCCATGGACTGGGGGGACGCCACACCCACCTTCAATTACCCCAGCTGATGCTGGTACCCATTTAACAGCTGGGTGAACTGAAGCAATGCAGAGTTAAGTGTCTTGCTAAAGGACACAAATTGTACCAGTGGAGTCGGGAATCGAACCCCCGACCTTCAAGTCGTGAGTCCGACGCTCTAACCACTAGGCTACAACCTCGTACGTATGACGTAAGAGCTCGCTGAGCAAATCTTTGGTCGGGTAAATGTTCTAGTGTTAATAAATTTTTAAGTGCCTTAGTCATAGGCTAACATATTCATGGACTTCAGTTGGAGCTCGAGCCCGGGACCTTCTAGTCTTTAGTCTGCCCTATAGCCAGGCTATTGCTCCATGCAGAATTCTACACGTGTAGACACGGCAGTTTTATAAAAGCAATATTGATTTGCACAGGCTCGCCCAGTCAAGTGGCGGCCGCCTCCTTGTATTTCTGGCCTCCCGACCCTCTGTTGGGCCAGGCGCCTTGGATGCCCGCCCCAGCTCGGACGCTGATCAGTCGGCTGGCCAGCCAGCAACCGATCACTACAAACGCCTGGCCTTGGACTGCTGCAGCGCCCAATTGTCTATTGATCTGTTCTGCATTGGCTCGGCCTATTTGGACTTGGCCTCCGTCATGCCGGCCGCCGTCTACTCTTCTGGCACTGTGCACCGGTATGCCCGCATGCCGCAGCAGGCCGACCAGCTGGCCGCTGATCTTGGCCGACATCTCACTCGCAAGCTGGGACTGGAGGTAGGCCCGGTGTAGACAGTCAATGGCTTTGTTTGAAGACCCTTAAGGCAATTAATCCCTCATTTGTTTAGTCCGCCCAGATGAGTTAAGCTGAGAAAATGTAGGATGGGTGTTGCGGTCCCGCCCCTCCAGCCCGTCAGGACTGAGCATCTATCTGTACACAGCCCTCGGATGTGCCGTTGGCTGTACATCTGATCCTAAAGTCTTTCATCCTAGAGACTTGGATCTCAGCTACTCGTAGTTGGAATAATGCGGGATTAAATGTGTTGCTCAAGGGCCCTATTGTCAAGGACTCGAACTCAGGACTTCCAGTCATAAGTCCAATGTTCACCGATCACCAGTTAACGACTACTCGTTTGTTTTCGCCTATAAAAACAAAAATCAACCTTGTAATTATCCCACAAGCTTCAGCAGGATTTATTAAATCACCGTCTCATATCCCAGGCCGTGCTCCGAGTCCGCTGCTCAAACGGCTACAGCGTGGCCGCATTCTACGGCTCCTGCTTTGTCCGCGCCACCGACCTAGCCGCCCTGCCCTGCGCCAGCCCGGACGCCGGCTTTGCCGTCCAGTTGGCTGTTGGCGACGGCGCTGGCACCGCGGCGACCGGAGGCGGCGCCAGCGAGCCGGTCGTGTTCCAGACGGCGTTGCTGTACACCGGCCACAAGGGCGACAGGCGGATACGAGTGCACACGCTGGCGCTGCCCGTAGCTACAAGGATTGAGGATGTATTTGCTAGCGCAGATCAGCGTGCGGTGAGACGGGCAAACTTCTCGTGATTTTTATGTAGCTAGTTCTATTTTAGCCTAGATTCTAGCTATCAGTGTTCGACTTTCAGATTGTCGGCCTGCTGTCGCAAATCGGCGCCGAGCGCGTACTAACTGGCGCTAGCCGCCTGCCTGACGCTCGCGACGCTCTGGTCAACGCCGCAGCTGATCCCTTGGCCGCCTTCGCGCGAGCCACTGGGCAGCGAGGCGCCGGCGGCCTGTGGTCGCCAAACGGTATTCGACTGCTGCCGCTGCTGGTGCTGGCGCTGCTCAAATGGCCGGCGTTCCGGCCGGATGTTCAACAGCCTGACGAGAGGGCGGCCGCTCTAGCCGAGGTTGGTGGCCAATCTGATCAGTTTGTCTATAATAACGCTCACATAGCAACAGTACCCTAGCAAAACTAGCCCTAGCAACTGTCACATAGCAACAATTCCCTAGAAAAAGTTGCCATAGCAACGGTCTTCTAGGCACATTAGCCGTAGCTACTGTCCCATAGCAACAGTCTCCTAGGCACACTAGCCGTAGCTACTGTCCCATAGCAACAGTCTCCTAGGCACACTAGCCGTAGATACTGCCCCATAGCAACAGTCTCCTAGGCACACTAACTGTAGCTACTGTCCCATAGCAACAGTATCCTAGGCATACTAGATGTAGCTACTGTCCCATAGCAACAGTCTCCTAGGCACTCTAACTGTAGCTACTGTCCCATAGCAACAGTCTCCTAGGCACACTAACTGTAGCTACTGTCCCATAGCAACAGTCTCCTAGGCACTCTAACTGTAGCTACTGTCCCATAGCAACAGTCTCCTAGGCACACTAACTGTAGCTACTGTCCCATAGCAACAGTCTCCTAGGCACTCTAACTGTAGCTACTGTTCCATAGCAACAGTCTCCTAGGCACACTAACTGTAGCTACTGTCCCATAGCAACAGTCTCCTAGGCATACTAGCCGTAGCTACTGTCCCATAGCAACAGTCTCCTAGGCACACTAACTGTAGCTACTGTCCCATAGCAACAGTCTCCTAGGCATACTAGCCGTAGCTACTGTCCCATAGCAACAGTCTCCTAGGCACACTAACTGTAGCTACTGTTCCATAGCAACAGTCTCCTAGGCATACTAGCCGTAGCTACTGTTCCATAGCAACAGTCTCCTAGGCATACTAGATGTAGCTACTGTTCCATAGCAACAGTCTCCTAGGCACACTAACTGTAGCTACTGTCCCATAGCAACAGTCTCCTAGGCACACTAACTGTAGCTACTGTCCCATAGCAACAGTCTCCTAGGCACACTAACTGTAGCTACTGTCCCATAGCAACAGTCTCCTAGGCACACTAACTGTAGCTACTGTCCCATAGCAACAGTCTCCTAGGCGCACTAGCCGTAGCTACTGTCCCATAGCAACAGTCTCCTAGGCATACTAGCCGTAGCTACTGTCCCATAGCAACAGTCTCCTAGGCGCACTAGCCGTAGCTACTGTCCCTTAGCAACAGTCTCCTTGGCATACTAGCCGTAGCTACTGTCCCATAGCAACAGTCTCCTAGGCGCACTAGCCGTAGCTACTGTCCCATAGCAACAGTCTCCTAGGCACACTAACTGTAGCTACTGTCCCATAGCAACAGTCTCCTAGGCACACTAACTGTAGCTACTGTCCCATAGCAACAGTCTCCTAGGCACACTAACTGTAGCTACTGTCCCATAGCAACAGTCTCCTAGGCGCACTAGCCGTAGCTACTGTCCCATAGCAACAGTCTCCTAGGCATACTAGCCGTAGCTACTGTCCCATAGCAACAGTCTCCTAGGCGCACTAGCCGTAGCTACTGTCCCATAGCAACAGTCTCCTAGGCGCACTAGCCGTAGCTACTGTCCCTTAGCAACAGTCTCCTTGGCATACTAGCCGTAGCTACTGTCCCATAGCAACAGTATCCTAGGCATACTAGCCGTAGCTACTGTCCCATAGCAACAGTCTCCTAGGCATACTAGCCGTAGCTACTGTCCTATAGCAACAGTCTCCTTGGCACACTAGCCGTAGCTACTCTCCCATAGCAACAGTTAAAATTTTATTTATTGCACAAAAAAAGCACTCCAGCTTGTAACGCCACGCTTTCAGCTGCGAACCAGCCCTCTGCGCCGGCTGTTGCAGCAGCTCCTGCCCTCCCTGTACGCCTTGCATCTGTGGTCGGCGCCAGCCGAATCCGATTCATCGCAGCCGCCTTCGTCGCCGCCCCGTCTGCAGCCGAGCGCCAGCCAGATGGAGCCGGGCGGTGCCTACCTACTAGATGCCGGACAGGTGATTTTCCTAGCCTTGCCAGCGTCCGCCGAAGCTACCCAGCTGGCGTCGAGGGCGCGCGCTTTCGCTGATCGACTTCGCGCCGATCGTCTGGGCGAGGTTCCGCTAATTAGTCTGCGTCTGACCGGCTCGCCATCGTCTGCGGCTCCGCTGACGCCCTACCTGATTGAAGATCGGACAGACTCCAGCATGTCCTATTTGGAGTTTTTGCAGTACCTTCAAAAGCATGTCCTCGGTTAGCTTTGACTAGTTATATTGAATTATCTTGAATAACGCTAGCATAGTAACCAAAGTTTTTGATTATCATGGTGATTTTCATTGATATTTTCATCATCATGTATGCAAGATTTGTGTGTACTTTTGTGGATGTATAATTATGCATTTCCTAGTCCCTATAGTGGCGCTTCCGGTATCGTTGGATCCAGTCTTGTTCTATGAATTTGTTTTGACTGATTACTTATTTAAGCTACTTTAAGCTACTGGTAATGAAAGGTATGCTAGTAGTATTTTATTGCCTTGTTTGTTACTCTATGTAGAATTCTGATTTGGAAAACCTGACTGATTATTTCCTCCATTGGCATTGGCACTTTGATTTTCTTCTTTTTTTAGTTTTGGTTCGGGATTCCCTCTTTTTTATTGTTTATACATTAAATCGAACAATATGTTAAATAAATTTGACGTGCAATGTGTTCAGTACTGCTACTGTACTTCCCTTGTGTAGTATTTTAATCAATAATGAATGGATGTTATTTGATCTCATTTTATTTGTCTGAAGTTCTGTCTGTTTCTTGTATCTCAATCGGTGCTTAAAACTAAGCTAAATCTGCAGGAGGGCTGCAGGCACTTTGACGCTTGAAGCGACACTGTCCCACAACCAGCGACTGGGCATGACTGTCCATTGCGCTGACTCCTGAAGCGCGTTCAGTCACACTAAATACGGTATGCAGGCATAGACACACACACAGGCCGGCACCCAGTCACACACACAGGGTGTACAAACCGATAATTCCAGGAATGTACACTCTGCCTTGGGGGTTGCCCTTATGGGCGTAAATTGCACAACTGGCCCATAGCCCAACCAATTCGTGCACAATTCATGTTGAGGTCAAATTAATGTGACCCTGCACACAAAACCGCGCTAGGGAGAAATCTCAACCCATAACGCGGGGTCGAACCTGGACCAGTGGCACACAAGGCAGACGCGCTAGACCGCCGAGCCACTCGTCCCCGACCCCGGGTCAATGGGTGCTTAGTATTCTGGGGTATTAGAATCCTTTGCTTTAGTCAACGTTTAATTTGTTAACTAGCTAGCTGAAAAAAACTATGGAACACACCACCCTAACTACATTTGCGGCAAAGGATCGAGAACAGTTTCTCTGGGCGCCAAAACTCATGATGCCTACGGTAGTATTGTTATTAGATAACTCAAGAATCTGGAGTTGCCTAATGTACTCTGTTATCGGTCTAATAGCAGTACAATTAGGGGAAGTTCCACTTAATGCACTCCGTACTTCGTACACAGGCTACAGATGTGCACAGTCAAATACTCGTACTGTAGACTGCTGAAATTGTCTTTCTGTCTGAGCAACTTAAGTGAAACTTTTCTTCTATGCTAACGGCGACACAAACACACCCAAAAAATGTGTGCAAATTCCACAGCTTTCATATACGGGCCAAAAAAATTATATTTTTCTAATTTTATTAGACTTATCGTTTCTTGATTTCATTCGAACACGTGCAAAAAGGGGAGAATCTGAAATTGGGGATCGAGAGCAGTACTCGTATTGGGTAGCGTCTTAGACTATAGCTGTAGAAAATAAATTGAGAATTTAAAGCACTTTATGTAAGTAAGAGAGAACTTCAGTCTCTTCAAGTACCTGTACCAATATTATTGCATGCCCCCCATTGCTACCTATTGTATTAAGGACTCTGTAGGCGGTACAGTACAGTGTATGCACAGAAATATGAAGTTCCACTTTGTCACTGTCAATATATAGATAGATAGATATCTTTCTCGCCAAACAAACAGAATTTAGTGAGTTCTGTCTGTGATAACCTTGGTTGGGATTTTTATCGCCACCAACATACTGCGCAGAGGAAATGAATCCGACAGCGTTTTGCATTGTCATTCTGCCACTGATGACATTCCTGCCAGCCAGCTCACCTCAGACGCCGCCTCAAAGCGCTCTGGCCAGGCTGTCAGCGCTGGAGGCCAGCATCTCCACCTCCTGGCGTATCGGCGATCGCCGGACATTTCAAGCCAACATTAGCGAGGCCCTAACCAAATGATGGGGACGCACTTTGTCGCTCACTCCGCAGATTCCCCCACAGCAGATTCTTTTCCTCTACTATCCAGGAGTAGTATGACGCTCCTGCAGGGAATTTTTCTCATCTTAGCTGGCTTCTAAAGTTCCCCCCGTACGCGCGTACCTAGGTATTTTTAGGCTATAAATCTTCTGCGCCAGACTGTCTGACCTTTGCCACTGACAGTTTTCGGCACCAGATGGCGCCCGTGAGTCACGTGTCTGCCACTTTTTTTTATGCCTCTTTTTATGACATCTGGAGGGGTTCAGGAAGCCCGCCTATTGTTCTATTTTTGCTTTTTTCCTGTCAACTCTTGACAGCTCAGCTTCCGACCCCTAAAAGTACCTTGGGATTTAGGATTATCTTTTCCTCTTCACTTTCTTCACTTTCTGCTCTTCATGCTGATTTGCGCGCATATTTTTATTAAGTCATAGGACCTCCTGCTGCGAAAACCCATAAATCATTTTGCTCGTAAATTCTCCCCATCTGCGCTGATTTACGACCCCACCTGTCATCTTTTTTATGATCCCGGGTAGACTGGTGAGACCACCTGGTGGGGTTGGGTCACGTGACTAGCTTGCCAGCCAATCAGAAAAATGCACGATCGTTTTAACAAATGCGGCTGGACCAATCGCAAAATTCGGCGATCATTCTAACAAATCGGCGCCTCTCGCGCCTATTTAAAGGCGCCGTCGAGCGCGCTCCATCTTCAGCCCGCTTTGCTGTCTCGGACACGTTTTGTCGTCCCGGAACCTCAGTGAGACTGAGCAAACGGCCCCTAGTTCTACAAGTATCTTCCCCTTTAGATTGCGAACCTCCCCCTAAGTCATCGGCGAATAACATCAGCCTTAGTGTCAGCATCAGCTAAGAGTTATCGAGAAGCGACAGGTCATCAGAGGCCCTTGCCTGCGAGATCGACAAGTACTAACGGTCGAGTACGAGATCTACCTCGGCCACTGTGGAGTTCGAAGACATCGAAAGTGCATTAATCTGATTGGTTTTGGTGAGAGATCGCGTGACTTTGCCTTATTGGGAATAGTCTCTATCGGTCCCCATCTTAGCGTCTTAATAGGGATTTGCGTATTTGCTTATTGCTTATTTTGTGCTAACTTGAGGCAGTAAGAGTTTAAATCATAATATATTGCCAATAGTAGTTAAAGTGCTCCAATATCATAGGCAGTCAAGTGATTAGGTGTGAAAGCTAAATCATTCAGTTAATCGCTTTTTGATCTCCTTATTTATTCGCCATGCTGGCTCGGATGAGCAGCTAAATTAGCTGGCGCCGGCCATGGTGGACCAAAGGCGGACCAGTCATGCAGTCAGTCAGTCAGTAATTCATGCAATCAGAGTCCAGATTGAGGACTCAGCTTCGGCTGTACTTTAGTGCAGTTCGGGGCGCAGCGGCAGCCAAATTAGTAATGTAACTTAATGTAATCTTTAGGGTAGTTAGGGCGCGCTTTCGGAAGAGGCTAATTAGGTCATTTCATCGCTTTGCGGCAGTTAGTTGAAGCATCGAGGCTAAAAGCTGGGATATTCCCTATCCACTCCTCTTAGTAATATAACAGTGCATTTCCGAGTCCACATAATCCGATCCATGCAAGAACCCCCTGCACAAGTCCTCTCTGAGCCTGCCTTGGTCATGCGATCTAGTCCCTGCAGTGTCCCTTAGTCGGCTATGACTTCGAGATTGACAGCTAAAAGACACTAGTTGTAGGTGGAAATCAGGCCTCAATTAGTCGGGAACTTGGTTTCGACAGGGCTGTTTGGTGATGCAGTCCACACAAGTTGGTGGCGGCGGGGCTGTCAGCTTCCCTTTGGGGCTGGCGGCTCTCTACCTTTCTTTATCTCCGTGTCTGTCTCTCGCTGTCTTCTCCTAGCATAGGACCTAGCCGCTCGCCACATCCATCATGCTACCCCTGGGGCTGACCTCGAGATCGGGAATGGGAGGCCAGAGTTGTCGATATAGGCAATAAGATCGGCGCTCTGAGGCCGCGTCGGTAAAACGACAAAGCCGAAACCCAACACAAAGAAATACCCAACGCACTATTGGAGGTGACGTCAACTGTGACCACGGCTCTGGGCGAAGTGTTCTCCCGACTGCCCGGCAAGCTGAAGGTTCTATCGCCAGTGTTCACCATCACTTCTATAGTGGCGGACATCCTGGGCTTTACTCTGTTCAGAGAGAACGACCGGTTTGCGGAGCTCTACTCCTACCTAGAGGAGCAGTTTATTCAGGTAGCTGAGCTGACCTTGATAAAGCTCTGTCGCTATTGCGATTAGTTTTGCAGAGTTAATCTCTGTGTTAATGTCAAAGTTCAGATATTCTCAATATAAGAGATCCGTTTTCTTTGAAATATTTTCGTATTCCCCACCTGTCTACTATCAGTAGAGCTATTATCCAACGAAGTAAAAAAGTTGACAAAACTTGAAAAAAGACGGTAAAGAACATATTTTGCTAATCTAAATTGTTTTCTTCAGGTAAACGCAATGATAGAAGCAAATTTCCACGCCATCAAAGACCTACAGAGTTATGTACTTTGCAGCCAAGCCTCTAGCGAGTTAAATTCGAAGCAAACTTTAGTGAGAGGCTTTTTCTCCAGGTACAAAGAGATGCTGCACCGAGCCAAGACTGACCGCGGCGCGGCTTTAGCCTTATTTGACACTGAGCTGCGTGAGTTCTTCATCTGGCTTTCACTGTTATTGCGTTATTGCATATTTCATATCATTCGTATGTTTAACTCCAAATGGTTTTTAACTGCAGCCCAGTTGCAAAGCTCGCGTGTGCTGCTGTGGCTGCAGGGGAAGCTCACCGACAAGCAGCTGTACGCCAGTCTGCTGACCCATTGCGCCCGCGGCAGTCTGCTGCAGTACCTGAAATTGATGGTTGAGCTGCACCATACCTTCCAGCAGGCCATCATTTTGGATGCGGCGGCGAAAATTCGCCTATTCAATCTGAGCAAAGAGGCCTTGGACACCGATAGGCAGGGCTGGCGAGACAAGTCTGCTCAGGTAAGTTAAAGTCCTGTCCGAAAAAGCTAGCCTACACGCAAGGTACACAAAGCCGGCCCCATGCTCTATAAGTAAATAAAAAATAAATTTAGACACCAGACCTTTCGACCAGATGTACAGCCCACGGCACAGCCGCAGCTAGTTGCGCGGCGCATCCGAGGGCTGTGTACAGCTTTCAGCCTGACGGGCTGGAGGGGCCGCAACACCCACCCTGAATTTACCCAGCTCAAACTGGTACCCGATCTCAGCTGGGTGGACTGAAGCAATGCGGGATTAAGTGCCTTGCTCAAGAGCACATATTGTCTCCCAGGGCCGGGGCTCGAACCCACGACCTTCCAAGTCATAAGGCAGGCGCCCTAGCCACTAGGCTACAACTCCTCCAGAGACATATATAGACCTATAAGAAACACTACATAGTACAAGCATGCCCCCGGATAATCAATGCAGGTGGTCAGACTGATGACAGAAGTTGGCACCGAACTGGCTACGAAGAGCTGGTACGATTTTTACAAGTACGACGCGGATAAATCGCTCAGCTCTACAGCTGCCCAGCAGCCATCAGACGCGGCCGGCGCTCTGAGCTCCATCCTAACTCAAAAGTATTTCTACGTTCGCACTGCGGTGATTATAATTCCGCACGACAGCCTGTCAATCAAAATCACGGATGCCTTCGGACTAGAAATGCGGATGGTGAATGCCGACAGTTTCGTCTGCTTCAGAAGCCGCAGAGCATCCGGTGAGACGGTCATTGTGCTCTGCCGCAACGTGTTCGTTTATCCCAACGAGCAGGCGGAGCTGGACAGCGCGTACGCCGCCTACACTAGAGGCGTCCTCTCGCTCAGCCTGGTCGACGCGTTGCGAAATAACCGCTGGGACGACATTGCCAGCGTGATGAACACCCACCGAGTGTCCTTCTTTGCTGTCAGAGTTGTCGCCCAGCTCAGCAGCGGCAGCGTTGCGGCTACTTCGCAATTGAAAGCGGCGTCCGATCTGGCGTTTTTCCAATCTGAAGGAACGGCCTTTCAGGCCCTGGTGATCGCCAAGCTGGTTGCCGACGTCGGTTCCGGCACGGGTAGTGGCACCGGTAGTGGCACCGGTAGTGGCACCGGCAATCCCGGAGGCAACAGGGTTGTGCCGCCAACTAAAGTGCGATCAGTGGCGACCGCCGTCAGGTCTTATTGGCCTACATTGGCAGCTGCAGCTCCGGCCTTCTGGCTGTTGATCCGCTAGATTAGCTGCCGTGCCAAGATTGTAATCGATGAGATTAATGCGACGTGGAAACTTTCAATAATAGAGTTTTTAGTACTTTAGTTCGTAGTTTTATCGTGATTTCCCCGATTGTGCCGAAAAAACCAGCATAGGCTGTGTTGCGAATATTTAATACTTATTCATTAAGGTTTTTTTAACTTATAGCCGAACACTTCTTGCGCTTACTACCCAAGTACTTCTTTTCACGAAATACTTTTTTGATAGAATTTTCTCATTTTAAGAATCTCCCACAAACTTTCTCTAAATAAAAAAATTTTACAGCGTTTTGCAGTTGCTGTGTTTCTCGCGAAAAAAATCTCTCTGCGTGGCTTCTTGGCCATATCGTTGTGACCAAATAGAGGTAAACTATAAGTAAGAAATAAACACACAGGACAGAGCAATTCTTTAATTTAGGTCGGCTAAAAAACTTAAGCACGAAATAATTGAAGTTTTCTTTTGTATATTAAAGTTCGCCAGTAAATTTTAAACAAAAAGGGGAGCAACATAGTTTTTAGTACGCGGGAACCAAACAAATAGACGGTTACTGTAACATGAGTTTTTGTCTGCTCAATTTTGAAGGATTTTTTCCATCGCATTGTCAAATAGAGCAGGCTGACTTCCCTAAGTCAGCAAAGTCAGTTACGGAAATCTCTCGCCTTTAATCATCGTCCTCACCGCCCTCCTCGTCGCCGTAGCCCTCCTCTTCGCCCTCCTCCGCTTGGGCCAGCATCGCCTTCAGGCTGGCCTCTTCCTCAGGCGTTGGATCGTCGGCTTCTAGTAGCTGTTGATCGCTGACGAACTCGGACATGACAGGCGGCGGCGGGGCCGGGCTGTAGTTCTCAGACGTGAACTTGTGGCCCCAGCCGATGTAGATGTTCTCGCATACCCTGCCGGGCAGGCAGCGTTGCCAATGTTAATTGCTAGTTGGAATTGATTTTTTAACTGTTCAGGGAGATTTTTTTACCCGATGATTTTTCTTCTCGGGAAACTTTTCTGTCTGCTTAGGGGATTTCTAACTGCTCGGGGAGATTTTCTATTTGATTGTGGGATTTCCGACAGCTCGAAGGGGATTTTCTAACTGCTCGGGGAGATTTTCTTTCTATTGAGAAGATTTTCTTAATTCACGGAAATATTTTAAGATGCTCAGGAGATTTTAATTTTGCTGCAGAGATTTTGTAGCTGCTTGGGAAGATTTCTGTTGGGTACATGAATGATTTAAAATGCCTGTCTGCGCCCCCCTGGGGGGCACCGAAGAGCTAGTAGTAAGCTATCTATTTTAGATGCTTCATAAACTTAATGAGCAATCGATTGACTGACTTAACTGACTGACTGCCTAACTAGGTCAGAGTAACTGACCTACTCTATCAAAATACAATTTGTCGTAGAATAAGTCCTGAACTGCCATTCACTCACCTGCCAGACGCGACGGCGTGCGCCCCCGGCCAAAGATTCGAGGAAACGACGGCCACGGCGAATCGCTGCACGAGGCCTGAGGAGAGGCGCACAGTCCACGGGTGCATGCCGTCGATGTGCGCGTCCTCGGACAGCGACGTCAGCAGTGGCGGCCCAACCTCCGGCTGGGGCTGCGGCGCATCCTCTTTCTCTTCTTCCTCATCCTCGAGCTCCTCTTCCTCGTCAATTTGGACAGGATTCCACCAGCGGGTGCGGCCCTGTGGAAGGATGTGCAGCACGTGGTGGGCCCAGGCCTCCGGGTCAGCCAGGGCGCGCACCGGCGGCGGCTCGTACTCGGGATTCTCGGCGCACGACTCGTGCCCGACGCCTTCCTCTTCCTCCTCTTCCTCCTCGCCAAAAGTGTAGAAATCTTTAGGCGAGACGTGCGTACCGGCCGAGATTCGGGCGATCTGGGCGCGCAGGTAGTTGGCCTCGGTGCCGGGGAAGGGCGGGTAAGTCACGATTGGCGCGTCCAGCCGGCCGGTGAAGAATTTCTTAATTCGTCGGGCCACTTGGATCTGGGCTGGCGTAACGTTCGGCAGGCGGATCCACCCCTTGCCGGGCTCGTTGCACACAAAGTAGGCGTATTTGTTGGCGCCCGTGCCGGCCTCCTCCTTCGGCACCGGCGGCGCCGGCTTGAAGTTCGGCTTGGGCGTGTCGTCCTCCGTCTCCTCCTCTTCGCCCTCCTCTTCGTCTTTGTCGTCGCGCTCCGGCTCGGCCTCCTCTTCGGCTTCTTCTTCACCTTCGCCTTCGCGGAACTCCACCTCGGCTACGTAGTAGTTCTGCTCCGTTCCCAGCACCTTGCCCCAGAAGCGCAGCTTCTCAATTGATGACTTCTCGTCTACTAGCTTCTTGAGCGACAGCCAAATCCGGTAAATCTCGTCCCGGTCAATGCCTAAAATTGGAAGTCATGCAGACACTCTTTGTCCGCTGGAATTGAGCTCAACATAGCAGCTCACTTGAGATTATGCTATATCCTCTCTTTAATAATAGACTCAGACAACTTGCTTTGTTAACCCTTGAGACAAGAAAGGAACTTAAAGCCCAAACCTCTGGGCTTTGCAAGGCCCAGAAGAGTTTCGATCTGCTACTGCTACTAGAATTTTTTGCTTCTGCTATTCTATCATAAGCTAACAAAGAATATTAAGGTTCACCTACCAACACCGCCCTGCTCAAAGAAGAACGCAATTTGCAACAGGTTGGGCAGCCTCGGATCGGCTTCATCTTCACCCATCGCTTCGTCATCTTCGCCCTCGGGTTTCTATCAGAAAAATACATTTGCGGCGTTTGCCCGGATTTAGCATTGCCGGCAATGAAGCAAATAGCAATTTCAAATCGATCGCATCACTTAATGGCTTACGCTAAACAGGCGTTTTTGAATTTCGGCTAGGGCAATTTCGGTACTGCGGTCAAGCTTTCCGCGGAGGGCGTCGCCTTCACCAGCTAGACGAGAACGCTTGCACTCCTTGCTGATGTCCTCAAAGATGTCGACAACATCGCGCGGACGTTCTTCTAAAATTTTGCGCAGACAGATGACCAGATGGTCAAAAAGATTTATGCCAGACGCATTAGTAGTTGAGAGCAGGTAGGTCTTGTCAGTGAGATAGTTCTGCTCTTTGGTGCTTGGCTCCTGGGCTGCGTCGGGCACCGGCGTCTGCGGCTGAGATGACTTTTTGCTCTGCGTGTCGGACATCTGCAGCGGATTGCATAGATATCATTTTCGACAGATTCAATTATTAAGACTTAGAAAAAGTTGCAAACAGTAGCCAAGGAACTTGAATTTTTTATTTTAAGTTACAAAAATGGACTAGAAGCTACGCGTGCATAAATTATTCAACTATATAACTCCTATATTGTGCATACACGATTACATCGAAAGTATGATCGCAAATTTTACGCTCGTATAAAATGAGCAACTGTTCAATCTTTTAATTAAAAGTTAAAGTTCCAATTGCTACACTATACTAAATAATGATCTATTCAATATCCAGAAAAACAAAGAGCTTTGCATAAATTGTCCACATAATAGTCCCCTTAAAGTTGGCAAAAATTATCTAATTATATAAAAGCATTCCTACTTAGGTTTTTTATTTTGGACTTTTATTTAGCATTCTACACATGGCAAATAAAACATATATTTCTTTAGATTTAAAAATTAATTAAAAATAATTCTTTCTTTCTGCAATACAATGGCCATCTCAATTGTCTTGGCAAAAACATGACAATGGCAGCGTGCATGTACTAGTAGGGACGTCATTTTTACGGGAATAATATACAGGGTGGGCGGAAAGTAACTCCCTATTTTGATTAATAAAACAATGTACTTTATATGTATTTATTCACAGAAAAATTAGTCATACAAGGTAGACATAAATGGTAAGTTATCTCTAAAATTCAATATGCGCCCCAGATCTTTTCACCAGCTGCTGCAAACGTTCAGGAATGGCATACACTGACTTTCTCAGAAACTCCGCTGGGATGGTGGACATGACTCCCCTAATTCGATCTTCCAGTTCTTCGAGTGTCGTTGGTTTGGAGCGGTAGACTTCTTCCTTTAACCAACCCCAAAGAAAAAAGTCGCAGGGTGTCAAATCCGGGCTCCTGGGTGGCCAGGAATTTTAAAGTAATTTAAAATAGGGAGTGACTTTCCGCCCACCCTGTAGAGTTCCAGAGCATTATTGGAAAATTAAAAGCAATTTTTACTGAAATAGTAATGCAAAAAAATTGACTAAGCTAAATTGATACCTATTAGACAAAAAACCCTGTCCTTATTATAAAAGAAATAAGATTCCAATATTGCATATGACAAATTTTTATTAAATAATTTTCTTATTAGATAGACAATGTGATGTGTATGAATGCATGCTAAAATTTTATCTGATGCTTACGATAACAAATCAAGGTAATTTTCTGTTGTTATTCATACTAAAGCACAGGCTTTAGTGTGATTGTCGCCTTTCGGATGCTTCTTCAGAAATATGGCTTTAATTATGAATTAAAAATTTGCATGCTTACATAGAGACGCTTTAATCTGTACTTTATTTAGAAATTTGTAATTAAAAAATACAAAATATAAAAAAATTACAGTTATTTTGTAAAATAATACCCAAACTCTATCCACTTACTTTTTTCTTGTTTTACTTTAACAAAAACTCAAACAGATATGTCTCTTGGAAATATCATGGGGCTTTTCAGTGCAAACACGAAAACGAACATCTTTCGGACTCCCCGAAAGATAAACTAGTAACCTCCTTCATTACCACTATTAAAAGTTTTAAAAGTATGTAAGGATGCTACCTTTTAGAAATCTAAAAAGTTAGCTATTGCATGCTTGCTTGCTTATCGCTTACTAGTACGTCTAGTAGTAGTCAAAAGTTTGGTGCACGAAGGCTAGGCGAAAGTATGCTAAATGTTATTGTCTGGGTAAGCTGAGTTCCCAGCAGTTTTAGGCTACTCTGCATATCAGCCTCAAAGAATTGCAAAGGTACATGGTTAGGTTCTTAAACTATATCCTTGTTTTTAATCAAAATTTTCTATTGTGCAAGCCATAGTGGTACAGACTAAAATGCGGAATGGATACAGAAACGGATTGTATCTCCACAGTGTATTTCCTAGAACTCATTCCGCAGACCGATTTAACACCGGAAAAAATTGTAACTGCTCTACTGCCTGTTTAGTCAAACATGTTCTTATCAAATTGATTAATTAAATAAAGCTCGTTGCTACTTATTAGAATGTTAAATTTGAGCTTTTTAAAATGAAGCATTTTAAAGAAAATTACCAATCCGCGTCATTCCGCACCATTCCGCGTTTTAGTTAGTACCAGCCATAGTCAGGAAGGTGGCAGTTTGGTCAGAAAATTCCAATGCACAGACACAATTTTTGCGCACAACTGCGCACATGGCACACAATTTTGGGAAAGACAAAAATTTGTTTGGTGTACACTGTGTGACCTTTCTGACTATGGTATGCAAGAAGCTAAAAAATACTAAACAAGTAAAAAAATCATTGCTGTAGCCAGAAGTTAAATAAAAAATAACTATTTACCATTAGAATATATTTACTATTAATTTTTAATGGAAAAAGAAACAATTGCCCTAAAGCTATAAGGTTAGGGCCTATATGATCTTTTGCTATGAAAAATAAATTTTTGGCATGCTAACCTATTGTCCAACAAGGCTTAGATTTAGTCTAAGCCTTGCCATGCATACAATTTTAAAATTAGAGGATGGTTGTCATCTGCATAAGCTTTTTATGTATTATGAGCTATTCAATATATGATACTATTTAATTGCTGATATTATTGGATTAATATTATTATCTAAAACTAAATGAAAGTATATAATTTTTAATTAAAAAATTTAATGTAATGTATATTAACAACTATCCTACTTATTTATATTAGATACTAAGTATATCTATCTAAAATATGGTACACAACAAAATAGCCATACATTACAAAATGTTATTCAATGATAGAATACACATGTATACAGTGCAACTTAGAAATTTTGGTCAGCTAATGAAACTTAGTTGAAAAAAATGTGAATTACTTTAGACAATTTTCAAAAAAGTAAAAAAGGGTCCCATGAACTATTTCTCATTTATACCTTATTCTTTGCTAAATTTTATTTGCATTCTAATTTTAGAACTGATGTCTCCAATGATTCAACTTGCTCCCCTACAATTTTGCCACTGCATGCAAATGCAACTGTGACACTCCTTATGTCTTGGTGGCAATCTTAAGATGCAAAACTTTTTGTTTTTAGCAGTAATGATCAGTATTCTATATAATTGTACTTATTTAGTGCTATAGCTCTACAATACAATTTACAATCAATTATGCACAGGCTAATTCATTTGCAAGTACAATACCTTTGTAAAGATTATGTAACATGTAAATGAAAAAAGAAGAAAGAGACAGGGGCATGCTGAGAATAAAGCAGAAAGTATACAATATAGCTAATTCGTCTGTCTGACTATACACTTCAAATCTGAATTTACTAATTACCAGGTATCCCAATATTGAGCTAAATAGCTATAGTGTAATTAAGCAGGCATTCTACTATTTTTCATTGATAGAAAAAAAATTTGGCTGGTTGTGGTTGATAGTTTATAATTTTATAGTTTTTTTTGCAATTGTATTAAAATTGGGCAAGACAATTGACTCATATACAACAGCATTTTTAGCTTTTAATGGTACTTGGAGACCAACTGTTGCAAATGATAACACACAATAAAAGGGTACTAAAAATGAATATTATAAGGCTATATGATAATATGACAATAAGGAGGCATACTAACTGTCAAAACTTTTTGACCTGTTGCACCATGCAAAAATTCATTGTAACTCTATGGTCAACCTTGTTGTGTGTTTCTATCTATAACATTGTTATGGTTGTATTGTCATTAAATTTTTTTAGTCCAACTTCATCAGATATTTTCCACTTTCCAACAATACCAAATTTGGTAATTTTCAAGCATGCAGTAAAGCTATACAAGCAAATTCTCACTGCTTTATTAAATTTCTAGTAAGCTACATTGACTTGCTGACTTATAAGCAGTTTTATTGTTGGATCTCCCATAGAGTAGAAGTTAATCCCAAAACTATTTTTTGAATGATTTTTTTAGTTTTTAGTTCATAAATTCTATTCGGCTTAAATCTATAAGGTAATTATAATCATTGTAATGTCATTTGCTATAAAATATCTAAAAGCATTGTTCTTTGTAAAAAAACTGCCTAATCAGCAGTAGGTAACAAAATATAAAGACCAACACAGATTAATGGTAGATATATTGTAAATAATTGACTTATTATTTATTTGATTGAATCCATTCTAAAAAAGTTTAATCTAGCATTGCTAATGATTAGGTAAAAGTAAAAGATTAGCTGTGATCATAGGAATAGTCACATAAGGCTGTGATTATGGCCTATTTTCTGTCATGACTATGAGTATAACAAATCATAAGGTTTCATATGCATCTGTGAGCAATTGGTATCCTTTTCCATTTCTAAAAATCCTCTTTATCACTAGTAGTTTATACCCTAAATTAGACAAAAGTCTATTTATTAGATTTTTGTATTCATAAATTTATTATTATATTTAAAATCACAAAGCAATGGCATCTACTAAGCAAAAAGTTTTTCAGTTATTTGAAGCTTGAAATTTAAATTGTTTGAGAAAGCAGCAAAAAAACATTTTATTACTTTTACTTTTTAATAGTACTGGTATAAATTGTTATTATTTAAAGTTTTAGTTTAAAAAAATTGGCTATTATCTTGTTAATTGGACAATCAGTAATTAGCCAGTCAGCCAACATTATTCATAATTGCATTGTATTACTCAATTAATCAATGCAATGCCGCCATGTATTGTGGTTTCTGTTGTGTAGTGACCCATCCATACCCATGGATGGACTCGCATTGGTAATTTTCGGGCCGCCAGACGAGTCAACTCAGTTCCCAAACACCCCTCTGCCTATTCCAGGTCAATGTGATGTCTCAGACCTTTCACCAGCGGCACGGCCGCTTCATCCGGCTAAGCAACGGGGGCCAGACGGCCACCCGGACGCGCAGCTTCGCCCACGGTCTCACATTCAGCGCCGAGCCGTTACGGGCTGGCGAATTGTTTCTTATTGAAGTGACGCAGACTGAATCGGGCTGGAGCGGCGATCTCAGGGTGGGCATCACGCAGGTAGGAATTCATCGCTTGGATTTTCCTCCTCCCCAGCTTAAGTGTCGCTTTGTTCAAGCTGTGCATGATTAGCATTTTCTAAGAAATCCCCAAGAAATATTGAAGCGCAGCTCTCTCATTAGCTGAACCGGCACCCCATCCAGGTCCGTCCGGACGCGATGCCCCGCCTGCCGAAGTTCGCTGTGCCCGACCTCAGCAGCCGATTCGGCCGCTCCTACGTACGGACAGTCGGCGGCGAAGCTTCGTCAGCCTCGGCCTCGGTCGCCTCGCCGTCGCCTCTGCTTCGCCGCCGTGGCAACCTGGTCCAGTCGCCGTGCGGTCTGGTTCACTATCCGAATCTGGTGCCGCGGCACACTATGAAACGAGGCGCGGACACGGACAAAGGCGCCAGAATCGGCGTGTACTTCATGCCGGAGCAGGGCCAGGGCCGCGGCGGCGAAGATCCCGACTTAGCCAGGCTGCACCTCGTTGTGAACGGCGTCGACATGGGACCGGACGATCAGCCGTTTCCTTACAAAGGTCGCGATCATTACGCTGTTGTTGACGTTTATGGCAAGACCAAACAGGTGCGAATTATACCCACGTGTCAGCGCCTGCCGCCCCTCACCGACCTGTGCCTGCTGGCCATACTCAGAATGTACAGCAACGACGAGATCTGCCGGCTGCCATTGCCCGAACGGATAAAACTCTACATTACGGCTGGCTGAGTCTCACTACCTATCTTGCATGTAGCTTGTTCGCTTCGTTGATGCAATTCAAATTTTATTTCGCTTGCTTTTATTATAATCAATTCAGAGAACTCGAAGTTGATGGATTCCATAGTTGTTAACGAAGCTTTAATCAAGCTCTGTCAATCATCTCACGGTAAAAATCCATGCTAAAAAACTAATGCTGTCTAAGCTTGCCTGACTTGGCGCGGCAATTCGCTGTCCATTTGTTGATGTCCAGCAGCGACTCAGGTTCCATTTGCCGGTTTGTACTGCCTTACTGATATTGCTGTCATTGCCAGTTTTGATTGATTCTGTTAGTCATAGTCTGAGAGCATTAATGCGTCACTTGACTCATCAGTATGCTATCAAACAGCTTAGGGCTATAAGTAGTGCATTTTCGTCTTTCGCCATTCAGTTTGCTTGCGTATCAAGTGTATCATTTCATCTTTTGCGTCAGTATTATTAGCAAATGTGCGGCTTGCTTTTCTCCTGTTTTTTTCTGCTTTTAATCTGATTAATTATTGATTGATTGATCGATCGCTTGTCATTCTTCTTAAACGCGTTGTCTGTTGTTACTTACAAATATAGAGAGGCGCTTGGTCCTGTTTATTGCTTAGTTGTTGCTGATTGTCCTGGCCTGTTTTAAAAAAATGTATTTGTTTTCTAACTAAGCTTTGATTTTTCTTCAAAAGGCAGCCACTTTTCCAGATAAAACTGGTTTTCTGGCTGATCGATCAAATTGACAGATTTCAGCATGAAGCCTCATAGGTGTCAAAAGTCAGTAGATTATCTCCCAGTTCATCGAATTAAGTTGTCAATCTTTCAGTTATTAGATACTATATTTTATCTGATAAACACTTGTTGCAGATAAAATTTCATGCCAAGGTCATTCTTGAATTGCGGCATCGATAATATACTGACACTGACACCCGGCCTGAACAATCATCAGCCGCAATGTCCGCTTCTGTCCCTGGCTCGGATGCCGCTTCTGCAGCTACCGCTACTGCTTTAGTTGCAGCATCCAGCGCTGCAGCTGCTCCCGTCTCAGCTGAACATTTCAACGCCAAATTATCTGCGGTCACTCAGCCATCTTCCGCCCCTGTTTCCGCCCCTGTTTCCGCTCCTAATTCCATGCCATCTTCCGCCCCTGTTTCCGCTTCTAATTCCATGCCATCTTCCGCCCCTGTTTCCGCTTCTAATTCCATGCCATCTTCCGCCCCTGTTTCCGCTTCTAATTCCATGCCATCTTCCGCCCCTGTTTCCGCTTCTAATTCCATGCCATCTTCCGCCCCTGTTTCCGCTCCTGATTCCATGCCATCTTCCGCCCCTGTTTCCGCTCCTAATTCCATGCCATCTTCCGCCCCCGTTCCTGTCTCTGCCTCCACCTCGGCGCGCTCCGCGAACTGGCAGCAGGCGCCCCGTCAGCACGAGCCGATGTCGCTGGAGACGGCCAAGCGACTCTCCATTCCCGAACTGTCGCTGCCGCTGCCGGCCAGTTGGGATCCGGACGCCCAGTTCCCCGAGTTCTCCCGGCCCCGTCGGGTTGGCCGCCTGTCCGTCCCGGCCTCCGGCTTGGCGCACGCCCGCGCCGACGCCAGCCAGTTGAAGCGGCTCCGACTGCCCAGCCGCGACTGCCGAGGCCTGGACCTCTCCGATTGGCTGCCCGGCGGTCCGGCCGACTGGGAGTCCGCCGTGCAGCCGCCGTGGCAGCGGGACATCGACGATCTGCTTGCCTGGCTGCGGCTGGCCCGGCCGAATCTGTCCGGCCGCCTGGTCTTCTGCCGCGGCCTGCTGACCCGCCTGACCTGCCAGCAGTTGGAGCGCCAGCAGGATCTGTGCGTGGCGGCGATTCGTGTCCAGGGCGACGCGGTGCTGCTCTGCCAGTATCGCGGCGCCGAGTGCGAACGGCTGGATGCCGGCCGGAGCCGGCGCGACAAACTCATGGCCGCCTGGGGCCTCGCCTTCGAGGCTCTGGCCACCAACAACGGAGGCGGAGCCGGCGGTGGAGGCGATGGTGAGGGCGGCCGCTACTGCGAAATTGTCGAGTCTAAATTGCGCGATCTTCGTCTGATGTACCTGGGCGAAGTCGATTGCTGCGAGCGTGACGAGCTGGTCAGTGTTGTGCTTATTTTCCAAATGTTTTTTTCTCATTTCTTGCTACTGTTTCTAAGTAGAATATTTCGCCACTGCAGCCTCTTTTCCATTTTATTGTCTTTTTGAAAGGATTATCAATTCAGCCATTTGAATGACCTTCAAATCTTTCATTAGATTGACCTTCAAATCTTCCATTGGATTGCCCTTTAAATCTTTCATTAGAATGACCTTCAAATCTTCCATTGGAATGACTTTCAAATCGTCCATTAGAATGACCTTTAAATCTTCCATTGGAATGACCTTCAAATCGTCCATTAGAATGACCTTCAAATCTTCCATTGGAATGACCTTCAAGTCTTCCATTAGAATGACCTTCAAATCGTCCATAAGAATGACCTTCAAATCGTCCATTAGAATAACCTTCAAGTCTTCCATTAGAATGACTTTCAAATCGTCCATTTGAATGACCTTCAAATCTTCCATTGGATTGCCCTTTAAATCTTTCATTAGAATGACCTTCAAAGCGCGTATAATAATGACCTTCATATCTTCCATTAGAATGACCTTGAAAGCCCCCATTAGAATGGCCTTCATAGCGCCCATGAGAAAGGGAATCAAGTCAGCAAGCGGATTCGCTATCAAATCATGACAGAGCCAAGCAATTCTCAAATCCCCAACAGACGGAGCTAAAGCTGACTAGCCAGCGCGGCCCCTGGCGCCGACGCCTGCCGCGTTGGTGGGCGCAGAGCTTCCTACTCGGCGTGCCCAACATCGTCGCCGGCTTCAGAGACGACGGCGGCCGTCTACAAGACGTGACCCGCTTCCGAGTGGACCGATTGCCGGGCATGTGGCGCGGCCACCTCAGGCCGGAAGAATGGAGCCCCGGCGCCGGCCTGGACTGGGCGCACCGGTTTCTGAGCCACGCCGCTCGCGTCTGCGCCACGACCGAGGAGGCCGGCGCTGTTTTTGTGCTCTACTGGCGCCCCGGCCAGGACCGGGTGCTGGTCTCTAGGCACGGCCCGGCCTCTCCATTCTACTTTCTGCCCCACTGGCTGCTCAGAGATCTCAGCCGAGATTCTCAACGGCGCGGTGACGAAAGGGAGAGTAGAGGGAAGGCGCCGGAGCGAGTTTAGGCGGGCGACCTTCTTGCTCACCTGTTTTCCTCTATTTAATAGGTCTATATTACTTATAACTCGCATTTACATTAGAGAAGCTCTCATGCTTTGTTACTCTAGTGCCTTCACTATGTGTAAATAAACGAATTGCGATTAGCTTTAATGTGTGCCGGGCACTGCAATTCAATGGGCAGCAGCCGCGTGTATTTGGCAAATTTTTGTCACTGCTATTTTATTTTGCTAGCTAATTTCGCTATTTAAGAAGCGTAGCTTTACCGGAGTTCCGATCTGTAGTCCCGTTATTCCTAGATCCTATCCTTTCTTATCTATTTCGATCCCATCTTCATTCCTTTTTTCAGAGATCCGTTTCTCTTTGATCCCATCTTCAGTCCTGTTTCTCTTTGATCCCATCATTAGTCCCGTTTCTCTTTGATCCAATCATTAGTCCCGTTTCTCTTTAATCCCATCATCAGTCCCGTTTCTCTGATCCCATCATCAGTCCCGTTTCTCTTTGATCCCATCATCAGTCCCGTTTCTCTTTGATCCAATCATTAGTCCCGTTTCTCTTTGATCCCATCATCAGTCCCGTTTCTCTGATCCCATCATCAGTCCTGTTTCTCTTTGATCCAATCATTAGTCCCGTTTCTCTTTAATCCCATCATCAGTCCCGTTTCTCTGATCCCATCATCAGTCCCGTTTCTCTTTGATCCCCTATTCAGTCCCGTTTCTCTTTGATCCCATCATCAGTCCCGTTTCTCTTTGATCCCATCATCAGTCCCGTTTCTCTTTGATCCCATCATCAGTCCCGTTTCTCTGATCCCATCATCAGTCCTGTTTCTCTTTGATCCAATCATTAGTCCCGTTTCTCTTTAATCCCATCATCAGTCCCGTTTCTCTGATCCCATCATCAGTCCCGTTTCTCTTTGATCCCCTATTCAGTCCCGTTTCTCTTTGATCCCATCATCAGTCCCGTTTCTCTTTGATCCCATCATCAGTCCCGTTTCTCTTTGATCCCATCATCAGTCCCGTTTCTCTTTGATCCCATCATCAGTCCCGTTTCTCTTTGATCCCATCATCAGTCCCGTTTCTCTTTGATCCCATCATCAGTCCCGTTTCTCTTTGATCCCATCATCAGTCCCCTTTCTCTTTGATCCCCTATTCAGTCCCGTTTCTCTTTGATCCCATCATCAGTCCCCTTTCTCTTTGATCCCAAAACCAGTCCCGTTTCTTATCCTTCACACCCCAAAGTTTTTCTCCCGTCCGTCATTCTCAGCTGATGCGTCCGACTATTCGCCGGCTCTGCACTCAGGCAGCCGCCGCTTCGTCCGCGGCATCAGCGGCGTCTTCGGAGGCGGAGAAATTCTCCCGCCTGGCCGCCAGCTGGTGGGACCGGGCCGGCCCGCTGCAGGCGCTGCACTCGTTGAACCGGCTCCGCGTGCCGCTGGTGCGCACCGCGGCCAGCTTCGCCCGCGGCCCGGCCGGCCTGCGAGACGCCGATTTGGTGGACATCGGCTGCGGCGGCGGCCTCCTGGCCGAGCCTCTGGCCAGGCTAGGCGCCCGCGTGCTCGGCATCGACCTGGTGCCCGAATCGATCGCCGCGGCCTCCGATCGGCGGCTTCAAGCCGTCGTTGCCATTGGCGACCGGTTGAATTACCGCTGCCAGACCGTGTCGGAGCTGGCAGCCGAACAGCCGGCCGGATTCGACCTGGCCGTCGCCAGCGAGGTGCTGGAGCACGTGGACAGCTGGCCGGAGTTTGTGCAGTCAGCGGCCGGCCTGCTCCGCCCCGGCGGCTGCCTGGTTGTCACCACCGTCAACCAGACGGCCGCCTCCTATTGGCTCGGCGTGGTGGCCGCCGAACGCCTGCTCCGCCTGGTGCCAGAAGGGACGCACGACTGGCGCCTGTTTATTCCGCCTAACCGGCTGCAGAGACGCCTTGCCGACTGCGGCCTGGAGACTCGCCTGACCGTCGGCATGCGGCTGAATCCGCTGACCGGCCGGTGGAGCTGGACTAGCGACCTGTCGCTTAGCTACGGCCTGGTGGCGCAGAAGCTGGCCAAGTGAAAGTTGATCATGAAAACCTAATGACAGGTCAATAATTTATGGCCCTTAAATATCATTGATTGTTGATGCCGAGCATTTTGTTTACATTCTATGGATTCTGTTTCATAAGCCTTAGCATTGGGGTGTTTGTTACAGATTCGATGACTTATGATTGCTTTATCTGTGTGTAAATTCGTTCTTGAACGGGTCCGTTCGCTTGGGCAGTAGAAATTAATACGCTCGTATTATCGTAAAAATTGAATGCTTAAGACTGCAGCATGCACTTCGAAGTATATATGTTAGATAATAATTTTCTGCGCATCAGTCTTATAAATATGTTTGTTTTGCTTTAATCTTGAAACTAGCTAACTGCGTAAATATAATCAATTAGACCGCATATATGCTATGCAGATAAACTGATGTGTGGTCGTGAGTCTATTTGCGAACCAGTGTAGGCCACCATCACCGCAGTCTTATCCGTATTTGTAACATATGTAACAGACTGACAAGTGCTTGTGTCTAATACTGTACGCTTTTTATTAGATTTTTTCTAATACTCTGACAATGGTACTATACTAGGAATGAGTGAGGCTGTGAGCAGGGCAGTGAGTGAGACAGTGAGCAGATCAATAAGTGAGACAGTGAGCAAGGGCAGTGAGTGAGACAGTGAGCAGGGCAGTGAGTGAGACAGTGAGTAGGGCAGTGAGTGAGACAGTGAGCAGGGCAGTGAGTGAGACAGTGAGCAGGGCAGTGAGTGAGACAGTGAGCAGGGCAGTGAGTGAGACAGTGAGCAGGGCAGTGAGTGAGACAGTGAGTAGGGCAGTGAGTGAGACAGTGAGCAGGGCAGTGAGTGAGACAGTGAGTAGGGCAGTGAGTGAGACAGTGAGCAGGGCAGTGAGTGAGACAGTGAGCAGGGCAGTGAGTGAGACAGTGAGTCAGGCCAGGATGTCAATCAGTAGCTGAAATCAACTGTCGCTACATGAAACGCTGAAACGCGCACGAACCTGATTCGGGGCTTTGCGAACTCACCATGCAATTGTCCGCACCAGCTGCTCAATCTGTCGTGGCTACTTTGGTAGGCTAGCTTTATGAACTGTCTCTCTACAATGCAGCTATGGGCCATGTTGCCGTCATACAGCTAGAAAACCAAAGACAGCCACGCAGACAGTCCAATACTAGTTTAATAGTCAGTTCCTGATTTAGCACTGCCAGCCCTACCAGCTTATATAGCCGCGTGGTTCACCAGCTACACGCAGAAAGAGATGAGAGCACACACACACACACACCAGTGTATCCCTGACCGCCACCCCCTCATTACCGAGCATTTCCGAGCTTCCTGCAGCCCAATGGAACTGCGCTTCAATCTCTTCGCCACTCTCCGCCTAGGGCTTACCAGCCTGTGATTAAGTGTAACGAGAGACCCCCCCCCCCACTTCCTAGCTGAATGGCCCTCTGGTGGAAGCCTGGTGTGGGAACTTTCTGGGACAGGACGACCAGCCGCCCCGATTAGTGTCTTAGTCGAATCAAATGAAACCGCGTGGGATGGCGACCGGCCGTCATGTAGGGCGCCTCGTGAGACTCGCTTTCTGGCTACATTTTGTGCGCGCTCGCCTAGGCTGAGCTATTCCTGTGTATCTGTGCGCTGCTTGTTGCGCTCTGGGTCCTATCAATCCCCAACCTCTGTTTCTGCAAACAGATAAAAAACAAAGCTTGTGATGACTCATTCGTGTTTCTTTAAATGGAAACTTTTTGAACCAGTGCTTGAATCAGTTGAGCTTAAATTTGTTTTCCCATGCTACTTTTAATAAGTAGTTTAATTGAATTAGAGTGTTTTTTATTTATTTTAGAGACGAAATAAATTCTCATTGCCCTTCCAAGTTTTGTAGCATCTTAAATTTTCGAGCTTAAATAAACTCATCAGCTTACTAAGTGATCGACATCTTATGGGGCACTTGTTTATAGGTTGATTTAGTAGAAATTTTTTAAAGAAATAGTAGCAAATGTAGCAAATAATCTTGCTTTTCTGGCTTGATCCCACAGCTTGCATAGCAACAGATTCAAGCCATATTGAAGACTCTAAGCTGCAGATAAACACGTTTGCGACACCATAAGCCTATAATTATAGGTCATCGTATTCTATTACTATTTAATTATTGTACCACCACCGAGTTGGACTGACACGCGAATTTCCTAGGTGTGAAAAAATTGTCAACACCAGAAAATTGATCCCGTCAGTAAAAACAGATTTAGAAATCAGACACTGCAATTCGAGCATACAGTAAATGCGTAGCCAAGCCGCCTGCCTCGCTCTGCACGTGTCCCACAGATCGCAAAGAGCCTCGGGAGAGACGCGTCTTTGAATACAGAATTTTGCCGCACGTGTCAATGAGGCCTTGCTGAGGGGGGCAAGATGGCCATTCCAAAGACTCCATTCATTCTTTTACTCGGCTATTTGTCATTTTGCCGTAGAATGCGCGCTTAGCACACAATCGGGTGAGTGAAACAGCCAGTCTGTTTGAGTTCTATTCTTGGCTATGCGGGTAAGCTAATGGGGACGGGACGGCCGCATATCACTGTCCAGGAAAAAGGCAGAGGCACAACCTGAGCTCTAGAGACTCTGCTGCTCAGACTTTTCTGTTACTGTCTGAGAGACACGGGGCCACCTTTCCTCGTCTCGTGATCCCTAATTGCGGCATGATCTATGGAAAATGCTGACCGACCCCTCCACCCGAGCTGTGACTGTTGCAGCGGCCGCCGCGGCTGCCGGCTGCCTGCTAGTCGGCGCCGCCCTCCTGCTGCTGCTGTGCCTGGCCTGGCCGCGCTGCCCGCTGAGGGGCGCCATCGGCCGGCGTCGACAGGCAAGCAGCTTTGGTGAGTTGCTTGGCCTGGCTAGGGTGGGAGGGAGACAGCGTGTGGGATGGGAACATGGGGGTAAGAAAGAGAGGGAAGGATTGCAAAGAGAGAGGGAAGGATTGCAAAGAGAGAGGGAAGGATTGTAAAGAGAGAGGGAAGGATTGCAAAGAGAGAGGGAAGGATTGCAAAGAGAGAGGGAAGGATCGCAAAGAGAAAGGGAAGGATTGCAAAGAGAAAGGGAAGGATTGCAAAGGGAGAGGAAAGGATTGCAAAGAGAAAGGGAAGGATTGCAAAGAGACAGGGAAGAATTGCAGAGACACTGGCAAGGATTGCAAAGAGAAAGGGAAGGATTGCTGAGACACTGGCAAGGATTGCAAAGAGAAAGGGAAGGATTGCAAAGAGAGAGGGAAGGATTGCAGAGACACTGGGAAGGATTGCAAAGAGACAGGGAAGAATTGCAGAGACACTGGCAAGGATTGCAAAGAGAAAGGGAAGGATTGCAGAGACACTGGCAAGGATTGCAAAGAGACAGGGAAGGATTGCAGAGACACTGGCAAGGATTGCAAAGAGAAAGGGAAGGATTGCAAAGAGAGAGGGAAGGATTGTAAAGAGGCAGGGAAGGATGGAAAAGCGATGGATTAAAAATGTAGGTACCCAACCTATTGTCCAGATTTAGAGCCCGCAGCACAGTCGCAGCTAGCCCCGAGCATCCGAGAGCTTTGTTCATCTGCTCAGTCCACTTCCATGGGCTGGAGGGGCCGCAATACCCAACCCAAAATTTTGCAAGCTCACACTAGTACCCGATCTCAGCTGGTTGGACTGAAGCAATGCGGGATTAAATCACAAAGTGCCTCCTAGAGCTGGGACTCGAACCCATGACCTTTCAGTCATATGTCCGATGCCCTAGCCGCTAGGCTACAACTCCTGAGAGACGAGACAGGGAGGAATGAAAGTGACAAGAAGGGAGGAAAGAATGGAATGGTACATAGAGACCCTGGAATCGAATGTAAAAGTGAGCTCGATTTATCGAATGGTGCAGTTAGATATTAAAAAACGGAATAACAGAACTGTAAAGGATTTTAAATTTAGACTGAATACAACAAAAATCTCCCTGTTCACCAGGAAAATCTCAACGCAGAAACTCAAACTCATCTTGCAACTGTTGCTGCTGTTGTTTCTGCTTTGAGGAGGCGGATGACCAGGTGCATCCGTGTGTTCCGCCTGAAAGAAAATTGGATTTGGTGCGTGGAATATTCTCGCTTAAAAATTTCATGTCATATTCACACTAGTCTACTTTCAGACTGTCAGTAAGTAGCATAAAAGGAACATATGAAATAATTGTCTACTATCCGTATTAAATCAGATGTCTGACACAGTGGGACCGACGAGTGTTGCATTTCAACCTCAGCAGCAGACGATGTCGCATCCAACCTCCAAGCAGCAACTTCTGCCGGCGCCTCTTCCGGAAGTGGCGCTCACTTTTTCTCTAACCCGCCAGTCGGACTGCTTAGCTGTACACCTGCGCTGCGCCGAGGGTACGCCGGGGCCCCGGCTGGGCCTGTGCCACTGCAACTTCGCCCAGGCCCGACTGCTCACACTGGACGGTGTCATTGTTGAGTCCGTGCGCACCGGAGTTGTCGGCAAGACAGCCAGCCCGGATTTCAACGAGACGCTGGTGCTGCCGCTGGCGGAGGCCACCCAGGTGCAGCTGCTGCTTCAGTGCCTCGATTTCGACCGTTTTAGCCGGGAGAGAGTCGTTGGGGAAGCCCTGCTGCAGCTGCCGTCGAAGATTGGCTTGCCAGTGCAGTTTGACCGGCTGCCGCTACAGACGCCGCTGGTGAGCGACTGCGGCGAGGTTTGGGGAAGAACAGGAGTCAATGGGAGACTAAAATCTGCGTAAACTGGGAGCAGGCCAAATACAGGGTACACGCAGCTGCATTTTCATTTCAGCCTGAGTCCTGTGAGATCCTTGTGGCGCTGCACTATGTACCGGCTGCTGAGAAGCTGAACGTGTTGGTGCTCAAGGCCAATGACATTCGTGCGGCTGACGGAACTGTGCCCCGTAAGGGCCTGAATTTTTGTCTGAATAATTTGCATATATTCAATAGTATAGGCTCTCTTTGCATGTTGCCTTAAGTCATCTTCTTCTGCTTTTCTGGCTTCCTCCGTGTAAGTGAATCACGACTGCTTGCAGTTGCCTGCTTTTCAGCCCTAAATCATTTCTGCTAGCTTTATTATTTTCTGACAGGACACTTACAGAATGATTTACTCCGTTACAGTGTTATTCGGTCTTCTGCCTCACAGAGTAAGATCATTTCTTGCCTCCCTGTATCGCACTCCGCCTCTCTGCATCACACTCCGCCTCCCTGCATCACACTCCACCTCCCCGCATCACACTCCACCTCCCCGCATCACACTCCACCTCCCCGCATCACACTCCACCTCCCTACATTCCAGCCACCTACCTTCACCTGGCGCTTCTGTCCGGCTCCTCCGCCGTGTTCAAGAAGCGCAGCCGAGTATTCGACCCGTCCCCGCGTCCAGTGTACAACGAGTCGGCCGCCCTGGACCTGCCCAGGCGCCGGCTGGACCGCGTCAGCCTCATCGTGTCCGTCATGAGCTGCCAATCAGCTGGCCGCCGTGTCCAGCAGACGGACTGGGACGCCTGCCTTGGCTTCGTGGTCTTCTCGTCTAGCTGTTACGGCAGTGGCCGCGCCCACTGGAACCAGATGGTGGCCAGACCCAAGACGGCGCTGGCTTACTGGCACCGGCTGGCCTGACTTTGGCCTTCGCTGCTCCAACAGCAGATTTGCAGCTCAAAGCATTTTGTTTTAGGTCTGTATCTCTCTTTGGTAAATTTGTTTTAGCTATTTTTTAAGCCTTTGACACCCGTGGTTTCATTGCTACTGGCCAGCCTTGTATTCATGATAAATATCTCTTGGATTGTGTACTTTTATTGATTACGATACTCTCCATTACCTGCCACCCCATCTCCCGCTATGGTCTCCCACCCGCTACCCCATCTCCCGCTATGGTCTCCCACCCGCTACCCCATCTCCCGCTATGGTCTCCCACCCGCTACCCCATCTCCCGCTATGGTCTTCCACCCGCTACCCCATCTCCCGCTATGGTCTTCCACCCGCTACCCCATCTCCCGCTATGGTCTTCCACCCGCTACCCCATCTCCCGCTATGGTCTTCCACCCGCTACCCCATCTCCCGCTATGGTCTTCCACCCGCTACCCCATCTCCCGCTATGGTCTTCCACCCGCTACCCCATCTCCCGCTATGGTCTTCCACCCGCTACCCCATCTCCCGCTATGGTCTTCCACCCGCTACCCCATCTCCCGCTATGGTCTTCCACCCGCTACCCCATCTCCCGCTATGGTCTTCCACCCGCTACCCCATCTCCCGCTATGGTCTTCCACCCGCTACCCCATCTCCCGCTATGGTCTTCCACCCGCTACCCCATCTCTCGCTATGGTCTTCCACCCGCTACCCCATCTCTCGCTATGGTCTTCCACCCGCTACCCCATCTCTCGCTATGGTCTCCCACCCGCTACCCCATCTCTCGCTATGGTCTTCCACCCGCTACCCCATCTCTCGCTATGGTCTCCCACCCGCTACCCCATCTCTCGCTATGGTCTTCCACCCGTTACCTCATCTCCCACTCGTGCCCTAAACCCACGTCTCCATTTATAGTCATATCGTCAGTGTTTCTTTGATTTTATTTTTTTATAGATTTTAGCTTAGATGATAGATTTCGGTACCAAATGCCCTTAATTAAATTTTGCAGAAAAATTAGTTAGACAAAGCGTAGGAGTATTTTGTGATGCTTTGCTGTTGATAACACACGTAATAAACAGTTATATTTGGCTACAATGAGAAGCAGTTAGGCATATCAAATTCTCTGCGTAATTTACTTTAATTTGTCACTTGACTTTCCCAGCATTCTGAACAAGATACGCTTAAAATCAAATTTCTATATTGAAATGAATTTATTTAAAAGTCTAAGAGTGAAGCGGACTCTTATCTGGGGATTGTAGATTTGCACCTGTTCCTCAAGCCGTCAGACCAATTTGGGTTTGCAAACTCAGTTAGTCCAATTACTCGTATTGGCGTCCTTCGGTTGGGTCTAGAATTCTTTTGCCGAGTCTGAGGGATCAGGGTTGGATGCGCGTGGTTAGATGTGGGCGATATTGGCAATAGTGACGCTTATTAGCAATTATTAACAATCTGCGTCTATATTGCATTAATAGGAAGAGGCTGAATAGCCCTATGAGAAGGTAAGAAAATTGTGGCTGAGTGACCTTATGAGCAGGTAGGATTGGTGGAGAGTGACCTTATGAGCAGGTAGGATTGGTGGAGAGTGACCTTATGAGCAGGTAGGGTTGGTGGAGAGTGATCATATGAGCAGGTAGGGTTGGTGGAGAGTGACCTTATGAGCAGGTAGGGTTGGTGGAGAGTGACCTTATGAGCAGGTAGGGTTGGTGGAGAGTGACCTTATGAGCAGGTAGGGTTGGTGGAGAGTGACCTTATGAGCAGGTAGGGTTGGCGGAGAGTGACCTTATGAGCAGGTAGGGTTGGTGGAGAGTTACCATATGAGCAGGTAGGGTTGGTGGAGAGTGACCTTATGAGCAGGTAGGGTTGGTGGAGAGTGACCTTATGAGCAGGTAGGGTTGGTGGAGAGTTACCATATGAGCAGGTAGGGTTGGCGGAGAGTGACCTTATGAGCAGGTAGGGTTGGTGGAGAGTTACCATATGAGCAGGTAAGGTTGGTGGAGAGTGACCTTATGAGCAGGTAGAATTGTTGGAGAGTTACCATATGAGCAGGTAGGATTGGTGGAGGGTGACCTTATGAGCAGGTAGGATTGGTGGAGGGTGACCTTATGAGCAGGTAGGATTGGTGGAGAGTGACCTTCTGAGCAGGTAAAATTGGAGGAGTTAACTTGATAGTCTTGATCATTACAAAATAAAGGTAGCTTGATAGTCTTGATCATTTAAGCTGCTTGTTCCACTAAACCCACCTGGCAGCGGCAAGGCTGACAGCTGGAGAGCCAACGGAATTCAGCCGCAGATGCCTCTGCTTTTAATAAAAGCAACCAAAATTCGGAGCATTCGTCGTTCAAAGTCGGCAATCACAGCGTGACTGAGCGTCACCTGGTCCTGGTCGAACCTGTCAAGCAGAGTGACGGCTATGCAGGCGGCTGCGGGAATCGGCGGTTAAAGGCTGCTAATTCATCCTTGATCAGCGATCCCATTGATAATCGGCTTTAAATTCAGTTTAACGAGCGGGAAACATGCAGCTATAAGTAGAATCGAACCTCGGATGCCCAGCCGGTGCGTGATGGCCGCCAGCGCCAGAGATTCCATCTCGATGTTGCGGACTCCGGCGGCGAACGCCCGATGCAGGAATTCGTCCCGCTGCGCCCGGCTGTGCTCGCAAATGGCGCCGTCTGTGCGACCCTGCTCTGCAGGAGGAACAGGCGGGATCGGCTGATGGCAGCTGACATCGGCTTCTCATAACTGTCTGTGAAGACTCACCTTCGTAGAAGTCGTTGGTGCACAGGGTGGCCCCCGAGACGGCCTTGATGTTGAGGTCCTTGGCCAGTTGGAGCAGCTCGCCGACCAAGTGCTGGTCGAATACGGTCTGGCGCTTCACCAGCTGGCCTATCAGGTACTGCGGGGGGGTTTCATGCTGATTTTGATTTCATCACTGAAAACCTCACTGGCCAATCAGTGGATGCGCAGTGCTTCTTCGATGGGCACCTTCGTCCGAAACGCAGCGTTTTGCCGCCGCCGGTCAAGTTCATCGCCGAACATCACAATATCTGAGCTACACATGCTTTTCTTTTTATTAGCTATGGTAAACCAGGAGTTCGTGGCCTTGCCGTATCGCGACTGAGCGAGGTTGCCTATTGCGATCCTGCTGTTAATAGAGACCGCGCTACTCTGCCACTTACAAGCTCAGCCACAGGTAAGTTTACCAACCCGGCACTGTGTCACCTCTATAACTGTATTCAGTAGTTGCAATAGACGCACTGGACTCCATCAGCTGTGAAAGTCTTCGTACGCACCTATGTGCCCTGCGACACGACTTCTGGCAATCATGCGATAAATGCTGAGTAAATCTAACCTGATTAAGACACGACTCAAGCTGGCTATTTAAGGATCGTTGAGAGATGCACACGGTGCCGGGTTCGATTCCCAGACCGCCGCACGTGCCGAGCCGGAGCATGGTGACTCCCGTGGCGCCTGCCAGGCTCATCAGCTTCGCCAGCTCGTGCAGCAGGATCGAGATGGACGGGACGCCCATGCCGTGCTGTGAGAGGAGGGTGAACGAGGTTGCTGGGTTTGCCGTGTCTCCACGGGTAGGGGGCAATCAGTGCAAGGGCGATACTCAAACACGCTCACATTCACACAGACGATCGGACCAACTTTGTACATGACGTATCGGTCCGTGTCCGGGATAACGTTCACCAGGCCCTGACCGGTAGGCAGGCGGATGCCGAGCTCGACAACGAGATCCTCTGCCAGGCGCTTCATCCGGTTCGAGCTGCCTCCCATGCAGATCACCTGATGCAGGACATTGTGGGTTGGGGATATTCGTGATGGGAAAGCGGTGGGATGAGCTGCATGGGAAAAGCTAGGTCTGCGCGCACCTTGGTGTCGCCGAACATGGCTTTCAGGTCGTGCTTCTGGTTGTCGAGGCCCAGATGGTACAGCACGTCGTGCCGATCGTCCTGGAGGTTCGGATTGGCCAATCTGACCGGAGCTTCATCGCTGGCCGACGTCATGTTGCTAGGGTAGGAAACGACTCTTTGAATTTCTAAGAAAATCAATGACAATTGAGCAGTGAAGCCAGTGTACGAGAGTAGGGTCCGTTATGACAGTTGCGTTCGGCAGAACAGCTTAGTGAATGCTGATTAAAATGTAGCGCCTTATCATTCAGCATTCTTATCTTTCCGGGCGCTCTGGCATTGCACGGATTTTTATTTGTTAAACTGTTTGTCTATTTGATAAATGCCAGGCCTGGACTGCCACTTGGTGCAACCTTGCATGCATTTCTCGTTTGTATCACGTGATTCGATAGGGCGTAATACAATCCTTAAAAATTTACTTGTTGTGGCGCAAATTTGCGCGTGCTTTTTTTCGGCTGCGGTGCTGACGTACTTTCCGCAATGCGTAGTGTACAGCCTGAGCTTGTTAATGAGTGCGATTTATGCTTGGTTTATTGAATTAAATGAATTTTCGAAGCTGCAATTTGCAAATTACATTTACGCTCGTATATTTGCGTCGCATAGTTAATGTACGCATAAAGGCAAACTTAGAAAACGGACCTTCCGCAACGTTTTCTACACACTCCAGCTATTTACCCGTCAAATATTAATGGCTTCGTGCATTTGATAGGTTGGTGTAGCTCTATACCTTTGACGGTTGGGACTGAAGCTATGCGGAATAAAAAATTCGCCGAGTGTTTGATAATTTTTAACCTTCGATTGAGAAATCGAACCCCTGCAGGACGTAGCGGTTTTTAATTGGACGCCCTAATTAACTAGACTGAAAAATATCATCTGCAAGTGAGTATCCCATTGAGGATTTGTAGCCTAGTGGCTAGGACGGTCAAGGTCCTGGAATCGAGCCCCAACACTTGGAGACGATTTGTGTGCGTTAGAGCAATGCAGTTGATCACGTATCGGAGATCGGGTATCAGTGTGAGCTGGCAAAATTAAGAGTCGCTGCTACCCCACGCATCTACCTGCGGTTGTGCCTTGGGCAAACACACCCTAAGTAGAAGGACGGGACACTTTGTTTATTAAAAAAATTTTGGAGTCCAATCTTCGCGAAACAAAACACTACGAATATAGGAAATTAGCAGTTTTCGACATAAAATTAAAGATTGCGCTCGACTGGAAGCAGATGCAAATCTCATCTTTTAATATGTGTTTCCTGCCTTCTTACTCTATCGAACTATGTATGTCCCTATTTGTGAAATATTGATCTTCAAATTATTTCCCCATGTAAAACTTTTGTCAAAAATTATAATTTCAATAAAATGGTACGAGCTAACAGCTGGGCAGGGTTCTGATCCTCTTCCAATCAAGTCTGTTTTATTCAAAGAACATTTCTATCAATCAGTATTTTGGATAATTTTGCTGGTCCACTCACATGTCAATGTCCGATTCTCTCTGGATTGGCGATTTGTCATTTACTCGTAGTAGTTCTTTTGACGAAAGTGAATCAATATACTTCTACTCCATAAAACAAGAAGGCATGAAACGCATATCAAAAGATGAGATTTTCATCTGCTTCCAGTCAAGCGCAATCTTAAATTTTTGTAAAAAAAACTCTAAAAATCTCTTAAAAAATTACAGAGTCTCTAAAAGGACTCAAACATTTTCCTAGAAACAAAGTGTCCCATCCTTCTACTTAAGGTGTCCTTGGCCTTGCTTTGTACATCTAGTCGAAGTGTCGATTGTCAAATTTCTTTTTTTCCTTTTTATATTTTGAATTGGAAGATTTTTTTAAACGTTGGTTTTTTAGTAGTTTTTGAGGGACATTTAGTGGCATTTTTCAATATGCATTGCATTCTAATGGTGGGCTAATGTAAGCAGCTAAGAGGCTAAAATTATGCTTTCAAAGAGCAGAACATGGATGAGGTCTTTGTTTGTGTAATGAAGAAATGTCCCTCATGTCAGCCGTCACTGTCGCCTGTCCCGCAGTCACACATTAGCGCAGATGTTTAAACTGCTCTTGACAAAGGCGGCCACCAGGCGGAGCATTCGCCTTTCGAACTCGGCCAGCACGCTCGGCTGGTGAGCTGCCCGGTCGCATAGCAACCGGTCCAGCATGCTGATCGATATGCAGGCGGCTGCGGGTGCGTTTGGGGGGATAGCATTTCTACTGAGATTGAAGAGTTTGGCAAACCGGTCCAAGTCGGGACCATAATGATTTTCATTGTGATGAGTTTCGGTCATTTGTCCATGCCCCCCCCCAATTGTGACTCAATGCGGGCCAACCGTACCATATTGATTTGATGGAACGAATTGTATTGTAAATAAAGTGCGTGTAATAGCGCATAAAATCTAGGACGGGTTCACTTTACAAAACCAGAATTACAGATAGCCCATGAATAATAATAATTTTTTGAAGTCTAAATTTCTCAATGCAAGCAATCAGAATTGATTGTAAAGCTTGCATGTCACGTTTTGTGTAGCTGGGAGCCTTGCATCGCATGGCTAGTTGACTTCATAAATATGAAATACCATAAATAATTCCTCTAGAAAAACCGCTTAAGACTTTTTGACTGCCTCCGAGACGCGCTATACAAGTAGATATTTAATCGAAAGGGGTTGTAGCCTAGTGGTTAGAGCGTCGGACTCACGACTTGAAGGTCGGGGGTTCGATTCCCGACTCCACTGGTACAATTTGTGTCCTTTAGCAAGACACTTAACTCTGCATTGCTTCAGTTCACCCAGCTGTTAAATGGGTACCAGCATCAGCTGGGGTAATTGAAGGTGGGTGTGGCGTCCCCCCAGTCCATGGACTGAACAGCTGTACGCAGTCTTCAGAAGCGCCGCGCAATGGCTGCGGCTGCGCTGTTGGCTGCACATCTGGCCTGATTGGGACAGGTGTAATCATGTAAAAATATGATAGATACGTGCCAAAAATTTGCTGACTACTCATAGTAACATGTACGTACATTAGTGACCTAAGTATCAAAAGCTAATTAATAATTTTATGAAAGTTCATGACATTCCAATCTCGGTGGATCATAAAAAACTAAATATTCTTTCCAGTGGCGTACTCTTGCTGCAGAGAGTGAATAATGCTAAATAAGTAAGAACCGGAACTAATAGCTAGAATTCTAGAAGTCCCTGACTGAAAACCTCTTCCGCAATCCATAATTGAAAATCAGAGACTCATGGGCAGAAAAATGTCTAAACAAACGCTAACCTAAAGAAGAAATCAGTATGATAACCCGGCAGTGTCATGCTCTTGATTTTATGCCGCCTACCTCACCTTTTACACGCAGTGAAATGTCTAATTTTGCTGAACTGCGACAAACTATATGCGGAGTCCTCATGTTAAACCTAAGCCATTTAAGCACAGAATTCAGACTTAAAGACCTCCACCTTTGATGCCCAGCCGATGCGTGATGGCCGCCAGCGCCAGAGACTCCATCTCGATGTTGCGAACCCCGGCGGCGAACGCCCGATGCAGGAATTCGTCCCGCTGCGCCCGGCTGTGCTCGCAGATGGCGCCGTCTGTGCGACCCTGCTCTGCAGGAGGAACAGGCGGGATCGGCTGATGGCAGCTGAGATCGGCTTCTCTTAACTGTCTGTCCATGAAGACTCACCTTCGTAGAAGTCGTTGGTGCACAGGGTGGCCCCCGAGACGGCCTCGATGTTGAGGTCCTTGGCCAGTTGGAGCAGCTCGCCGACCAAGTGCTTGTCGAATACGGCCTGGCGCTTCACCAGCTGGCCCATCAGGTACTGAAAGATCGGAACTAGAAACAATCATTTCTCAATGTGAGCGTCCCCTCGGGTCTAATCTGACCCAACTCAATGCTTGAGAAGAAATCCCGGAAAAAACCGCTACCTGCTCAAAGTACGGCTGCAGCTGACAGCTCAAGGCGCTATTTGAAATGCACACGGTGCCGGGTTCGATTCCCAGACCGCCGCACGTGCCGAGCCGGAGCATGGTGACTCCCGTGGCGCCTGCCAGGCTCATCAGCTTCGCCAGCTCGTGCAGCAGGATCGAGATGGACGGGACGCCCATGCCGTGCTGTGAGAGGAGGGTAACGAGGTTGCTGAGTTTGCCGTGTCTCCACGGGTAGGGGGCAATCAGTGCAAGGGCGATACTCAAACACGCTCACATTCACACAGACGATCGGACCAACTTTGTACATGACGTATCGGTCCGTGTCCGGGATAACGTTCACCAGGCCCTGACCGGTAGGCAGGCGGATGCCGAGCTCGACAACGAGATCCTCTGCCAGGCGCTTCATCCGGTTCGAGCTGCCTCCCATGCAGATCACCTGATGCAGGATATTGTGGGTTGGGGATATTCGTGATGGGGAAGCGGTGGGATGAGCTGCATGAGGATAGCTGGGTCTGCGCGCACCTTGGTGTCGCCGAACATGGCTTTCAGGTCGTGCTTCTGGTTGTCGAGGCCGAGATGGTACAGCACGTCGTGCCGGTCGTCCTGGAGGTTGGGATTGGCCAATCTGACCGGAGCTTCATCGCTTGCCGACGTCATGTTGCTTATTTTCAAAGCCTATACCTAATTCACCGGTTGCAAAGTTTGGCTCTTCAGCTTTACAGACAGTCAGATTTGTCTGTAGCGAAACCAAAACCAAAGCCGTAAATTTTGTGTTGGTCGGGTCGCGAGGCCTCGCTTCCTGTTTTTTTATACAGCAGAATTATCTTGCATTTAGCGTATCAAAATGTAGTAAAAAGTTCTTACATGGATTCTTGGATGATGCGATCAAACCAGTCAAACTTTCTTGCTGGACCAATTCTAAACTATTCTTCAGAGCTGCCTGATAAAATCATGCTTTGCTGATTCTAACTTTAAGTAGCATTTTTCCAGCTAAGCCTCGAATGATTAAGCCTGTTCGACAGCCTTCAAAATTTTACGAATTCATTAACAACATGATAAATAAACGAATGGAGAGTATCGGACTTGCATTTAATGACTCTTCCAGCATCTTTTCATCTTCTCCATAGCTAGCGAAAGTGGATAAAGCAGGCGAGCGGGAACTAGGGAACCCTCTATGTAGATAATTCATTTTGCGCGTCACTTTAATGAACATTGCTTAAAGCTCATCCTCCTTTGCCTGATTTTTAGACACATTTGTGATTTAGAAAGCCCCCCACAAAGCTTTTGGGATGTTTTGAAACTTCATTAGACTCTTCGGAAAAAAATAGCTGTTTGGTCAATAATTAATTGAAAAACAAAACTCAGACACGTTTTGTTTGTCTGAAGTCGTCTGGTCTTGCCAAGAAGCCAAAGTTTCTGTAATTTAGCTATCAAATTGAAGAGAAAAGCTCTATAAAATCAGTGCATAGTCCAATTTTTATAGGTCAGGACGGTCCAGGTCAAAGTACAATTTAATTAATTTAGTCATAGCCGGAGAGTCTGCAACCATGGAATATCTGATGAGCCCGCTCCTTTTTTATTCGGCGATTGAAAAAGTTGGTTTGAGTAAGTCTAGCTTGAATTGCGTGAAGTTTCAAGACGAGGACAACTCCAAGGAGCTGTAACTTTAATTAAGTGATCCTTGCCTCAAAAAATATTTTTCTTGAGCAATTACAAGGATTTTCACGTTGCCCAACAGATAAGCATGCAGCGTATCAGTCCTTGTTAGGCGCCATGAAATGTGATCAATTTTGGACTGGTGTCGAGTAAGTTTAGGAATGCCAACATCATCATGAGGCTGAATTTGTTAATTGACCTTAGCTTATGATAAATTAAGGGGTGTAAAAGAAGCAGCTTAAATTTTCAGCGACTTAAAATTTAGGGATTTTGAAACCGATCGATGCCGTAAAATTTAGGTGCTACAGTATGCATTGAGTCTTGCAATTTTTTGGGCGATTTTACAATTTGCCGATGCGAAGTACTTTTCGCATTACCTAATAGTACATCGCGGGGGATAAAGGGTGGAACTTTGCTAATGAAAACTTCAGGGACGCTTTTCATACAGTAAATATAGCACTGCAAAACGTCGACAAACCAAAAAATTTTTTCTACTTTTGCTACCTTTGCAAGCTAAATTAACAAATTACTAATGACTGTTGGTTAACGGTTTTCTTCTATTAATTATCTTGCCTAATTATGTCCTTTTTTGCTCAACAAGGGTCCCATTGAGCTAAGCACAAAAAATCACGGAAAAAATTAGCAGTCCTTTGTCGAAAAACTGTTAAAAATTCCCCATTCACCTTTGGATACGCCACGGCAAAGCAAAAACATAGGAGAAGACTGAGAATTCAGCACAAGGTCCACCATTCAACACGCCAAATTTTCTCCCGTAATTTAACAAGATAGACATTTCTTAAAGGCCAAAGCTTAACAACGCTGAAAATTAAATTTGCAGGGACAGATTCTCTGAGCAAATTCAGAGACTACTTTGCAGGCAACAGTCGGCGTTGTGCAGCTTGTGCTTAAAGCGGTGAAGGTACTTAGCAGAGACTTTGGGCTTTGTGACGGTTTGAGTTTTTATTATTCTTGTTCTTTTAAAGGCTGTGAACTTTATTGGATTTGTACAAAACTCTCCCAGGTGGCCATTTCAAGTTTCTAGATTATCTTTAAACAATTTAACAAAAACCTAAAGATTTTTCACTCCTTAAGCAATTGTTAAATTTAAAAAATATTTTTTGACAGCATTTTTTTCGTATTTGCAATATGGTAAATATTTTTTATCTCTAGAGCAAAAGAAAAGCTTTTTCTATTTTTAAAGCAGTGTGGTCCAAGGTCAACGCGGTTATTTTTACTCACCAATTGCAGTGCAGATCAGCAGGCGACTGCGTGATGGTCTATTGCTTAACTTATATTTACCTTGTTTATTTAAAAAAACATCTCTATCTGTTTACCTATCCTCCCGGCCACCCAAGTAATTCTTCAATCGATTTTTGTCCTAAATTTATTAGCTGAATTTCTTAAATCACATAGCTTTGCTGATATAAGGGCCTATTTAGAGATTATAATATATCTATATATTCCAAATTAGATTGAAGTACCAGTTGTGAGTACCTATCTATCAGCTGTCCAAAAATACAAAAAATCTAAGGCCTTTATTAATCCATATTAAAATATTGATGATCATTTGGTTTAGGATTCAGATTTCAAGTTGCAAAATATTAACATATTAACATATTATTTTCTTTGCTGGATAGGCTAACCCATTGAGATTGAGATCACTAAATTTGATTGACTAGATTAGAGTTCATAATTCATTTTAAACTTATATTTGACTTAACATTAGTATTGAGTGAAATTTAATAAAATATATACTTGATAATTATATAATATAACACTAAAAGAACTGAGACAAAAAACTATGAACCATGGTAGTCTTGGATGGAAGCTCTGCTCATCTCATTGCTGGAGGGTAAGTTTTGTTGATAGCAAGAAATTTATTTATAAAGTATATTGATTTTTTATTTTGCAATCATAAAACTTTTTTGCTCTGATCTTTTAACTAAAATTTTTATACTTTTTGGTACAACCTATGGAATCACCCAGCTATATCCAATAATAGTTAACTACCTACACAAGCAAATCACAAGTGATTAGGCCCCTAATGTCTATTTCTTGATAGCAATTGTTTGTAATAGTGACTTACCTGTAAATATAATTCTGAATATTAAGTGTGTCCAAGAATTTGAAAATTTAGGCCTGCAATATTTTTTAAGGTCTTCTTTTGATCATTAAGACTTCTATATTTTGGTAACTTTTTAATGCATTTAAATTATCAAAAATGCTTCTTTTAAACTTGCTTTTAATTGTATTTTAGAAAGTTTTATGTTTGAAACTCTTTAGGCAAGATAACACCATTATTTATAACAAATAAGGCCTAATTAAGGCCTTTTAAACAAATTTTAACCATAACTTCTTCTATAATATACTATTAAAAGTGGGTCTATAGACAATTATATGGACTACATGGGCTATTAAATTTGTATGAACTAAAATAATATATAACCAAAATATAATTTTTCAATCATTGACTTTTTTGCTTATTGTACAGCCCAATTAAAAGCTTATTAAATATAAAGAAATAAATGTAGTAGGAAGATAAAACATTTATATTTTTCCTGATTCTTAACAATCATATTCATAGAATAATTCAAAGGAGCCCATTACTTTTAATGTATCAGTTCCTAAAATTTACAAGACTGCAACAAAAAATTGTAGATTTGCTGGAACTGTTGGTGCCATTGTCACTTCGCCACTTGAAGTGGTGAAAACCCGCCTGCAAGGCTCTGTGAACTCTTGGAATGCCGCTGATAAACTGCTTAGCGCCAACTTGGCCCAGTCGCCAGCTCGTTTAGGAGTCGCCTCCCCGTCCATGATGAAGCTATTCTCTGGCGCAGCTTCCACTGTTGTTAGCAGTCACCATGTGCAGCTTAGCGAGCCTCAGCTGGTTGCGGCCACCCACCAGCGACTGTCAATTTACCAGTGCCTGCGTTATATTCAACGCACCGAAGGATTCCGCGCCCTATTCAAGGGTCTGAGCATGACTGTGCTGGGCGTGCTGCCCTCGCGGGCCATCTATTTCAGCGCCTATTTCAACGGCCAGGAGATGTTCTCGCGGCTAGTGCCGAAAGGCTCGCACACTAACGTGGTGCTAGCGGCCGCCTTCTCCAGTTTCGTATCATCCACTGTTACTAATCCGATCTGGTTTGTGAAGACGCGACTGCAATTGGATCAGTCGTGAGTGGATTCGGCATTAAGCTTCTCATATTCTGTCCTAGCTAAGTTATGATTAAAGCAATAGAACTAATGCATTAATTATCATGAAGTGTGCTTCCTTCCTTCCTTGCTTTACCCTGTAGTTCGCATAAAAATTGGAGGCTAGGCTAATGGCCTGGGCTACTTTAGACTGGTTGAGTGTTAAATTAATGAGCAAAATTATTAAGCAAGTGCTACTATGAGCTACTTCGACCGCCACATTAGCCGAAACTAACCAGTTCCCAGTCTTGCAGATAGTGTAAGAGCTTTCCTTTTCACCCCCTGTGGCTAGCACACTGCTTTGTTATACTGCTGCTTGAGTTTGTTAAACTTAGTGTATGCTTAAAACTCAGAGACACAGCTGCTGGCGGTTTATTTTTACTGTTTTGCCACCAGTGTGTGTTCGTTAATTGTGTAAGTTACAGTGGCAGTTTAACAATAGAATTGGTAGCAATGAATTATGGCTTTATTTCTCAATAGTAAAACAAAACTTTCCAGCCCGTCTGCCAATCCTCTGTCCGTGTGGCGCTGCGCCCGCGAAGTCTGGTCCCAAAACGGGCCGCTAGGCTTCTACAAAGGCATCCAGGCTTCTTACCTGGGCATTGCGGAGACGTCGCTTCATTTTGTCATGTACGAACACCTGAAACGCAGCCTAATTGAATGGTCTCGCAATGGCGACTCCGCCTCGGACGCCGAGCTGCCAGACCACGGAGGCGTTAGCCGGGCTGATGAAATGATTTTCTGTACCATTGCCAGCATGATTTCGAAATCAACGGTCACCGTGCTATGCTATCCGCACGGTGAGTGCCATCTTTTAAGTCTATACTGAGCCATCAGAAAAGCACTTTTTTTGTTGCTTGCCCTTAGTTTGTATCCGAATTTGTCTGTTCATTCATTATTTGACCAGTTGCACTAGCACGCACTCTCTTCACTAAGCGGAAAACCCCCAAATATTTTTCGACCTTGGCTTTCCAAATGGTAGCCCCGAGCTAAATATAGCAATGAAGCCACACTGTTCCACTCGAGGACTGCGTGCTCGCTGTGTGAAAGGAAACTCGCTCGAACTTTGCCTTGCTTACCAGCTTGCGTGCGTGCGAGCGTGCGTGCGTACCGTGCGCTTTTTATTGCCCCGAGACTGGCTGGGCTGCGTGGCTTTGCAATACTTTGTTAGTTTACTATTTGATGATTTGATTTGAGCAACGAGTCAGACTGCTCGTAGTAAAGGCGGCGCACAGCTGGCCTATCAGTGTCCCGGTGTTGGCCTGGTAGCCCAGATCCTCCGGCTTTTGACGCTATGCTGCGTGTTGACCATCAGTCTGTAGCTTGTGTCGGTATGGAAAATCGACATCCGATTGGTCATTCTTGTCCACTGTTGCCCAAATAGTTTCCAGAGAATTGCTGCTAACTTTCTCTAATCGACAGGTTTTGTCACTTTAGCAAAAAACACACAATTTCAGAGGTCCTGCGCACCCGTCTCCGCCAGGAGGGCTCCAAGTACACCGGCCTAGTTCAGACTGCCCGCCTAGTTGTCAAGGAGGAAGGCGCCCGCGCTCTCTACAAAGGCCTAGTAACTCATTTTGTGCGCCAGATACCAAACACTTGTATAGTGCTAACTACCTACGAGGGTGTATTGCATTTGTTTCGCTCGAATGGTATGCTCTTGTAGCAACTACAAACTAAAGATTGCCAAGGTGAGCTCACGGGACCCGCATAGACACTAAGCGCACCTGTCTCACCTGTAGATTGATTGGGTCTAAGCTGTTGAAAGTGACGAATTTGATTCAATAACACTATTTTATTATGCGCGTTCGCTAATCTGTTCAATTGTCGCCTTCTTCCCCTAAATCCCATCTGTACAGTGATTTCTGTCAATGTTGTGATTTGACCATCTTAAATTGTACTATAACAAATGTTCTAATTCTTGCCGCCGGCCCCCCCAAAAAAATGATTTGATTCAATAAAGCAAGCTTAAAAAATTTCAGTTTTGCTTTCGCGCCGATTGGCGTAATTCAAACCCATTCGGCTCTGTTTTTTTAATTTCGACTTCTTTATAAATAAAGACCTGCGTTTTAAATGTTTCGGTTTTTAGTTTGTTTTTTTTTCAGAAAAAACACTCACAGCAAGCAGATGCTTGAGAAGACTTTCAAAGTTTCGACTTCCGTGTTAGGGCCTTGCCCACCTTGCCGAGCTAAATTTATTAGCTATTTTTTTCATTCAGTTTCACCTTGTAACATTATCAACGCGCGATTGTGTGTTGCACTTGCACTAAATACGGTAAGCCTGAGTTATCTGTTTGGTATATTACACAGCCTTATTAATGCTTCATTGGAGCGAACTTAATTTTTATTTTGAAGAAAAAATTGAGCTTTGCGGTTAATTATTAGAAGTATGATGTTTTAATTCGTTAAATGCCATAATCATTTAAGAATTTGGTGAAGGTGACGCTCTATCCTTGGTGTTCTGTGGTTGTTTACCTTGAATGGACAAGGTCTTGTAATCTTTTTTGTGTTAGGTCCTGTGGCGTGATCCTCCTATTTTCTCTTATAGAAAATTCGTAATTTGCAAAATCACAAATTCTTAACATTGCAATGGGCGGCATGGGCCGCAAGGTATTTTGACCCTAATAATGATTGGCGGCAAATGATTTCATCTTCGGATAGTTTTCCTCATCTACAAACGCTTTTCTATCCGATCCGATCCGTCAATTATGGCCCTCTGTTACTTGTCCGTCCAGGGAATTTGCGCTGTCTTGATTGAAAGAAAATGCACGTCTGTAACTTGATTTTTTAATAATAGAGTAGTTAAGGCTAGAATACCTGTTTTGCTCCATAGGGAATACTTAAAGTAGCAACACGAGTTTAAATCGGCTCGAGGGGCAAATAAAAAGAGCCTTGATGTTTTTGACCGTGTATTTAGGGTTTATCCAGGCTGTTATAATTATTGCTCTTGTAAGCAAATAAGTATGCAGTTTGATTAAAACTGTAAGTGGTATTAAAAGTGTTTCTTGACCTACAACCGTCACTCTTCTGATTGGTTATTCTCCGAACGTTTTACTTTTTTCCATACCTAAACATCTGTCTCTTGCCGTACCTGAACATCTGCCTCTTGCCGTATCTGAAGATCTGCCTTTTAGCGAGCCCATCATACCAAGCAGCCTCCTGCACCCGACGGTTCATTTCTGGCGCAACCATTTGCCGCATCGATGACGGCGGCAGGGACTCCAGCTCGGCCTTTGAGGGCAGTAGAAACTGTGGCGCTCTGTCACCATCAATGGAGTTGGCAACAATTACTGCAGGGTTGCCGACGCAGAAGCCGCACGTTGTGGCGGCTAGTGAAAGCACTAGCAGGACCTTGCAGGCTGGCATGTAGAACAATTTAATGCTTACAATTGAAATCCAATCAGTTGCGACTTGAGCCGATACAAGCAAAGAATCAGGTCTCAAAAGCTCGGAAGCTATACCCATTTATACCAGCTAATTTGAGCAGACTGCGTGTCAGCTGTGTTAGCTATCGCTAATGGCGCAATTGTACCATTTTTAATGGCTCCATTGAGCGGCAATCTTTCGCGTAATGGACTGAAGATGATCAGCAAGGAACAGCTAGGCGTATGCTAAATATTTCGATGCAACAGAAGGCAGACGGTGCCTGCATAGACGGATATTGAGATAAGGGTTACTTGGCAATGGCTTTAAAGAAAACTCACAAAGGGAGCGCGCTTCAAAGAGGCATTCCGTTTTTCCACTCAAAGCAAATGGATCGAATAATTGCGCGTTTGAAGCGTTGTTTTTTTGACTTAATTTGCAATCCTCAAGTGCAGATTAGCTCGGCACGTTAGTAAGGAGCTTAAATTTTGACGCATTTGATCATCCGGGGATCAGTTTTTTTTAGCTTGATCATTTTGGGCCAATCCCCCAAAAAATAACGCTTTTAGCTCGGAGCGCAAACTAAATAATAAATAAATAAATTTAGACACCTGAATTTTCGACCAGATGTACAGCCACTGGCACAGCCGCAGCTAGTTGCGCGGCGCATCCGAGAGCTGTGTACAGCTGCTCAGTCCTGACGGGCTGGAGGGGCCGCAACGCCCACTCTAAATTTATCCAGCTCAAACTGGTACCAATTTTTAGCTGGTTGGACTGAAGCAATGTGGGATTAAGTGCCGTGCTCAACGGCACAAGTTGTCTCCTAGGGCCGGGGCTCGAACCCACGACCTTCTGGTTATAAGTCAGACGCCCTCTAGCCACTCTGCAAATACTGAATATATCTAGCAAACGACTAGAAACGACGTTCTTTTTTTCATTGCATTAATTTTGCAGCCTGTGCTGAATGAAATTCAAAATGAATGTGTTGTGTATTTATTATTCACAATAGATCATGTCCAAGCAAATAAACATAACTAGACATTGTATGTAAAGCTGTAATTAGCATGCTCGGACACCATTGCCAAACCCGACCTGGGCGTCAACAGGTTGCATTGATAAAATTAGAAAACAAAGCTGATAGAGCTCTACTTGAGAATTGGACGAGAAATGTAACAATTAAAGCAGTTAATCACAGCTAAGGACAGTCTCTCACGCAGTTGTGGAGCAATTGGTACTAGCCTGCAGTTATTAGAGCGCAACCAGCTTTAAAATATATATATATATATATTAACCAGCCCAGCTGAAAATACGCGCCTTCAAATGGACAGAAACTGTAGGACAAGTCAATTAATAATTCAAATCTATGAGGTCAGCTGTACAGAATAGAAGCATGCAAAGAAAAAATGGGGATGTGCAAGTTAAAGTTGAAAAGCTGGTGCAAAAAATATGCGACTAGCAGTAACATTTAATGCTGGTTCCGAACAAATACTAGGCCTGCTTGTGCGCGCAGAGCTTGCTTAACACAGGACTTTTAGCAGAATAATTAAAATATCAAATGAACAATTATAGTAAAAACAGACAGCGACAGTCCAACCCCTGGACAATAAAGGATAATAAAGGATAAAAAGCCTATTTTGCTCCTTAATATTGGGATCTAGAAGGGTGGCTGCACAACCCTGGGAATCTAGGTGGGTGGCTGCACAACCCTGGGAATCTAGGTAGGTGGCTGCACAACCCTGGGATTCTGGGTAGGTGGCTGCACAACCCTGGGAATCTAGGTGGGTGGCTGCACAACCCTGGGAATCTAGGTGGCTGCACAACCCTGGGAATCTAGGTGTGTGGCTGCACAACCCTGGGAATCTAGGTAGGTGGCTGCACAACCCTGGGATTCTGGGTAGGTGGCTGCACAACCCTGGGAATCTAGGTGGGTGGCTGCACAACCCTGGGAATCTAGGTGGGTGGCTGCACAACCCTGGGAATCTAGGTGGGTGGCTGCACAACCCTGGGAATCTAGGTAGGTGGCTGCACAACCCTGGGATTCTGGTTAGGTGGCTGCACAACCCTGGGAATCTGGTTAGGTGGCTGCACAACCCTGGGAATCTGGTTAGGTGGCTGCACAACCCTGGGGATCTAGGTGGGTGGCTGCACAACCCTGGGGATCTAGGTGGGTGGCTGCGCAACCATGGGAATCTAGGTGGGTGGCTGCACAACCCTGGGAATCTAGGTGGGTGGCTGCACAACCCTGGAAATCTAGGTGGGTGGCTGCGCAACCCTGGGAATCTAGGTGGGTGGCTGCACAACCCTGAGAATGTAGGTGGGTGGCTGCACAACCCTGGGGATCTAGGTAGGTGGCTGCTTAAGAGAGACCTGAGACGGAAGTGACGTAATCTGATTACTGACGATGAAAATTTCGAAAAAACGTCACCATTGCTGTTATTATGATTGTGACTCGGAAAAAAGTAAAAAAAACGAAGCATGCATCAGTGCCAGCTCAATTATCATTAAAAAAATCTTCAATGCTAAAATTGGGGTGCAACCTTAACCTTTAAAAATAAAAGAAGGAAAAAAATGACGAAATAGTAATAACGAAGCCTGTTAAAAATTTGGTGAATCAGCTGCAACTCTTATTAGTCAAACTAAGCTGCATTGAGAGACGCCAATCAATAATGACGAATCGCGTTGCGTCCAACCAATCAGAAGCAGCGCGCCAGCCGCTGTACCGGGCCTAGGGCCCAATCACGGGCCCGCTAAAATATAAATAACAAATAAATATTGCAAATCACGGTGCCAGAATGCGGATGAAGACGTGTTGCACTGAGTAATAAGTACAACAAGTGCTATCAATATCACGCAAATGCAGAAGTGCAGAGAATCAATCAATAAATCAATCGCTTACAACAACCACCCCAATTAGTAAAATTTTTACTTAATAATTTGCAGACTAAAAAAAGACTTAATTATTGCAGTAAAAAGTAAATAAAAAATAGTTAAAAAAGCTGCAAGCCACAACAGACAAAAGTGTAGGGTTAGACAGCACCTATCTACAAATAAATATAGCATTGGGATAGAGAACTACAGGTAAATTTAATAAAGAATGAGAACCACAACACCAATAGAATCAGCTGAGTTAGACATCGCATCAAATGGTCAGATAAAACAAAATTACTTGCACCATTAATACGAGATATTATTTTATTCCCACTGTGCACTGTGACGTTTCCCCATGCCTCGAGTCCCAGACATGCTGCTCGAACCAATGATCTCCCATTCATTATAGGCTAACAACTAGGCTAAACGATAAATTAATTTAAAAAATTATCAACAAAGAATAGAACCCAGAACCTAGGTGCAAATTAAAAAAACTTCAATTTGTGTAAAAAAATTGGATGAAAAAAATGAAAACGAAACCAAACGCACAGCACCAGGACTCCACCAGGTTAGGGCTACGCACCACAACAACAAAATTAAGCGTATAATAGACAGAGAAAAGAGACGCAAAGAAACGCAAAGATCTGGCATCAGACCACGCCCAGCACTGAGCCCTTGATACCTTCGTCTGAGCTGAAGCAGGCCGGGCAGTGCAGCCTGTCCTGTCTGACGCGCACGTCCGCCCCGGTGGTGCCGTTGCCTAGAGGAATGTCGCACACGCAGCACTTGAAGCACCGGATGTGATAGTACAGGCTTAGGGACTCGATGGCCATGGCGCCGCCAGAGCCTGCAGGGTTGTTCATTTACTATGTTGTAAATCCGATCTACCCCGCCACTAAATCACATCTACCCCGCCAGTAAATCCAATCTACTCCGTCGCTAAATCCAATCTACTCCGTCACTAAATCCAATCTACCCCGTCACTAAATCTAATCTACTCCGTCACTAAATCCAATCTACCCCGTCACTAAATCCAATCTACCCCGTCACTAAATCACATCTACCCCGCCAGTAAATCCAATCTACCCCGCCAGTAAATCCAATCTACCCCGTCACTAAATCCAATCTACCCCGTCACTAAATCACATCTACCCCGCCAGTAAATCCAATCTACCCCGTCACTAAATCCAATCTACCCCGTCACTAAATCCAATCTACCCCGTCACTAAATCCAATCTACCCCGCCAGTAAATCCAATCTACCCCGCCAGTAAATCCAATCTACCCCGTCACTAAATCCAATCTACCCCGTCACTAAATCCAATCTACCCCGTCACTAAATCCAATCTACCCCGTCACTAAATCCAATCTACCCCGTCACTAAATCCAATCTACCCCGTCACTAAATCACATCTACCCCGTCACTAAATCACATCTACCCCGTCACTAAATCCAATCTACCCCGTCACTAAATCACATCTACCCCGCCAGTAAATCCAATCTACCCCGTCACTAAATCTAATCTACCCCGTCACTAAATCCAATCTACCCCATCACTAAATCCAGTCTACTACGTCACTAAATACAATCTACTACGTCACTAAATCCAATCTACCCCGCCACTAAATCGAATCTACTCTGTCGCGAAATGTAATCTACTCCATTAATAAATCTAACCCACTCCCAATCCAATCAATTAGAATACCCGCAAAAGCAAATTGGGCAGGTCAGGCAGTACCGAACTCACCCAGCTCATTAGAGCAATGCGAGCAGCGTTTCTTTCCGCTAACCGACAACGGACGCTCCTGCCGACGCTGCTGCCTGCCTCCGGCGTGTCGAGGCGCCACCAACTCTTGGTTGGAGCCGGCCGTTGACTGCAGAAGATTGCCGATGCTGCCGCCGCTGCTGCTGATTCTTGGTGGCAACGGCGGTGGCGGCGGCTGCAACTGGTGCTGCTGTCGGCCGGTGTCGCCTGCCTTTGTTGAAGGAGCTGCACTACCGGCATTGTCAACTTCATCCGCCAACTCCTGGCGCGACAATCGACCGCTGTCGCTTGACTGACTTCGGTGCTTCAGCTGCTCGCCGCGACGTCTGTTTTGGAAAATGGGCGAATTTTTAGTGGCTTATTTTTACACGTCAAACACATGAAACCTAAATACAATTTTTCTATCAATTTTCTGATAAAATACATGTTTAGAAATCACACTAGGATCTCCAGTCCCCATTCAAGCATCTTAGGACCTCCGGTCCGCTTTCTAGTACACAAGGACCTCTTGTCTTTTTTAGTACTTAAAAACCTCCGGTCCCTTTTCTAGTAATCAAGGACCTCTGGTCTCTTTTCTAGCACCCAAGGACCTCCGGTCCCTTTTCTAGAATTCAAGGACCTCTGGTCTCTTTTCTAGCACCCAAGGACCTTCATTTCCCTATCTAGCACCCAAGGACATCCGGTCCCTTTTCTAGCATCCAAGGACCTCCGGTCCTCTTTCTAGTACATAAGGACCTCCGGTCCCTTTGCTTTTTAGCACCCAAAGACATCCGGTCTCCTTCCTAGCATTGCACAAGGAGTTTTCAATGCTAATAGGTGTTATTATTTAAATAAAACAATAAAAACTTACGCAATTCTTGACATTCTTTGGTCCTGATGCTGCTCCAAAATTATTTGATTTTGCAACAATTTCTGAGGCGACTGTTGCAGACTGGGCTGCTTCTGAGATGATCCGCCGCCGTTTGTTAGGTTCTAGTAATAAACAGAGAAAGCAAAAAACACTATTGCTATACTAGCTATGCTACTCATGTAAAGTAGAAATGTGAGCGCATGTAAGTTATTACCTTAAGAGGATCTTTGTACACAGCAGCGTCGGGCACAGACTGACGCAAGGACTGCTGCGAAGCTGCAGAATTCTGATGCTAAAAAAACGTTGAATTCAAAGCATAACAGTTCAAGTGTCATTCGAATGGTAATGCCACTAATTTCGATTTAGTTTTCAACAGCAAAAACACTTGAAATTCGGCATGCTGACTGCCACTACGAAAGAAAGCATTTCAAATGTCTTAAATCTCTTATTAGCCACAGACTGACCACTATAAGTCACTCTATTTGATCTATAGGCATACATTAACACATGCACACGCACGTCTCACTACGAGCAAAAATGCTTGCTAGGCTAGTCACACAACGCTGCCACACTTTATTGTCTCACCTTGCCGAACAAACTGAGTGCATTGGAAATTAAAGGAATAAAAAAGTATAATTCTATACTGGTTGCTTGATTGGCAAAACTTGGCGCTTTATTTTACAATGACCTGATGCTAAAATCAGAAAGACGATGTGCTTAATTCACAAATACCCAGTGCTTAATTCACAAATACCCGTTGCTTTATTTATAAAGACGCTGTGCTCAATGCACAGAGACCCGGTGCTTCATTTACAAATACCCGGTGCTTCATTTACAAATACCCGGTGCTTCATTTACAAATACCCGGTGCTTCATTTACAAATACCCGGTGCTTCATTTACAAATACCCGGTGCTTCATTTACAAATACCCGGTGCTTCATTTACAAATACCCGGTGCTTAATTTACAAATACCCGGTGCTTAATTCACAAATACCCGGTGCTTCATTTACAAATACCCGGTGCTTGATTTACAAATACCCGGTGCTTAATTCACAAATACCCGGTGCTTGATTCACAAAGACACTGTGCTTAATTCACAAATACCCGGTGCTTCATCTACAAATACCCGGTGCTTCATCTACAAATACCCGGTGCTTCATCTACAAATACCCGGTGCTTAATTCATAAATACCCGGTGCTTAATTCACAAATACCCGGTGCTTCATCTACAAATACCCGGTGCTTAATTCACAAATACCCGGTGCTTAATTCATAAATACCCGGTGCTTCATCTACAAATACCCGGTGCTTAATTCATAAATACCCGGTGCTTAATTCACAAATACCCGGTGCTTGATTCACAAATACCCGGTGCTTAATTCACAAATACCCGGTGCTTGATTCACAAAGACACGGTGCTTAATTCACAAATACCCGGTGCTCAGTTAACAAAGACTCATTGCTAAGCGGCCTTGCAGACACAGCAGCAAACCTACCGCGTAGTCAGTTGTCAGCGACGTCGAGGCTGTTAGACGAGAGTGCGGCTGAAGATTGAGAAAAAATCATTAAAATTTAAATTAACAGTTTTGATATGATTTATAATAAGTTATAATAACTCTAGCACGATTTATTCGGCACTTAAGGACACGAGTCTAACTGGCACCACCCCTCACCGTGGAGGCCGAGACATCCGCGTAGCGACCCCGCGGCGAGGCGGCCGCTATAGCCGCGTTGAACTTGGAGCTGACCGGCCGGAACTCCTGACGTCGTTCCCATGGCAACGGAACCGAACGAGGCGAGGCTGGCGGCGCTGCCGTCGACAAGCCAAATGGAGGCGGCGACGCAGCGACGGCCGAGCTGCCAGCTGCTACAGCGGAGTCTGACTGCCGTACAGCGGACGACGAGCCGGCACTCAGGTTGAGGCCGGCAATGCCGCTGGCCACGCGAACGCCCGAGAATGAAGAAGAAAGCTGATCAGCAGGGGGTGACGGCTGCGACACTTGCCGATCAAAGGAAGCCGCCGGCGCGGTCTGATTCTGCGCCCACCTCGACGACAATTCTGGTGACTGAGGCGGCGACTTCTGCTGATTATCAACCTCCTCAGTCGGACTACTAGAAGGCTTCGGCGACGATTGACGACCAAACGGCCGCCTCTCTGACAGCGGCGACGGGGGCGATCTAGCTGGAGCAGGCTGGGATTTTTGTCGTTCAAAGAAAGCGGCCGTGGCTGAATGATGCTTTGTCGGCGCCGGCTCTTGCACGCCGTTTTTATCCTCGGTGAAGTCTGTATCGTCCGACATCGGTTTGGGCACCGGCTCAGGCTGCTCTGTTGCTGTCGTTGTCGTTGTTTCGCCGGCCGAATCCTCGTAGTCTTCAGAGTCCAGGTGGCCGAGGCTGCGGGCTCTGCAGATTTCATTTTTTTATGTTGCAGTCGCAAAGCATTTGAAAGATCACCTCTTCCCTGATCTTTGGGGGATCGCCTTTTCCCTGATCTTTGGAGGATAGCCTCTTTCCTGATCTTTGGAGGATAGCCTCTTTCCTGATCTTTGGAGGATAGCCTCTTTCCTGATCTTTGGAGGATAGCCTCTTTCCTGATCTTTGGAGGATCGCCTCTAGGTTATGTAATCCCAATCTTTAAGAATCAGCTCTTTCCTGATGCTCAATAATCATCGTGCGCCTCACCTCTCCTTGAGCGCCTGCCCAATGGATTTATTGCGCGACTTGGCCGCCTTCATGGCCTGTTGAACTTCGCGACGGTTCTCGGCAGCCTCCAGCTCTTCTAGCAGGCCGAGGCGCTGAAGTGCGCCTGAGTTTTGCAGCGTCTGTCGCCGCCGCTCTTTCCAGCAGTTCAATGACTGGTTTTTGATGAGCGGTGGAGTGGGGGCTTATTTTATATTGATTTATTTACGGCTAGCGTTTAAATTACGGCGAAATAAGAAGCGGTTAGTGACGCAAATAAAGGACGATGCTTGTACTAATTAGAGGGCGATTTCTAGAGTGGCTGAAGGGCGATTCTTGTACTAATTAGAGGGCGATTTCTAAAGTGGCTAAGGGCGATTCTTGTACTGATTAGAGGGCGATTTCTAAAGTGGCTAAGGGCGATTCTTGTACTAATTAGAGGGCGATTTCTAAAGTGGCTAAGGGCGATTCTTGTACTGATTAGAGGGCGATTTCTAAAGTGGCTAAGGGCGATTCTTGTACTGATTAGAGGGCGATTTCTAGAGTGGCTGAAGGGCGATTCTTGTACTAATTAGAGGGCGATTTTTAAAGTGGCTGAAGGGCGATTCTTGTATTGATTAGAGGGTGATTTCTAAAGTGGCTAAGGGCGATTCTTGTACTAATTAGAGGGCGATTTCTAAAGTGGCTGAAGGGCGATTCTTGTATTGATTAGAGGGTGATTTCTAAAGTGGCTGAAGGGCGATTCTTGTATTGATTAGAGGGTGATTTCTAAAGTGGCTGAAGGGCAATTCTTGTACTGATTAGAGGGCGATTTTTAAAGTGGCTCAGGGCGATTCTTGTATTGATTAGAGGGTGATTTCTAAAGTGGCTAAGGGCGATTCTTGTACTAATTAGAGGGCGATTTCTAAAGTGGCTGAAGGGCGATTCTTGTATTGATTAGAGGGTGATTTCTAAAGTGGCTGAAGGGCGATTCTTGTACTGATTAGAGGGCGATTTCTACAGTGACTGAAGGGCAATTCTTGTACTGATTAGAGGACGATTTCTAAAGTGGCTAAGGGCGATTCTTGTACTAATTAGAGGGCGATTTCTAAAGTGGCTAAGGGCGATTCTTGTACTGATTAGAGGGCGATTTCTAGAGTGGCTGAAGGGCGATTCTTGTACTAATTAGAGGGCGATTTCTACAGTGGCTGAAGGGCGATTCTTGTACTGATTAGAGGGTGATTTCTAAAGTGGCTGAAGGGCGATTATTGTACTGATTAGAGGGCGATTCTTGTACTGATTAGAGGGCGATTCTTGTACTGATTAGAGGGCGATTTTTGAGGTATCTAAATGGCGATTCTTACAGCGATTTTTAACTATCAGAATTAATTGGATAATAAATAAATCCCGATCCCAGCTCAGACTCTCATACCGAAATCCAGGCGTCTCCATCAGAATCGCCGCCAGAAGCGAAGGCAGCGGCGGCGGCAGCGGCATTTTCGGCCGCAGCTGTCTGAGCAGCCAGCTTCTCCTTGTTCCGCTGGATTTCAAGAATCTGATTCCGAGCCGTCTTCACCAGCTCGTTGCCATCCGAGCGAACAAATTGCAACGGGTTGGCGCTGACAACAGTCGGCACCGCGGCCGCGGGCATCACTGGAACGCGAGGCGCCTGGCTCAGCTGAACTGACGGCGTTTCGGCGCTTAAACATTCTTTATTAGCGCGCGAGGAGCCGGCGCTGGAGGGTCGGCTGCTGCCGCTGACGCCGCCGCCGCTGACGCCGCCGCCAAGCACGGCCATCAGGGCCGACAGCTCGAGTCGCGGTGTCGATGGCCGGGTCGAGTCAACAAACCGATGCAGTCGAAGAAGGCAGGTCAGAATCTGCAAATTAGTGTCAAGGGGCTACATTAGCTGAAGATATTGGATTAATTTCACTTTTTTGGTGCCAAGGAGTTTGCAGCCATCAAAGGGGCGTCTGCTCATGCTCAAGGTCGTGGGTTCGAGCCCCAGTTAGAGGAGACAATTTGTCCAAGGGCACCTAATCCCCCATTACTTCAGTCCATCCAGTTGAGATTAAGTACCAGTTTGAGCTGGGTTTCATTTAGGGTGGGTGTTGCGGCCCCTTAAGATCCGTCAGCACTGAGCAGCTGTGCTAGCTGCGGCTGTGCCGTTGGCTGCACATCTGGTTGAATTAAATTTATTTTCACATCTGGTCCCGAATAGAATGATTTATGGGAATTTATACAAAATTTAAATTTCATGTTCCCAATATTCTGATTTCATCAACCCCAAATTTTATGAAACTCCAAACTAAAAATATCCGGTTTTCCTTATTATCTGGATCAAGTGGCTCTCCCAAGGTCAGGGATTGTGAATTTTTGGTAACGTGACAGTGCTGCATCTAAAGCATTGGATAGATTAAAATTTAAGGATGCAAAATCTAGGGAAAAATGAAGTCGCCCTAGTTTTTTTTTTGCACTGGCCTTCTTGCAACGCCTTTCATCTTCGTACACAGCGTCCTCTCTGAAATTAGCGAGAGAAATCAATTTTTAGTTAGCGGGATAAGCAAACAAACCATCGTAGAAATAAAAGAAGATGTAGAAAAAATAACTTACGGATTGTACTTTTCTGACAGATCTTCAATAACGTCGGTCACCTCAAACATGGACAGCTTGGGCACGTTGAACACCTGGTCGCAGGTCTGTATGAACAGTGCCAGATTGTCCTGAAACAAAAAAAACCACAACAAAACGATGATTTGTGAATTTGCAATTGAAATACAAACGCGTATATTGCAGCGAGTTAGGTAAGTTGCCATGGAAACGTCGTATTACACTATTATATTATGTTATTAAACTAGTTAAGACCCCAAGATCTACCTTTACGCTTGCTAGCATAAAAATTCGCTTAAGGAGAAGGTGTATTATATTTCATGAACATTCCTCAGTTCACTCAACTTGCTGCGTCAAAAAGCAGTGAGATGGTGCGGAAGAACTAACTTACCAGCCTCACTCCTGAACCTTGTTTTCGTTAAGATTTGGAATTTATTATGGAAATTTAGCATCTAAAGATTCTTACTAGAGTTTCGCAATGCTGAAATCATGTTAGGACACTAATCTGATTAAACAGCGTACGAAGAGTTTAACAATTTGTTAGCTTCTTTGAAATTCAAGACCAAACTGAATGCAAGCAAAAGAAAGTAAAAAAAGAAATTATTTTAGCTTAACGACTGTGAAGAAATGTACTGAAAATCACTCCGTGGTGAAGTAAACGAGGTTACTACAACCCTTATGTTTGAAATATTGCGGAAGGTGGCGGCTCCAAGCTAAGAAACAGGGGGCAGCAACTCCTATCGAAGCAGGGGTAGCTAGCAACTCACACACAAACAGGGGGCAGCAATCCCTATCGAAGCAGGGGTAGCTAGCAACTCACACACAAACAGGGGCTAGCAACTCCTATCGAAGCAGGGGTAGCTAGCAACTCACACACAAACAGGGGGCAGCAACTCCTATCGAAGCAGGGGTAGCTAGCAACTCACACACAAACAGGGGGCAGCAATCCCTATCGAAGCAGGGGTAGCTAGCAACTCACACACAAACAGGGGCTAGCAACTCCTATCGAAGCAGGGGTAGCTAGCAACTCACACACAAACAGGGGGCAGCAACTCCTATCGAAGCAGGGGTAGCTAGCAACTCACACACAAACAGGGGCTAGCAACTCCTATCGAAGCAGGGGTAGCTAGCAACTCACACACAAACAGGGGCTAGCAACTCCTATCGAAGCAGGGGTAGCTAGCAACTCACACACAAACAGGGGGCAGCAACTCCTATCGAAGCAGGGGTAGCTAGCAACTCCTATCGAAGCAGGGGTAGCTAGCAACTCACACACAAACAGGGGCTAGCAACTCGTATCGAAGCAGGGGTAGCTAGCAACTCACACACAAACAGGGGCTAGCAACTCCTATCGAAACAGGGGTAGCTAGCAACTCACACACAAACAGGGGCTAGCAACTCCTATCGAAGCAGGGGTAGCTAGCAACTCACACACAAACAAGGGGTTAGCAACTCGTATCGAAGCAGGGGTAGCTAGCAACTCACACACAAACAGGGGGTAGCAACTCCTACCAAACAGGGGTAGCTAGCAACTCCTACCAAGCAGGGGTAGCTAGCAACTCATACACAAGAAGGGGGCAGCAACCAATATTGAATAAGCAAGGGTAGAAAGAGTTCATTGTAAAGATTCTGACTATTTATCCCGGTTGCATTATTATTGTTAAATATTAATACTATTGCGCCTGAAAACCTGTCAGTCAGTCAAAAGCAGCCAATTAGTTATTGTAAAATTCAAATAAATTATTTTCTTACCAATGCAGCGCTGCAAAGTACTAGTAAGTAAAGAAAGACGACAGATATTCATTAATTTTTTAAGTAAAATAAACAAAACGGGCTATCTATTACTGCGAGGAGCAGACAGGGTAAAAAGCATTGACTCTTGATGAAATCTTATAAATTGACTGCACTTGCTTAACTGCGGACAAAGTACATCAGTACAGGTACAAAAGTTGATGATGCAAAGAGGAGCTTATGACGGGTGAGGAGATTTTCAGATTGGAGAAATTTTGGGTAAGTGGCGGAATCTGAGTGCAAATAAAAACTGTTTTTTAAGCTTTTGCAACTTTTTAATTAAAGGGTTTCTAATGAGCAAAGGCAGGTCAAGGGTTACAAGTACGAGTATACTCACCAAGCCAGCGATGCGGTTTTTCGAGCGATTAATTTTCTTAACGCAGCCGGGTCGCAGGGCGTTAAGCAGCCTGAAAATTGGTGAGAAAATTTCTGCTTGCATCCGGGTATTAAGGCCGGTAGTAAGATCGAGTGTGAGATAGGAAAGGGAGGGGAGATGGAGAGTGAGATGGGAGGGAGGGGAGATGTAGAGTGAGATAGGAAAGGGAGGGGAGATGTAGAGTGAGATGGGAGGGAGGGGAGATGTAGAGTGAGATAGTAGGAAGGGGAGATGGAGAGTGAGATGGGAGGGAGGGGAGATGTAGAGTGAGATAGTAGGAAGGGGAGATGGAGAGTGAGATGGAAGGGGAGATGGAGAGTGAGATGGAAGGGGAGATGGAGAGTGAGATAGTAGGAAGGGGAGATGGAGAGTGAGATGGAAGGGGAGATGGAGAGTGAGATGGGAGGGAGGGAGGGGAGATGTAGAGTGAGATAGGAGGAAGGGAGGGGAGATGGAGAGTGAGATGAGAGGGAGGGGAGATCTAGAGTGAGATGGAAGGGGAGATGGAGAGTGAGATGGGAGGGAGGGGAGATGTAGAGTGAGATGGGAGGGAGGGGAGATGTAGAGTGAGATAGTAGGAAGGGGAGATGGAGAGTGAGATAGTAGGAAGGGGAGATGGAGAGTGAGATAGTAGGAAGGGGAGATGGAGAGTGAGATGGAAGGGGAGATGGAGAGTGAGATGGGAGGGAGGGAGGGGAGATGTAGAGTGAGATAGGAGGAAGGGAGGGGAGATGGAGAGTGAGATGAGAGGGAGGGGAGATCTAGAGTGAGATGGAAGGGGAGATGGAGAGTGAGATGGGAGGGAGGGGAGATGTAGAGTGAGATAGGAGGGAGGGGAGATAGAGAGTGAGATGGGAGGGAGGGGAGATGTAGAGTGAGATAGTAGGAAGGGGAGATGGAGAGTGAGATGGGAGGGAGGGAGGGGAGATGTAGAGTGAGATAGGAGGAAGGGAGGGGAGATGGAGAGTGAGATGAGAGGGAGGGGAGATCTAGAGTGAGATGGAAGGGGAGATGGAGAGTGAGATGAGAGGGGATGGAGCAAAGCGCAAGCGAAAACCGAGCGAAAGCTTACTCGCACAGCTGCACGCCGTCGCTAAGCAATCGGCGAAACAGTCCATGCGGATAGGGCGCATCCGGCGCCTGCGGCTTGCCAGCGAAGCTCACCCCGGTGGAGCGCTCAATCCAGGTTAGCGCGTCGCCGAGGGCGCGCCTGTAGGCGCATTCAATTTGGCGCTCCCTGGCGCTCCTTGGCGGTAGCCAGCTGCCGGCGGCAATATCAGCTTCATCATCAACGCCAGCGGTGGTCATCCAGGCCGATGAATTCGCAGAATGGATGCTCTATCGATACCAGGAGTTTGATCGGCCTGTTTCGATAACCTCTGCAGCTGATATTCGCACCTATTTTTTCTCTTTGCTTGGCTGGCTTGTATTCACTTTATTTTTCTCAATTTGCTTAAGCTGTAAATAAATTGCAGGTTTGCTTCATTTGCTTAAAAAATCCTGAGGATTTCAGAGGCTGGAAACAAGACTCAAGGATCTTGGAGGCTGGCAACAAATACTGAGGATCTGGGAGGCTGGCAACAAATACTGAGGATCTGGGAGGCTGGCAACAAAACCCGAGGATTTCAGAGGCTGGCAACAAAACCTGAGGATTTCAGAGGCTGGCAACAAAACCCGAGGATCTTGGAGGCTGGCAACAAAACCCGAGGATCTGGGAGGCTGGCAACAAAACCTGAGGATTTCAGAGGCTGGCAACAAAACCCGAGGATCTGGGAGGCTGGCAACAAAACCTGAGGATCTGGGAGGCTGGCAACAAAACCTGAGGATTTCAGAGGCTGGCAACAAAACCCGAGGATCTGGGAGGCTGGCAACAAAACCCGAGGATCTGGGAGGCTGGCAACAAAACCCGAGGATCTGGGAGGCTGGCAACAAAACCCGAGGATCTGGGAGGCTGGCAACAAAACCCGAGGATCTGGGAGGCTGGCAACAAAACCCGAGGATCTGGGAGGCTGGCAACAAAACCCGAGGATCTGGGAGGCTGGCAACAAAACCCGAGGATCTGGGAGGCTGGCAACAAAACCCGAGGATCTGGGAGGCTGGCAACAAAACCCGAGGATCTGGGAGGCTGGCAACAAAACCCGAGGATCTGGGAGGCTGGCAACAAAACCCGAGGATCTGGTAGGCTGGCAACAAAACCCGAGGATCTGGTAGGCTGGATATTGCTTTAAGTTTTTAAATAAAAAATCAAGTCTGTACGTAGCAGTCTGATAATCGGTAGGAAAAAATAAAAATTTATTCTAAAAAAGATTGAAGCGCGCAAAAAATGCATTTAATTTTTCAGTTTGAACCACCGACAGCGGTGGATAAAGAAGCCGTTCTTTGAAAACTGCATAGTACTACGCTCTTAGATTTGAGCTAACAGTGACTTGAAAACCAAGGCATTTTCTACACTATATTCTGCGAGTAAGAGCAATCCCCAATCTAATCCCTGTACACCGGGCCGTCAGCCGCCAATCTATCAATCAGTCGCCGGTATCTAGCGCGCAGGTCGGCCACCTTGACCGACTTGGACGCCGGGACGCCGTCGCCGCCGCCGGCTGCCAGCAGCGGCCAAGCGTCCAGTCCGGCATCGACGAGCTGCTCGGCGAACAGCAGCACGTAGGCGCCGCAGTCAGAACCGTTGGTCTGTTGCGCGCAGCCAGTGGCCTCTCGGACGTCTAACGATGCGGCGGCGGCCGGACAGTCACACAGAGCCGGATGCAGCGCGACTGCCAGATCGGCCGCGGCAAATCGATTGCTGCCGCCCATACTGTCGAAGTGCAGCGCGTCGATAATGCGACAATCAGAGCTATTAGTGTCAGCAGCGGTGCTGTAGCGAATGGCCAGCAGGGACCAGTGATGCCCGCCCGGCTGGTCCAGTAAGTCGCTGTCGCTAACTACGCATAGCAGGCCGCGAGTGTCGGCAGAAGCTACGGCTGAAAAGCAAGTGGCTAATGTGAAACTGTCTAGTACAAGTACTTATTGTGTAATAAAACTGGGATTTTAGGTCTACTTAATATGCTGTATTTACTTACAAACTCTTAGATTACGTTGAGCCAACAATTCAACTGCCTGTCTAGTGAGCTTAACAGCCTGGCACACAGTGGGATCGAGCAGAGTGATTCTTTGCCGCCCATCAGATCCGCGGCACTTGCTGCGATCAATGTACTCCAGGGCAAAACTGATAATGTTGTCATTTAGCCACATTCCATTATTTAAAGTTTCATAGTCAGCTTGGGTGACAAGGGTGTCATAGTAACTCACTAGATGCTTTGGCATTATTAAAATAACATTAGCCTATGTGAAGCTGAAATGGTTCCAAGATTTGAACTTTTTTAAATAAGTAAAATTGCTTCACAAAATACTTGGTTAGCCTAGTATTTAATTCAAAAGTTATTAAAAATTTGGGATTTTACAAAGCTTGCTTAAAAAATTAAATTACAAGTGTAATTTAATTTCAGACAGAGTGCATCCTATATAATTAGATATGATTCTTTAAACAAACAAGCAAAATAATAAGCTACTTTGGAACATGAATTTCATTGCTATATGATTAAAAAAAATTTTAACTACTATAAAATACTAGTATAGAAAAAGCTAGTTCCCTAGTCTTCATTAATTTTTATTTATTTAGACACCCAATGTTTTAACAAGATATGCAGTTTATAGCACAGCATAGCTACAGTTATCTGCATGGCCTATCTGATGGCTATGTGTAGCTAATTAGTTCTGACAATCTTAAATATTCCTAGCTCAAACTGATATCCAATCTTAGCTAGGCAGACTAAAGCCTCAAAGGATTAAGTGCCTTGTTCAAGGGCACAACTTTCTTCTATAGATAGGGCTATCTTCTATAGAAGGCAGATACCCTAACCACTAGACTAAAAATCCAGTAAACAGCTGTAAAAAGGAATGACTATAACATTGATTTTTATCAATTACTTAGGTTATAATCTATATTGACCACTCCATATGTTGCACCAGTCACCACTAATGTTTATGCTAGATATACATTGGATATTGACAAGTGTTGCTATGAACTATGTAAAACCAATGATGCTACTGTGATGCTGCTTTTCATTACCTTGACAGCATATTTTGTAGTTGTTATTGTTATTTGACCATAAAATTTTATGCTAAAAAATAAAGAAAATTCTAGAATAGAATAGTGGATAAAAGTCTTAAATATGTCTTGCAGCAAATCTATAGACTATACCTTCTAAGTAAAATTTTTTTTAAATAACTAGCATGAACATTTGTTGATAATTACTTTAGCTAAGAATTTTTTCATATGGCAAGCAAAAATGTATATTAAACATATGGCATAAATGTTAGTACAAATTCAACAAAAAGGTTAGGGCATCTGCCTTCAAAAGATAGCCCTATCTATAGAAGAAAGTTGTGCCTTTGAACAAGGCACTTAATCCTATGAGACTTCAATCTACCTAGCTAAGATTGGATATCATTTTGAATTTCCAATGAATAAAGGGTATTTTAGTATTGTAGTTGTTATTGTAATAACTAAATAATTTAACCATAGCAAGCTTATAATTACAGAGCATTATTAGAATTCCCTTGTCTGCTTCATCTAGATCAATTATTGATTATTTTTAGAGCTGTAGACTACAATAACCTACCACTTAGAGACTTAGTTAGGTTTGAAATATTTTTAATTTTTTATTAGTTTATATACATATAATTATATTTTAAAAAATCATGGAATTGCCTTGATACCAAATAGATAAAAAAAGGACTTACAACTCAAATTACTAATATAGAACAGAAAAAATAAGCAATCAAATAAAAAATGCATACTAACCAGCAAGTTCTCAGCTATTAATATATTTGTCTTTATTACTATACCTTAAACTGTCACATTATATACTTTAAATTTAAAAGCTTACAATATATTTACAATATATTACAAAAAAGGCAATATTTTATAGGCATGTTAGAAAATAATTTATCCATTATTGCCATGGATCTGTATAAAATATTCTATAGGCCTATTTGCACAAATACTAAAATAGATCATTTTCAATAGTGTCTCTCTTGTTTACATAGATAGATTGGCATAATTCTTTCATTTTTTATAGTTCTTTTGCTTTAGTGCTCTACTGATTATCTAATAAGTTTTTTTGGACTCCTCAAATGCTAAGAATCACTTTAACACTGAGAAAATAATTAACTGAATGGTTCTGCAAGATAGCCAAGCCCATCACTAACAATAAAGTTCAGTTGTACGAAACATATTAAGTCTTAAGCTTAGTAAAGCTAGGCCTATCTATTTTAGCAATGCGCCAATTTGTTTCCCGAACTTAAATATTTCAGTAGCCTAGTCTACAGAAAAATGTCTAATCTAAGAGTAAGACTTGTGCTTAATATATATCAAAAGAAAAATCAATTACCTTTCAAAATGCCACTTATTTGTGTTCTGCTAGGCACTAACTGTTGCAATTATAATAAACTGGAACATCACTTACAACTTTTATTGCTTACTAGCCCAGCCTTTTGGAACCCATTTCAATATTATCTAAAATCAATGAGTAGCGGAAACCAAAATTTGCCTTTTCATGGGCGGTTACTATAAAAGTGAACGTTTAACTACAATTTAGTAAAACGCTAATTTTACACTATTATTTATGATTTAAAACTAAAAAAATAAATATTAAATACAAGAGCCAGAAAAAAATTAAACAAAACTTGTTCACAATGTTTTGTTTAAGTTGCTGCGAAAACTAAAATTTTCTATTTTTAACGTATCTTAGCGCGGGTTGCTGCAGTAATTTTGCATCATTTTGCCTGATTTGTCTATGGAGAAAAGTAAGTAAGTCCAACAATAATTCTGAATTGTCTCTCAGTAAAAAAGCTATTTTACTGCTGCACGCAGAACTCTAAATTTGGAGTGAAGCGGAAAGCATCTGGAAAAGTAAACTGCTAAGATACGAGTATAATTAAAAAATAATTAAAAAATATACGAGTATAATTAAGTATAATTAAAAAATGGCATACCGATTATACAGAATATAAAATACGAAATATTTTTATGTTATGCATCACCATTAAAATATTTGTCCTGGAATTAAAGAATTAAAGCTTTTTACAGAAAAAATCCAACTAACTCTTTCTGCATCTGTGTTCCAGAGCCATGAAAATTCACCTCTGGGCTTGCCCTAATGTCTGGCATTGGATTCTTTAAATTTACAAATAATTCTAGCCCAAATGGCGAACTTTGAACCGGAGAGCACTGAATGTCTGAACAATAACGGCGCAACAAACAGCAAGTCATTAGAGTCGGATAATACTACCCAGCTAATTATTCTGTGCGATCAGGCAGTTGAAACAGGTACAACAATTAAGCAGCGCAAGAAAGCTGTCTCCTTCTTATCCACTTCAACTGAGCCACAAATTAAAGTTGTGGATGGTAAGTTTTTATTTTAATGTACTTAAGCTGAAGATCAAATTTTATTTTGCTTTGGAGCAAATCTTCTAAAATTCGCTAAATCATTCCCCGTGCAATTTGCACTGTGAGAGGATTACTATGCCATCGAAAGCGTTATGATCCATGGATGATTGGGCCACAGTTCAGTATAAGAGGGTGAAGATTCAACTACCTGCTCCAAATTTAGCTCCTAAAAGTACAATTGATGCCTAGGTTAATTTTTAGAATTGTTGGCGAACTCAATCGATAAGAATATTCCAGTCCAATGACTATTCTAGTAAAACCTTAAATGAAGTTTTAGCTTGAAAATCCCGTTTGAACTTTAGCTTGAACCTGCATAAAGTTTTAGGCATTCCGTTTGTCGATAACTATTCTAGAAACAGGCCACTGTGACGTCTATTTTTCTGACAAAAATCTGGAACAAAAATGCCAAAAATCATTCACGCCGTATTTCGCAGCCTTGGACTGCCTCAACTACATGCAAGAGGGCACCGAGTTTTTTAAAATTCGACCCAATGGACGCCACTACAAGCGCTATTTTTACCTTGACCTGGAGGCCATGGAAATTCGTTGGTGGCCTTCATCAAAGAAGCCTCACAAAGCTGCCGGTGAGGCTATAATTATGTCCGATTCGATGCATTTACGCAAACATGAAACAGTTATTTTCCCCGAATAACAATGTTTTCACACCACAGCAAACAGCCGTGTAGGGACGCTTTGAATTTGTGCTGCAGGATGTGACAATCGATATATTTCAGCCACGCCCGAGCAGGCCAACGCCCCACCTATTGGGCGCCGCAAAACGAGCTGGCCGGGTCTAAATTCCCAACATTGAGTTTGGGGGGGGGATGGAACTCCGACAGGAGAGGGCAGACACACACAGGGAGAGCCAGGGGGAAAGAGAGCAAGCAAAGGCTATTCTTTATTTCATATTTTGGGAAAAGAAACCCCGCCCAAAGGGAAATTTTTTAGTAGATTCTCTCTCCGAATTCTGTCTTTGCTCTGAGGTGGAGCGCAGCTAGGACTGTTTCCCCACAACCCATGAGAAGACGACTCTCACATGCAAACAATAAGTCTCCTCCAGCTTCGCTCATGCGGGTTAAACTTGCCCGTAAAAGTTTCCTTCCCCTTTCGGCGCCGCCATTAGTAACTAAGGGCATTACGAGCGTACGAGGCAGAAATCCGCTTTGGAAAAAATTTTGCTTCAGCGCTGTCACGCACGATTTTCGTCGAAGCCTAGGGATTACCACCCATTAAACTGACAGTCAGTTAATTAATGTGGTAGGCTAGATTCATTTATCGAATAAAAAGAGACCGTCTTAGCTTTAATCCTTTTTAGATCAGATTGAAAGGCTTTACAATCAGTAAAATTCATTTTAAATTATAAATAATGATTCAAGGGATGAAAATCCATTTAAATTCGAGCGATATTTGATTTTTTGTTGCCTTCGAGCTGCGTTTGTGTTTATCAGCTGAATCTTATGTAGCTCTTTTAAAATAAAAAAACATATATATTCATGCAAAAGACCTTCTGACCCCATTGTACAGCCAACATCACGGCTGCAGGCTGAGGGCTGTGTACAGCTGATGTACAGCTCACTCTGGCACCCGATCTCAACTGTTTGAACTGAGGCAATGCGGGTTTAATTAAGTGCCTTGCTCAATGACAAAAAATGTCTCCTTGAGCTGGGGCTCGAACCCAGGAACCACCGGTCACAACAACAACAGCAAATGCTGCAAGGACAACAACAACCGCCTTGTGACATTGGTCACAAGGCGGACAAACTTACTACAAGACAACTACTTCTCTCACCTTTACTATTGAAGCCAAAATGTACCAATATTGATCAATACCCACTGACTAAACCTCTCAGTTCCAGTTGCCGATCTCAAAGAGGTCCGTCGGGGCAGAACAACGCCAGCCCTGCGCGGCAGCAGCGTCGCCGCCACACAGTCGGCTGACTGCGCCTTCACCATCGTTGTGCAGGCGGGCAAAGGCGGATTGGAAGCGAAGCAGCGCTGCTCTGACCTGGTGGCAGCCTTGGCGGATGCGGCCACAGTGTGGGTCACCGGACTGAACTGCCTTATCAGCGGTCAGAAAGGTAGCTCTTACTGTATGTTAATCGACAGAGCAACGATTCAGAACGATTAGCCACATAAGCTCCATCAATTTTTGGTTCAACTGCAGGGCCGGCTGGAGAACAGGGGCAAAACAGGCCGAAGCTCATGCGGGATCGGTGAGTGCTCAGGAGGCCCCATTCTGGTGATCAGTGAGATTAGGGGGATTGAATGCTCTAATGCTGAAATATTCAGTGGGGAATTGAGAGCATTAGCTCACCCAGAAGCTACCCAGAAACCGCCTTACCCGCCCGCAGCTGGCTGGAGGAGGTGTTCTCTGGTGCCTCGCCAGACAGCGAAGGCCTGCTGGACGAGCAGTCGGCCATCCAGCTGGTGAAGAAGCTGAACAACGGCGTCAATTCTATTCGAATTCGGACGAAACTTAAGGTTAGTATTAGAATTAGAAGCTAAATTCCTGAATGGTTGCTTCACAAACCCTAAATTTAACCCCATAATTTACTGGCGTGGGCGAAATTCGAGTAGTTCTTTAAGTGCATAGATGTACTATCATTTGTGTTTAGATGATTCCTTGTAAGGCTTCTTCGTGTAACTGACCTTTTCATGTTTAATGCCGTTTTGTTATTGAGCAGTAAGGCTTCCAAAAAGCGCGCCTGTTCTTAACCTAGTTACTGGTACATGCAGTGGCATAAAGCAAAGTAAGCTCGATTCTAAACATATTTTTACATAGCCAATAAATATTTTATTCCAGGAAGTTGACCTTTTGAACCCGGTGACGTCACCAGGTAGGCTAAGCAGCTCGGAATTTGCTAGCCTGTTCAAGGAGATATCAACTAGGCCTGAGATCTACTTTCTGCTTGTCAGGTTAGGCTCTGGCTTTGTTTGGTGATAGAATCTAACATTTGGATCCTCCTATCTACCCAACTACCATAATCTACCCAGCTGTACAGAAATTACGTGTGTAAAAGTACACGAGTAAATAACGTTTTAACGAACACGCGGCCCACTAATTTTTTGCCCAAACTAAAAGCAACAGCTGAGACATCCCTGTAGTTTCTGCTTCAGCTAAAGCTAATCGTGTCAAAAAAAGAATTATCCAGCCAGCAGTGCGTGTTCAGGCTTTTGTTAGAACAGAAAGGTAAACTTTGCGTGACTCGTCATTAAGCTGGTCATCGGCCGGCCTCACATTGATTCTCCCCATCCACCCACCCAGCCTGTCCCGATCCAGTCATTCTGCCCTGAGCACGCGCCCCACGCCTGCTCCCCTATCCCCAATGGCTCATCTTTCATCGCTTACACAGACAATCGCCTCAACCGATTCCCAGATACTCATCGGATGGAGACTGCCTGTCAGTGACCGATTTGCACAGCTTCATCGAGACCGAGCAGGGGGTGAGAGGCGCAGATGCTGACGGCTCTGTCCTTGTCTATAATTTCCAGAATTTACGCTTGCAGCTTGGATGATAAAAAAATCAATTGACAATTTAATTGCGGAAGCTGATTTAGTGCGCTTAAAAAAGTACCGAAAATCTACTGTTCTAAAATTGAATACAAGCTCAAAGGGAAATGAAACTCAATTTCCTGAATAAATATCAAAGAAAATTTCATAAACCAATTCAGAATCCGAAAATAACCAAAGAGCGATGCGCCGAGCTGATCAACCAGTTTGAACCGTCCGCCGAGGGGAAGCGCTGCGGACAGATGGGATTAGACGGTGAGGGCTGCGACTGCTTGACACATGCTATTCACGGGATTATGCACCTTTAAAAAAAAGTCTAATAAAGGCTCTGATGCGTAGAGCCAGACCCAAATTTAACATACATGGCCAAGTACGGGATTTAATTGAGTTTCAAAAGAATTAGATAAAATTAGCCGTGTGAAAATGGGATTTAATAGGATTAGGCGTAACCTCACTGGGGCATGACCCAGAGGAGTCGCTTCAGCTTGCATAATTGCTGCCGAAAACAATCAGTAATATGTCGTTACATTGTGCCATCTAACACATCCCGGAATATTATCTTAGAAAGCGCAATGACATAGAGGTTTATATATGGTTAGCTATCAATCAAAAGAATAATAGGTCACATGAGACTCTAAATATGCTGAGAAGAACTGTCAAGTCTAAACCCAAACAACCTTCCTCAGGATTCACAGCCTACCTGCAGTCGGATCAGTGCGACATTTTGAACGCGGAGCATCGCCAAGTGTGCCAAGACATGGGCCAGCCATTGGCGCACTATTTCATCAGCGCGTCGCACAAAACGTGAGCAAACTTAGTCTGGCTGGGAATCAAGAGAATGTCCGTGCAGAATATCTGAAGGCCCAGAGATCAATAAAGATTAAAAAAATAGCATTACCCGCATTCTCTCTCAACAGCTTCTTAACCGGAGATCAGCTGAAAAGCGAATCCAGCTGCGACTGCTACGAGCGGGCTCTGAAGAACCGGATTCGCTACATTGAACGTGAGTGAGCAGCACACAGCTGGGCCTTATTGCCAATGCTTAAAGGGTAATTACTAATTAGATGAAGTAAATTCGCTTGATTAGATCGGCCCTCGAACTGGGCTGTTTGAACTATTGTAATGCTTGAATTATTTAGTTTTACGCTATAGTTAGTTTTCCACTCGCCCAGGGTTGCGTCCTGACCTGGGTGCTAATTAACCCTGGATAAGTTTAGACAGTCTGGGTAGTGTGGAGCGCAGAGGGGAGCACGAGATTTTACCGCAGGAAGTTTTCCCGCCGAGCTTTTCCCGCCCGAGTTTTTCCCGCAGCGAGATTTTCCCGCAAGAAGTTTTCCCGCAGGAAGTTTTCCCGCAGGAATTTTTCCGCCGAGTTTTTTTACCCGCAGTGAGATTTTCTTTGTTTTTTGGTTCTTTAGTTTTCCTTGGTTTTGCTGCGTTAATTGTTTATTGGTAGCTAATTGGTTTAATGTCACTCCTCGGGAAGTAAGCCCTCTTCTTATTTCTATTTATGTATGTTACGCGTCTCTCGATTGGTTGCTTTTATGTTGTACTAAACAACAAAGAAAATCTCACTGCAGGTAAAAAAAACTCGGCGGAAAACTTCCTGCGGGAAAACTTCCTGCGGGAAAACTTCCTACGGGAAAACTTCCTACAGGAAAACTTCTTGCGGGAAAACTTTTAGCGGGAAAGCTTCTTGCGGAAAAATCTCGCTGCGGGAGAAGCTCGGCGGGAAAACTTCCTGCGGTAAAATCTCATAGACCCGCGCAGAGTTGGCTAAGGGGTGGTGGGCGCCTGCATGCGCATGCGCTAGTCGGAGTGGCGTGATTGGGGGAGGTGGGTGCACCCACTCCATTTGCTATCGATGGAGCCACTGCGACTAGCACGTGCGCACGCTGGCGCCCACCACCCCTAGCCAACTCTGCGCTCCACACTACTCACACTGTACACTGTCACAACAGCACCAGGGAGCAGGATGTATGACGGATCCCTACAAGATTTTAGAGCACAACCAGCACAGGTGCCAGAGATTTCATCATGGATAGTTTCAAATTAAGTTGCTACTGACCCCAGAATTTAGTGCGTCTCCGTCCTGTGTAGTTTGTTGCCATTCTGTACTGAAGTAAAAGCTAATCACGTGATTACGTAATTGTCTACCGATCGAATCAATATTTTCACCATTTGCTCAACGAACGCAGTGGAAGTCTGGGATGGAGCCAACGGTGAGCCAGTGGTGTACCACGGCCACACTCTCACTAGTAAAATTCTGGTGTCGGACGCCCTTCAAACTATTCGACAATTTGCTTTTCACGGGACAGAGTGAGTCTACGGTTGCATTGTTTACTTGTTGATTTGTTTTTAATACGGAGAACATTAGTTACGATCGGTTCTCCTGGTAACTAAATAATTCGCATTGTTTTCAATCACTGATTCCATTAGATAAAATATTGAGCATTCGATTTTTGCTTGGTAACTAAATGCATCGAAAGTTACTAGCTTCTAACTTACAACTGAAGAATCTTAAGGAGATAAGCTAAAACATGCATGGACGGCAATTTACTTCATCTGAAGTGTTCATTGACTGAGAAATGTAAATTGACTAAGGTGCGTAAGCTGTAGTGAACGGAAAATGTGCTTTGAGGGCAAACTACCCAAAAAGGTGTGCTAATTGGACTATCTACTCGTACATCGTACTGATGTGTACACATAACCTAAAATATATACAAGTCAAATTGTAGAATAATAAAATTAATGAACAGCAAATTACATAGGCCTAGCTGTACGGAGGTCTTATAGCCTAAAATCTACGCCGCGGGGTCGTAATGTACATTTATTGAAATGTACATAGGCCAAACAAATGCACATCTATAGACGATATTTTTAGCAAACTGCCGCTTACAATGTACATTTCCACACTACACGGGCATAAAATCGTTCAGCATGCCGCTAATCCTCGGCCTGGAGACTCACTGCAGCCTGGCCCAACAGTCAGTGCTGGCCAAGCACTTGAAGCACCAGCTGGGCAACTGGCTGCTGCCAGCTCCGGCCAGCGGCGCCTTCGCCAGCCCCGGCGGCCTTCGCGGACGAGTCTTAATCAAGGGCCGGGCTCTGCCAGCGGAGTCTCCCGGGGAAAACGGAGCCGAAGCAGGGAACGATTTCGGCTATGTAACCGAGGATGATGAAAGGATCGACATACGAAGGGATCAGACAGGGAAGCGGGTGAGCATCAGATTCTATTATCCCCTTCTGCACTGTTGAGATGCGCTTTAGTAATCAGCCCCTAACCAACCGCCTCAACAATATGTTCCCTAAATTTCCCTATTCGTTAGAATCGCCCCTCAACTGCTTTGCTGCTTAGCTGCCCAAAAATCACCTTAAAATGCGCCTCAAGATTCGCTCTTTCGATCTATTTAATAATTTTGTATCGGAAGGTATCGGATTGTCTCAAATTTCACCCCCTATCTCGAGCACATTCATCTATCAGATGCAATCAATACGAGCGTAGCTTCTCATTGGTTCCAAGCAGGTTGCTCATGGCAGGAGAATCAAGCTCAGCAGGGAGCTGTCCAATCTGATCACTCTGCCGGAAGTTAGCAGCCTAGAATTTGATGCTCAACTGCCTACTTACAGCCGTGAGTGTTGGCCATCGTAAATAAGACAGTTTCCAGAATTTTTTTGCATTATCAAAAGATTAAAAATGCCAAGAATTAATTGACGGATTTCTTGCATAAGCTAACCTCATAGGCAATATTCAGTGTAAAACAGGGGTCGGAAAACTTTTTTACCTCGAGGGCCAGATATAGACGAAGAACATGGCTGCGGGCCAGTGTGGTAAAAATATCAAGTGACCAAATTTCAGAGGGAAAAAAGAGATGAGAAGAGCGAAAGGGAGATGCGAGGAGAGAATAAGAGAGGAGGTAAAGGAAGGAAGGGACAGCAAAGAGAAGAGAGAAAAGAGAGGAGATGGAGAGCAGAGGAAGAGGAGAGGAAGTGGGGGAGCAGGGGAGCGAGAGGAGAGTATGGAGAGTATAGAGGAGAGTAGAGAGATGAGACAGGAAAGAAGTGACAATAGAGGTAATAATGTGAATTCTTTTCAAGAGCATCTCAGACTATTGTCTTTGAGCAGGCCAGATTGCAATATTAAACTCCCAAAGGGTCTGAGGGCCAGATGGAGAGCCCTTGCGGGCCGCATCAGGTGTAAAAGAAAAAAATTCTCGAATCCCGCAGCCTCCGAGCTGGCCCATCCGGTTGTCTGGCCAATCAGCGAGTCCCGGAGTCAGCGCATGGCCGAGGCTGATGTCGACGCTCTCGCTGCTATCAGTCGGCAGCGACTAGTTCAGGTGAGCGGTGCGAAATTAATTGATGAGTACATTTTTATTCAATGAGAACAACGGCGTGCGAAATCATTCCCCGCCAGGTGCGGCCCAGCGCCGCCCGAGTTGACTCCAGCAACCCGAACCCGCGCGACGCCTGGTGCTGCGGCTGCCAGCTGGTCTGCCTGAACCGGCAGTCCGTTGGCCGTATCCTGGACCTCGATCGGGGCCATTTCTCGCGTAACGGCGCCTGTGGCTTCGTGTTGAAACCCGCATCAATGCGTCAGGGCCTGCCGCTGCTGGCGCTGCCAGTTGGCCAGCTGCTGCGCGTGCGCATCATCAGCGGAGCCCAGCTGCCTAAGCCAAGAGGCTCCGTTGCTAAGGGCGACGTCACGGATCCCTACGTGCAGGTGCGATTCTTTCTGTTGCTGATTGAATTCGAGGCAAGAAGAAGAAGAAGAATGTCTGAAGAATCAGCTAGGAAACGGCGGCTCATCAAAGAGTTTTGAGCAGGAGTGCCCCAGATCAGTTAGGAAACGGCGGCTCATCAAAGAGTTTTGAGCAGGAGTGCCCCAGATCAGTTAGGAAACGGCGGCTCATCAAAGAGTTTTGAGCAGGAGTGCCCCAGATCAGTTAGGAAACGGCGGCTCATCAAAGAGTTTTGAGCAGGAGTGCCCCAGATCAGTTAGGAAACGGCGGCTCATCAAAGAGTTTTGAGCAGGAGTGCCCCAGATCAGTTAGGAAACGGCGGCTCATCAAAGAGTTTTGAGCAGGAGTGCCCCAGATCGGATAGGAAACGGCGGCTCATCAAAGAGTTTTGAGCAGGAGTGCCCCAGATCAGTTAGGAAACGGCGGCTCATCAAAGAGTTTTGAGCAGGAGTGCCCCAGATCGGATAGGAAACGGCGGCTCATCAAAGAGTTTTGAGCAGGAGTGCCCCAGATCAGTTAGGAAACGGCGGCTCATCAAAGAGTTTTAAGCAGGAGTGCCCCAGATCAGTTAGGAAACGGCGGCTCATCAAAGAGTTTTGAGCAGGAGTGCCCCAGATCGGATAGGAAACGGCGGCTCATCAAAGAGTTTTGAGCAGGAGTGCCCCAGATCAGTTAGGAAACGGCGGCTCATCAAAGAGTTTTGAGCAGGAGTGCCCCAGATCGGATAGGAAACGGCGGCTCATCAAAGAGTTTTAAGCAGGATTGCCCCAGATCATTTAGGAAACGGCGGCTCATCAAAGAGTTTGAGGAAGACAGGGGTGCCTGTCGAGGACTCAAAATCGATAACTAGCGCTCTCAACCGTACCAATCTGCACCCGCACTCAGGTGGAGCTGTTCGGCCTAGCTAGCGATTGCGCAACCGAGCGCACCCGTACAGTGCGGGGCAACGGTTTCGATCCGGTATTCGACGAGGCCTTCGAATTTCGCGTCCGCCTACCGGAGCTAGCCCTCCTACGCTTCCTGGTGCTGGACGACGACGCCATTGGCGACGAGTTCATCGGGCAGCTGACTGTTCCGGTGGACTGCTTGCAGACAGGTGAGAGGCATGAAAGTTAAATTATGACTTTCAATAACTGTTTGTAGCATCCTGATGCTTTAGTAACTCTTTAAAAATCCTGTGCTCAGGCTACAGGCAGGTGCGACTGCTGGATCAGACTGGCGAGCCGCTGCCGAACGCCCGCCTGATGGTCCACATCAGCTGCGTCAGCCGGCCGCTGACTGGCAAGGCCGACAAGCAGCAGCGAAAAGGCGGCGCTGGAGGCGCCGGAGGCGGTGGCGCTGGCCGCGGCTGGCCTCGCCTAAAGCCAACCGGTCTGGCTGAGGCGGACGAGGCGTTCAAAGCGGCTGGGCCGGACCTGCTGGCGGCTGCCCAATTGCGCGACAGTTTCGACCAGGCGTTGGATCGGCTCCGAGAAGTCTGTGGCCTCTCTGGCGGCGGCGGCAACAACAATGGGGGCGGCGGCGGTGGGAGAGGCACCGGCGCCAAAGGCTCGGGCAGCGGCGGTGGCGGCCCAACTGTCAAGCGCTGCGTTCGCAGTCTGGCCTGCTGCGCCTCCGGCGTAGGGGCCGCCCTGCGGATGGAGCTGGCCGCCGGCTGGCCGAGGCTGGAGCTGCTGCAGGCGCCGCCGACTGCCCGACTACCTGACTCCGTCTCCAAGGGTCTGGCGGCCTTCGAGCAGGTCAGTATAATAAGCAATGTCATGCGAGTATCTTCAGGCATAGGGATTAGAATTATTTAAAATATTTCTTTTCGATTCGACTAAGCAAGAATTTTTTCATACGTGAACGTCAAGTGTGTTTACGTACAGTCTCCGATTCGGCTCGTTGTAGAGAAGTTGTAGCCTTATGACCGGAAGGTCGTGGGTTCGAGCTCCAGCTATGGGAGATTAACAATTGTGTTCTGCCACATGCGACACATCAGACACATGCGCCTCTTTTACACCAATGGTCAGATGATAGCGGAGGCCAAGCGCGTGTCGGAGCGGGGCCCGGGCCTGCTGTCCCGTCTAGGCGTGCACGAGGCGGCCTGCATGGCCTGCTACAGCCAGTTGGAACGTTTAGAAGTTGGCGGCGACGCCGGCAAAAGCTGCCGACCCCGAGCCAGTCCGGCCAAGACGGCCGCCAATTTCGCCTGGAATGTTCGCGTCCTGCGCAACCAGGCCGATCAGCTGGCCAGGGCCGGACAGGCGGCCGAGAGCGCCGCCGAGCAGGCGAGGCAGGCCGGACAGGCGGCCGGGTTGCTTCAATCGTCGTTGTAGCGCCGAGCGCAAATACTGATCGAAACTATCAAGGCTGAGGCGACACTTTTCATAGATTTGTTATACTCGTCGCACCCATAGCAACAAAGGCCTTATAATAAAAATTTCCGCGTATCATGCAAGGCATTCTACGAAATTTTTCTGTGAAATTTTCAGCACAAAAGTCTTACAGCAATCAGGTTGCTATTTTTGTAGAATTACACAATATCTCATCAAAGCAAGGAGAAACTACTTTCAAGTCAGTAGTAAGGATAGCATGGTCGTTGTAGAAGTTATTATGAAACTTTATCTAAATATTAATTACTGTCGCTTTATACTCTTTGTTTCTTTTTTGACTATAGAAATGCTTATATACTATTAACAGCAGACCAGTAGATAGTTAAGTTTCATTTGTAAGAAGATAAATCACAATGTTATCGGCAGTAGCATTTACACTGCATGCTGTACCTAGTACTCTTATAGCACGTGTACAGTAAGAAATTCACCCTGAATTATTAACCTTAAACGATTGTTATTCGCAAATAAACAAAATGAAACAAATAAAGTCATCATTTACTCTAGATTAAAGCACTAGACTCTTGGAAGTAATTAATTCATCCAGACTTTTATTTCAAAAGTTGCTTTTCCATCCTGCTAAAATCGAAAAAGTATTTAATGAAATCAGAATCGAAAGGAACCGATTTTTCGGCATAATTCATAAAATTTCATTTAAAAATAATCAAATGGGTAAAATTAATTGAAAGATACTGAAATCAATTGGTTTGTAAAAAACCAAAAAATATTTTTGGCAAAATCAAATTATAAAAATCAATTTGTTTGGCTGCTTCTAAGAATAGAAAATCAACAGCTAGAAAATGTCATGGATGCCGCAGGCAGCTTACAGTGCAAAAAAAGTTGATTCAGGACCTGATTAAATTGTGTCTCGCGACAAAAAGGTGACACGAATGTCTCGCTGTATAAAAATACAAAGGATCTTAATTAGCCAAATTCAGCGCAGCAAAATTCAATCCCCGCCGTGGTCGCTAGACGGGGGAGTCGGCGGCACCGGCGGATCGCCGGCCGACGCGCCGTCCTCCCTGTAGCCGAGAGCCCGCCTATCCGACTGAGCGGAGGTTGAATAGCGCATCTGGCGTGACTGCAGCCGCTGGTACTGCTGCTGGTAGTGGTGGACACTGTGCATCAGCCGGCGACCGCTCGGCCCAGTTAGCGACTGGGTTGCCGGGGGAGCGGCAGCGGCAGCCGCGTCCGGATATTGGAGCTCTTCCGCAATGACGGCGGGCCCGACCCGGGAGTCACTCTCGGACAGGTGGCGCGGCTGACGCTGGTGCTGGTGCGGGACGTGCCGTCTGGCCGACGGTCTAAGCAGCATGCCTTCGAGCATTCGCATGGTCTCCGAGCTCTTGCGCTGACGGATTAGGCTGGCCCTGTCCAGATAGGCACCAAAGCTGACTGTGCGCTGGCGGTGCTCCTCCTGCAACTGCTGCTGCTGGTGCTGCTGCCAATGCGGGTGGTGATACGGCGTCCAGAGCAGCGGAGTGGACGAGGCCGGTCGGAGCAAGTCGCACTGCACAGCGGCGTCTGTGCCAGACAAAACCACGGCGGCGGCTGCAGCGGTGGCCGAGGCGGCAGCCTCAGGCGAAGTTCGGGCTGGCTGGGTCCGTCCAGCTGAGGCCATGTTGCCCAGCTCAACGTAGGCGCTTTGAACGCTGGCGGCGGCACCAGCGGACGGCGCTGCCCGAGGATAGAGGCCGGCCCGTTTAGCCGACCGGAGTCCGGGATCGTCAACGAACAGTAGGAGAGCTTGCACGCCGATGTAAGCTAGTAAAGAGAGCAGCGGCACTGTGATGTTCACCCACAGTGGCCAATAGGCCGCGTCAGCCGGACTCAAACTGCTGACTTCCACAGCTGCTGGCATCGGATTCGCTTCCTAAATTAAAGCCTTGAACTTTGCAGCTCAGTCTGCAATGTAAAGCAAATCGTGTGTTCTGCTTACTGCTGCGCTGGTTCTCGTTTACTATTTGGGTTTTTAAACCTGAAGCTACTATCGACACAGAAAAGAACAAAACTCAATAAAATTTTAATTAAAACAATTATCCATAGGCGGCTGTACCGAAAATTGTGATTAAAATCAAATTTTATTTATTTTTTAAACACATTTTTGTTAGTTAAAGAAGCGGTTCTGAACAAAGATATGCATTAGACAGAAAGAGACCAGAAGGGAGCGAATCTGATTGGAGAAAAAAAAGCGGACAAAGACTGGCAAAGCGGTGCAAAACTTGCTTTATAGTTTTTTTTTCAAATACTTGGTTTGTTTCAATGCACATTTTAAATCTTTATAACAGACAGAGTATGGTTAACTGAGGCGCAAAAAAGATGACTTATAAAGTAATATGCGTAAAGAAACATACGACAAACAGGCAAATCAATCCAATTGATAGGGGCGCGTCAGCTAGCAGTTTAAAAATCGGTACCAGTAGCTGGCATGCTGTTAGTAAAAAAATAAGCTGTGTAAGAAGTAGCATCCGAGTTCACTAAGTAGTCACTACTGCAATTGTCACTTTAATTTGAAATTAAAGTGAGAAAAAACACTGGCGAACACATTTTACAAAAAGCTGACCAATGAGCCAAGCTGCTTAAAATAAAATATCACTATTGCGCACTAATTCACTAAGTAGCTGTCTGGGGAAGGGGGAAACAAAAATAAGCAAACAAAAATATTCATCCAATAAAATGTCGTTGAGAAGAAAAAAAACAACTGCAAACCTGATGGAGCCTGATGAGAAAAAAGCTTCCGACAAGAGACTCGCCTTCACTGCACCCGAATTATTCGAGTTTAAATACAAATTAAAAAATTTATAGACTAAGAGAAACTGGATTTGAAATGGAATTCAGTACTGAAAAAATAATAGACAATTAACGGAATAGCTAACAAAATTTGTGCAAACAATCTCTGATAACTAGCTTCATCTGGCCGGAAACAGTAAACCAATTATTTATAGCTAAAGGGGCGGAAAGGGGACAGCGGGAGCAAGCGCTCGCATCAAGCTTGTGGAATACTGCGCCGTTTGATTTGTCAAGTCAGCGGCAATTGGACAAAATAAGCGTCAGGGTGCAATTAATGAAGAAATAAAATATAAGCAATGCATATTAGTAGCTACCAGTGCGGCGGCTGCTGCTGGTGCTGGTGCTGGTGCCGATAGACGCCAGTAGGGGGCGGGATTGGCCCTGGCCAAGCTGGCGGCCCCGGCTGCATAGCGAGCGGGAAAAAATAGCCGGAGCCGGCGTTAGGCGCGTACGGAGAGCGCAGCTGGCTGACGTACGGATTGGGATAATGCGGCTGGCTCGGAGCCATCATCTGAAGGCTAAGCGTTGGCAGCAACTGCGATTGTTGAATGTAATTCATAGACTGCTGCGGCGGTGAGTAGTAATGACTAACATTTGGCTGCGGGAACTGCAACAGGTGATGAAGCTGAGGTGGAAACTGCTGCGCTGGATGTGCCTGCTGTTGCTGCTGCTGTTGCGGCTGCGGCGGCGGTGACTTTTGAGCTGCGGCACCCTCCGGTCTGGGCTGAGGCGCCGTCTCCAGTTCGATTAGTTTCAACTGACGCTGCAATTCGGCTACGGGAGTCTTCACTGGCGACAGCAGGTCGGCCTGGCGCTGGTCGCGTCCGCAGTCGCGTCCGGCGTGGCCAATCCGGCCGCAGCGCTGGCAGCCGCGATCTCTGGGCTCGTCCTGCGGTCGAAGATCGGCCGATAATAGCGGCCCGTTGAGCTGGTGCGGCCTGGCCCGTCCGGCTGAGCGGGCCAGCGCGTTGCGGAATGTAGTGAGGATGAACCAGGCCATCTTCTTGGTCATGCCGCTGGCCAGATTGTGACTCAGATCGAACGGATCCTCAATAGCTAGAGGCGTTGTCCACAGCTTCTCCTGGCGGGGCAGCGGCCGGCTCTGCCTGATGGTGACCACAGTAGACTGCCAATCGAAGAACAGGAAGTAGTGCAGGAAGCCCAGCCAGAGTTCGCCAAGGCTTTTCCGACAGCTTGGCTTCCACTGACGAGCAATTTCTGCTGGATCGTCTTGAAACCAGGCGTTCCAACCGTCAATGATCAGTTCGGGCCGGCGCGAGCCGCTGTGCAATTCTTGCAGGCAGGGCAGCGCGCCCTCCGATTGCAGGTAGTGAATCAGGAGGATCAGGTAGGCGTAGGAGGACAGACTGCCGCGACTAGCGTCTCCAATGCTGCACAGTCTGGCCAGGGTCTGTGGGGGGGGGGGGAGCGCGGCAATTCAAAACTGCAGCTTATTCTGTAATGATGAATATCTATTAAAATTTGTCACACCTAACTAGACTGCTACTTTTGAACTGGGACCCTGGCTATGAGACAGTCGGATGGGCATTCTCACACAATGTGAAATTTTTTGTGGAAATTGTGCAAACTGTGTCAGATTGGACAGGGCCAGTCAGATACCAAATTCACAACAGTGAGGGCATTAATTATAAACTTAACAGGTCAAAAATCAGTATGCAAGAAGCAAATATATCTCGATTCTAGAAGCGAACTTAACAATGACTTTGACACACTGGCTATCAGTTGCTATACAACTTGAACTGACTAAATTAGCTTATTCGCTTATAAAACTGATAAGATAAGATGACTGATATGCCAGCTGTAGAACAAGTTCAACAAGAAGATAAGCGCATTGGTGAATTCATGCCGTTTAATTCAACCAAAGTTTAATTCAACTTTAGAGGGCAGTTAGCTAAAACCCAGGGTCTGGCTCTGACTCAAAAAAAATCACAACAAACCAAAATAAGTCAGGCTAACCTTCACAGCGTAACCCAACGGTCGGACTCTGGGATCGAGGGCCGCATAGGACCGGAGCATGCGGGTATTGTGCACGGCTAGCAGGTTGTACAGGCTCAGGTCGCCTTCCATTTCGAAGCCTCGATGCCGGAATTTCACAATTGGCACTTTAGCGCTGTGCACAGGCAGCACAGAGTCATAGTTGGCGCCTGGCGCACCTTTCAATATAGCGGCAACGCGGTCCATGAGGCCGGGCGCCATGAGCCGGGACGGCAAAGCTGACGGGCTGGAGTACTCGGCGAATGTGAGGCACAAGTCCAGATCGCTGTCCCGAAACGCGAACCCATTGCAGCAGGAGCCGAACAGCTCTAGACAGCAGGTGACGCCAGTCAGATGCACGCGCAGTAGGCCAAGAATCTCTCGTCGAACAGTCTCGCGCCGATTCTCTTCGTCACGAGTGGCAGCCAGCTCGTCTGGTAGCGACATCAGCGCCTTTCCTAGCCAGTTAAGCCTCGGCTGAGGCGCCTGCAGATGCCAAGAAGCCCAGGCAGCCGATGATGGAGCAGGCAGCTCGTACTGGCCGCAGGTATCACGCAGGTGACCGGAGCCGCGACAGGCTGAGCATTTCAAAGGCGGATCAACGGCCAGGGTGCAGCGGCCGGTAGTCAGTGCGGCGAATCGCAGCGCCGATTTTGGCACCGAGTTTACCAAGGCGCGGTTGTAGTAGCCAGGATCGTCGCTGTCAACAACTGCTCGGCATTCTTTGCTGCTCGACTCGGTTGCCTGTCTGTCTTGGCTGTCCTTTTCAGCTTCTAGGGCTGTTGTAGCCGCAGCAGCTGCAGTGGCACCGTATTCTGCCTCGTCTGCCACTGCATCGTTGTCTCCGTCATAAGCCTCGACATCGTCAGCTTCTCCACCATCAGCTTCTCCACCGGCAGCTTCTCCACCGGCAGCTTCTCCACCGGCAGCTTCTCCTCCGCCAGCTTCTCCTCCGTCAGCTTCTCCACCGTCAGCTTCTCCACCGTCAGCTTCTCCAACATCAGCTTTTCCATTATTAGCTTTTCCAGCATCAGCTGCTCCACCCCAACCGTTATTAACATCCTCGCCATCGCAAAGCTGTTTATCTCTGCCGTCAGGCTCATTTTCTCCAGTCGCGTATCCATCATTGCTAGCCTTGAAGCCGGCCTCAGCCTTCGCCCAGTTATGCCATTCAACTGCGGCCGCCTCCTCTTCTTCTCTGCTGATAGCAACGCGCAATACGCAGCTGGAAAGCGCGGCTCCGCCCTCGGCGGTATTGGCAGCCGCGGCCAGTCGGAGTCGGCCATAGACTGGGCCGCGCACGGTTCGCGGCACGGCAAAGTAGGCAAATGCGGCGCGCAGCTGAGTCAACGTGTAATCAATGAGCTCAACTGTGGCAGCCGATCTAGTCAAGTTGCACCTTGGCTGGAAGGGATCTTCAATGTTAATTGGCCTCGTTGGCCAGTCTTTTTCAGCGCAGGTTAAGGTCGACGGCTCCGAGCGCGTCACCGTGACAACCGCATTCTCACGACCAGGCATAGAATAGTAGCGCAGCAGGTCGATCCATTGTCGGCCAAGGCCTTCGCTGCCGCAGACGCCGGCGCCGACGCCGCGCGGTCGGCGCCAGATTCCGTCAAGTCGACCGTCGGCTCGAGCAGCATCCAAATAGACTAAGCGGACGCCGTCGTCTCCGACACCTTCAACGCGAGCCAGATGAGGCGGCGCAGTCTCAGCTAGACGATTCAACACGGGCAGATGGCCAGTCAGCTGCATATAGTGCACAACCATCAGATCGAAGGCATGCGGCGGCAGGGTGCCGTTCCGGTCTGGCGAGGACAGGCCCGCTCTGCCGGCCACCAGGCGCAGCGCTAGGCAGAGCCGGCGGCAGCGGCGCCTGAGACCGGCGTAGGCGCCAATGAGACGGGCGACGGAGGCCCTGGCCGGGCTGGAGGCGCAGAGGAATCTGTAGGCAACCCCGGGCCGGTCGAAGCACACAATGCCGGGCATAGCCAAATCCGGCTGGATAATAGCGAAGCAGCCTTTGCGGTGCAGCGCCGATACGCACAGGTCGAATGCGTCCTGACGCTGGCGCAGGTTCAACACGAGGCAGATGTTGACGTCGCTGCGGGCCGTGGACAGGCCGCTGGCCAGGCTGCCGCAGAGATCTGCGCAGATGGCGCCAGGCGCGGCGGCCAGCACAGCTGCGATGGCGACGTCGGCTAGCTGGCGCCTTCTGGCACTCTCAGACGGGTCCAGCGCGGCCGCATCCACCAGGCTGGCTAGCTGGTCGCCAAGGGCTTCGGCGTGGCCAGGGGTCGGCTCCGGCAATAGAGTGGCGAGGCGGCCAAGACGGGCGGCGTCAGATTTGACGCGATGCCGCTGATCTCTGGCGTGCTGGCGACACTTGGGCAGCGAGTCGCAGTGATAGTCACAAGCCCGGCAGTGGTACTTGGCCCGGGGAAATCTATCCGACACCTTAAGCAGAGGATAAATCGCCTCAGCTTCCAGTTCGTCCAACTCGGCATCTGTTGGACAGCCAGCGTCCAGCGGCGCGCGGGCATTTTTTGTTAAGCTGTTAGGCGCCCGTCTCGCCTGAAGTGTGCAAAAAGTGTATGGTTGAAATTAATGCATTCCTGTTAATTTGCTAACACATAGGCACTAAGATACAGGGGTTATCTATCCACTCAGTTCTTAGCTCATAAAAACTGCTCCATCACTATGGTACTATGCAATAAGATTTAAGCATGCATCTATAAGTGCATAGCTACAGCCATGAAACTAATTTGAAACAATATCTTTTTTTTACTTTAAATTGATTTTTGGATATATAAATCATAAAAAATGCATTCATCATATTTTAAGGATCAAAAGGTACCATAGATTGCATGTAGCTTTCCTTTTTATTGCACATTTGTATAATTATTATTATCAGCATAGAATCATAATAAAAATAACAATTTATTGATGGAAAATAAATTATAAGAATATATATATATACCATATGTATACCTTTATCGCTTTAGTATCAAAACACAGGTATAAATTTTAGACTATATTGAAATAGATCATTTTTGGTATGATAAACTAATATAGCATAAATATATCTAGGTCAATAGGATAATAATTATGAAAGGCAAAAAATGAAAGCATTTAAATATAATATAAATCTACTTATTGTCTTTACTTAAAATTTTACAAGATCTACTTTTATTTATATATATTGAACTACTAACAAAAAGAAGACTTTAAACATGCCTCTTAGCAAGGTCCAAAAACTTGCTTCTAAGCAAGTTTTTTCCAATGCAAATATGACATCTATTTTCCTCTGTAAACAAGCAGATAAAGTTTTATAAATTTGATAGCCGTTAGGCCTAAGGGATTACGAGTTGCTTAAGTAGTTGAAATTTAGGACACGTGTAAGCATTAGCCGTAGGCAGTGGTTATCATTATCAATCAAGTGGTATTCAGAAATTCGAATTTTATTTAGATTAGAGTATTTATTTTAAATGTACATTGTGCAATGATAATTTTCTTACTGCATTTTACCTTCAGAATTTTTTCAGACAAATATGTTACGGGAGAACATTAAAAGCATAGCAAGAAGGCAAGTCTTCTAAGCCTAAGCATAGGCTTGGGCTTTTTTGGGAGTTTCTCATATGAGTATCATTTTTCTATTTTCGCTTTCTATTATCAATGTATATGTGCCTCTAAACTAATGTGCAAGGAAAATGTTTTTTTAACATTAAAAAAATACGCGCGAGCAACTACTGTAGTCAATAGGTCATCTTTAACTTTACTATGTTTTATTACGACACGAAAATTTGAAACTTTTTAATTTGAACCTTTTCGATTCCAGGTAGTTGTGTTTGTCGATTAAAACTAGTTGCATTATAAGCACTAGGATTTGCACTACTAGGATTTTACTGTACTAGGATTTGTCGGTAAGAATAAATAAAAGTACTGAACGGTAGTTTTGATTGCATTGATATTTATATATATGCATAAAATCCGAGAGAAGGGTAGTAGATTGCTACAATGATCTGCGTAAATTACAGTTTTAGTCCCATTCCTTTTATTTTCATTCTAATTAGACTGTTTGTTAGCAACGGCGGACTGGTCGAGTGAAAAAAATTTTGCAGCCAAAATTTTAGTTGCCAAGTAATAAATGTTTTTAAACACTTTTATATACAATAAGTAAGAAATCAATTAGGTTCGAAAAAAATATTTTTTACTTATTGTTAATAAATATTTTATTCTCTTATATAAAAATATATCATTTCTACATTTTTATTCAAAGCAATAATTACAATCAGTAAAAAGAATAACCAAGCCGTTTTGGCTTTAAAATTCTTTGCTATTTATTCAACGTAATATTTTTTGCAGATATAAAACCCTGCCTAGTGTGTTATGTGAAAATTGAAAATATTAGGACAATGATCAACACAAAATAGCAGTTAGAATTGGTTAATCAGTTAAAAATAATTTGTGTGGAAAATACTCTGCAGCTATAGACTATAGCTATTATTGAACAATAATTTTTGGCACCAGGGTCCTTTTAATGGTGATATGCTCATCATATATCTTTATGTTACTTTTGAAAATAAATTTTTGGCAACTATTAATGGTAGCTATGGTGACAATTTTTGATGTAATTAATTATATTCGATGCATGTTTTTAATGGTTCATTTTTTCAATCATTGACACCTTTAGTAGAAGCCTGTCAATCAATCCTGATCCTGATAATACTACTGACTCTCCCATTTAATTCTATATTATCTGTATACAAACTTGAACCGCTTAAATTTTGTAAAGTTAGCTCTGTTTTTTTCGCAACTGCTTCAGATATTAGAAATGTGGAAGCTTTCAACTGCTTTGGTTGTGCTAATGGCCATGTCTTGCGTGGCCGACAATGAGGAACGAGCTCAAATAGTAGCACTAAAAACTATTCTTAACAACTTTGTTGTTAAGGGCAAAGACATTACTGTTCAATACGACTTGTACAATGTTGGCTCGAAGTGAGTTAAATGTGTCTTTACTATTCATTTATGTTTAAAAAAAACTCCCAGTTCACAAAATTCTCCAAATTAATCACCAATTCATATTTAAATCGACTAATACAGGGTGGCCCGGAACCTGCAACTCGAAGAGGATGGCTTCCCAAGCGATTATTTCGAATTGAAGGCCGGTCTGCTGCGCGCTCGCTGGGCCAGCTTACCGCCTGGCGCCAATGTGAGCCATTCGGTTGTGCTGACGCCGCTACAGAGCGTCATGTTCAATGTCAGCCAGGCCACCGTGCGCTACAAAGCTAGCGAGGATGCCCGCGGTGTAACAGTCGGACAGACTAGCGGATTCGGCGAAGTTATCATCTACGACACCGCCGCCTACGAGCGCCAGTTCTCCGCCCGGGCTGTAAGTGTTTATCTCATGCTTAACTAAGCTATTGTTTGAAAAAAAGGTCACGGATTCGATTCTTAAACCAAAGCAACAGTTTTTTACGCATTACTTGCAGAATGTGTCGCACTAATGCTATTTTAGTAGTGTCATTTTTCCCAAATAATCCCACAACAAGTAAGCTGTGACTAATTCTGCGACTAAAGCGTAGCAGGAATATGGCAAAATGTTCTACTTAAAACACGAAGCTTGCTATATTTCATAAATAGGCAATCACTCTACTACCCCAGAGTTTTCACGCATGAACCTTGGGAATTAGATAGCCAAAGCTAGAAGCGAAATGGGAACGAAGCATTTTACTCTGTCCACGTGTCGACCGCCACATACCGTATTCCTTGCCAATCCTTACTGTACACTAGAATTTTCCGTACATTGCCCGCAAATGTACATTCAGTCTAAATCTAGAACTCTAACCCTAAGCCCAACCTCACAACTCCTTGCACGCGCTGCAACTCTTTCGGTTCTAGCTTAGTTTATAGTGAATTTGCTGAATCATTTAGCACTGGGCTTCCCCCAAGAGTGCGGAAAAACTAAAATTATGCTAAACATTGATTAAAATGAAAAGCCAAGTTATTTGGCTAGTGCAAAATGATTGCTGCATGCATGCATACTTACTGTTTTTTATTCCAGACTGAGTGGCTAACATTTGGCCTGATGTCGCTGCCCTCAATCGCTATTCCCCTGGCTCTATGGTACAAATCGCACAGCAAGTACGCCAGCCTCGCTGCCAGACCGTCTCCAAAGAAATCCGACTAATAAAATTCGCCAGAGAGTTTGCTAGCCCATATATGTATGATCGGCCATCTTTGCTTGTCATTCCCTTATATAGTAATTCGCACCATTGCAGTAAATCTCCTGATGAACTGTTTCCATTGAAAACTAAAACATTGGGTGACGGGTTTGTTATAGTAAAAAGTAGTTGTGCTTGCAGTTGTAAGTAATGCACTGACCCAGTCCATAACGGAGGCCAAAAATACAAGCGATGATTTAATGCCTGTCTTGGAAATTTTATCTTTTTTGAATTGAATATTGATTTATTATTAGCTGGGCTTGCTAATGCATTTTTTACTTCCATTTATGGATTACTTAGGAAAACAATGTCATTACGGTTAAAAAACTCACTGACGTAATTTGAATAAATTAAAATAAATTTTCCTTGCCGTGAAGTAAATTATTGCACTGCCTCCATTTCATCTACTGAAAGTAGCTATTGTCGACGCAAGACTGTTTAAGTTTCATTTTTTATAAAAAAATCTTTTAGAGCTACTCGGTTAAACCGCACTGTTTGATACTACTTTTTTAGGCAGTAGCCTAAGGCGAAGTTTTTAGGCAGTAACGTGATAAGCATTTTTATAATCTGTATAGTTGCGATTCTATTTATGGTAAATTTTTCTGTTTCATGGTATTTTAATTGTCAAAAAAGTTGCTTAGCTACATATTTTTTAATTTAAAGGGGATTGCAAAGGCCAGGTTTAACTGTACAATGAGGAAGACACTTAGACGGCAGCAAATCAAAGAGGATTTATTTTAGTTTTTTGTGACGCATTTTGACTTTAACCGCATGGCTGCTCATCATGCAGGAGCTCTCAATGGGAGTTGGAGGTGACTGTCAATAAGAATTGGGGGTGACTCTCAATGGGAGTTTGAGGTGACTCTCAATGAGAGTTGGATGTGATTCTCAATGGGGAGTTAAAGGTGATTCTCGATGGGGAGTTGGAGGTGATTCTCAATGGGGAGTTGAAGGTGATTCTCAATGGGGAGTTTGAGGTGATTCTTAATGGGAAGTTGGATGTGATTCTCAATGGGGAGTTAAAGGTGATTCTCGATGGGGAGTTGGAGGTGATTCTCAATGGGGAGTTGAAGGTGATTCTCAATGGGGAGTTTGAGGTGATTCTTAATGGGAAGTTGGATGTGATTCTCAATGGGGAGTTAAAGGTGATTCTCAATGGGGAGTTGGAGGTGATTCTCAATGGGGAGTTGAAGGTGATTCTCAATGGGGAGTTTGAGGTGATTCTCAATGGGGAGTTGGAGGTGATTCTCAATGGGGAGTTAAAGGTGATTCTCAATGGGGAGTTGGAGGTGATTCTCAATGGGGAGTTGAGGTGATTCTCAAAAGGGAGTTGAAGGTGATTCTCAATGGGAGCTGGATGTGATTCTCAATGGGAGCTGGATGTGATTCTCAATGGGAGCTGGATGTGATTCTCAATGGCGAGTTGAAGGTGATTCTCAATGGAAGAATTGGAAGTGGTTCTTAATGGAGTTTCAGCTGATTCTGAATGAGTTTTAGAAGCAATCCTCAAATGCTAAAGGAAAATACAGAATTTAAAACACGAGGCTAAGTTAAACAATATAAATGATAGAAAATAATACTTACTGCAGTTGTGGCATGCATGCAGCATCCATGTAGGCTTCGTCCATGCTTTTCCAGGAAAAATGTAGGATAATGTTAATTGGCCATTGCTCATAAATGACATGGAGTACTCCAACATAGCAGGTTACACATGTGTCAGCAAGCTCACTTCAGAGTCAATTAAGAATCAATTAGTAACTATCAGCTGCTGGGTTTGCATGGCAAATACGGGACCCTGTAAGACAATTAGCACCAGCTGTTAATCCCCATTTCAGCATTAACATCTAGTGTTTCTCAGACTGGCACAATTGTATTTTACTGTCTAACTTGCATATTGACAATAGTGCTAGGCACAAGTGTACTTCAGTTGACATCCTATTGCCTTGTCTAAGCTGTATTTGTTTGTTGAAAACGCCAAGCGAACGTTCTAGTGACAAAAGCAGACGATCTGGAAGTTGCCAGCCCCCCGTTCCAGCATCCAGCCTTAAAAATGGTAGAGAAAAATGCGATCAATAACATTTATCCAAAATGATACAGGCTTGATCACAATCATGAGCTGCTAAGATTGGGTTTGCCCGGCCACAAGGGGCGCCCATCACACTCAAGGGGCACCTATCACACACAAGGGGCACCTATCACACACAAGGGACACCCATAACACAATAGGGTCACCCGTAACACAATAGGGTCACCCATAACACAATAGGGTCACTCATAACACAATAGGGTCACTCATAACACAATAGGGTCACTCATAACACAATAGGGTCACCCATAACACAATAGGGGCAGCCATAACACAATAGGGGCACCCATCACACACAATAGGTTCACCCATAACACACAAGGGTCACCCATAACACAATAGGGGCACCCATCACACACAAGGGTCACCCATAACACAATAGGGTCACCCATAACACAATAGGGGCACCCATCACACACAAGGGGCGCTCATCACACACAAGGGGCGCTCATCACACACAAGGGGCACCCATAACACAATAGGGGCACCCATCACACACAAGGGGCACCCATCACATACAAGGGGCACCCATCACACACAAGGGGCACCCATCACACAAAAGGGGCACCCATCACACACAAGGGGCACCCATAACAGAAAAGGGGCGCCCATCACACAAGGGGCGCCCATCACACACAAGGGGCGCCCATAACACAATAGGGGCACCCATCACACACAAGGGTCACCCATAACACAATAGGGGCACCCATCACACACAAGGGGCGCTCATCACACACAAGGGGCGTCATCGTATGCTACGTACGTTATCATAATTAGATTAAATGAAGAGAAACAGGGCAGGTTAAAACATTAATAATAAAAAATCAATATCTTAAAGAGCCGTTTGAGCCAGAGATTATTCCACAGACTCCTCCCTAATTTGGGCGAAGAGGACAGTGCGTCATTAGGAAATTTTAAAGACTAGGTAGAGTAATTACGGGGCACAAAAATTGTCCGTGCGGCCCCAGTTTTGTGTGTTCAGCCGGGAAATCTGTATTAGCTAAAGACTGACGGACTGCTAGCGAGTAAAGACCAAGTTTATAGGTAATCAAATGATTCTAGACAGTTAACTGTGCGTGCGCATTAGTACTCAATATTTACTTAGCTTGCCTGGTAAGTGCATTATGTAGTGTGTATGTGTATGTGTGTGTGCGTGTGTGTGTGTGAATTACTCGTTCTAAAATAATCGATTACCTCTGCGAGTTAATTAGGCAGTAAATCTAGGGGCTGGTGGGCATACAAACATTCACCAAACTAGAGCTCCAGGTTTAGTACATAGTACATAAACTCAACTGTGGATGTCTTGGGGCTAGTAAATTAATAGACAGTAATCTTAGCAATCAGACCAAGCTATTCTAGGGCTTGGTACAGCTGCTCAGTCAGAAAAAATTTTCTCCTATTAATGGAGCTCGAACCGAGACCTGCCAGCCATGACGAGTGGGAGTCGGACGCCCTGACTACTGGGCTACAACCCTCCCCCCCCGATTTGAGCAAACCTAAATTCATTATCATCTGACCTCATCGTGCATGACACCATTAATTCAATTATGCCTGCCTAATCAAAGCCTGGCATACTTAGCACACGCTGGCAAATGCTCAGGGCTGTGTACTTTATTGTTGAATCAGTCGCAATGGCGGCGGCACAACTAGCCGATTCAGCTCCAACCGAATCAGCAAACTTGCTGGTTTAGCCAGCCGAAAAATCATTTTTGTAAAAGTCGTGAAACAGGAATTTGCGGAGGGGGCCAATGGGAAAATCAGGCTGATGAGCTGAGTAAACAACCGTCACTATAGCTTCCCCCCTCTCTCTCTATCTGGCTCCACCCGGATATGGTTTGCTCTGGCGTTGCTAAGCGCCGCCAGTTAGTTTGTTGTGGATGCGGGCATAGTTGCTGACAATAATCAGCTGCCACTCGCGTCAGTCACTATTTTATAGTATTTACCTTCCCGTTTTGAGTGGGCCGCCTCTCACCTGGCTGGCTGGCTTGCTATAGATTAGGCTCAATTCGTTGAAAGGCTTTGTCACTTTGAATTCTACTAAATTACACTCGCCATTGATTGATAGGTAAAAGCCTGTTTGTGCGAGCAATCTGACGATATATATTGATTACATTTTCCTCAGCGGGAACTCCAGTTTGATTGTCGAGTTGGAGAACTAATTGTCTTTTTGCAGCCTGTGCCCAACGACTTTGAAATAAGGAATTTTCCAAGAAAAAAGACTCGTGAGTTTTTCCTTTCAATAAATATTGATTAAAGTTTTGGGTTAGGGCAACTAGAAGGGAAACATAGCTTTATGATCCGTTTGTTGAGAGACTGGCCGATTAAAATCACAGCTTAGGGTGTAGAGAGACTGGCCGATTAAAATCACAGCTTAGGGTGTAGAGAGACTGGCCGATTAAAATCACAGCTTAGGGTGTAGAGAGACTGGCCCATTAAAATTACAGCTTTGGTGTAGAGAGACTGGCCGATCAAAATCACAGCTTAGGGTGTAGAGAGACTGGCCCATTAAAATTACAGCTTTGGTGTAGAGAGACTGGCCGATCAAAATCACAGCTTAGGGTGTAGAGAGACTGGCCCATTAAAATTACAGCTTTGGTGTAGAGAGACTGGCCGATCAAAATCACAGCTTAGGGTGTAGAGAGACTGGCCCATTAAAATCACAGCTTAGGTGTAGAGAGACTGGCCGATTAAGATTAAGTGGATGGCTACGAGAGTGAAAAATCATTGTTGTGAAATTTCAAACACAAAAGCAGGTGTGGTCATGAATTCGTCCAAGAGCCGTCTCACGGACAGCCTAGAGTTAAACGAAAATGCCGCCCTGACAGGCAGTCTTGCCAAAATGCCAGCCGCATCAACAGCTTCTAGTAACCTGCGGAAGGCGACAGAAACGGAGTCTGCCATCGAAGATATCGGCAGCCTACTGCGTGGAGACGGCGACGTCCTGTTGGAGCTCGAGCGTCAGCGCCTTCTGTCACCCGGCGCCAGCTTCCGCCTAGTGCTGACTAACGAAGAGCAGACTCGGCTGGCCTGTGGAAATGCGACGAAAGAACCGGCAGCAGCGTCAACAGCGGAGGAATCGCCGCAGGCGCCAACCTCGCAGCCGACTGTTTTGGAGAATTGCCCGCTGATGCATGCGGCCGTCATCACGCGGGTTCATCACGTGATGCGCCGACTACTCGAAAGAGATCAACAGTTTGCTAACCATGTGGACCAGGTAAATATTGTACGCTTAATAAGCGTAAAACATTATTGTTGAAATACGATTTACATAATTTTAGTGAACCTTGATATTCCAACAATCTCTAAGTGAACGCTGCTACGAGCTACCCCCTCCGATCCTTAAGTGCACGCTGCTACCCCCTGATCCGATCCTTAAGTTTACGCTGCTACCCACTCCGATCCTTAAGTGCACGTTGCTACCCCCTGATCCGATCCTTAAGTGTGCGCTGCTACCCCCTGATCCGGTCCTTAAGTGCACGCTACTACCCCCTGATCCGGTCCTTAAGTGCACGCTGCTACCCCCTCCGATCCTTGTCCTTGATCCAAAAAGCGCTGCCATGCCTGAACTTCAATACGAGCTATAGGCACTGAAGCGACTGAGTGTAATATTTTATCCTCCTCCAGTCGGGCCAGCTGCCGCTGCACCTGGCCTGCCGCACAGGCGACCCGGTGTCCGTGCGCCTGCTAGCCCGCGCCACCAGGCCAGCTGGCCGAGCCTCGGCCGATCGCTCGCATGGTCGGTCGCCGCTACACTGGGCGCTGGAAGCCGGCAGCGCCGCCTGCCTCGCCGAGTTGATCTCAGCCTGCTGCTGCTATGGACGCAGCGACAGCGACAGTGACAGGCTGGAAGGCGACGCTCGAGGCCTGGCGTTGGACTTGCCCGACCTGGTGAGACCCTGCTGATATGCTTGGCTGTTTTTAGACTTTTTTAATACCCCCTTCATCTGCAAGCCCTCAGTCCCTGAAGTCGTGCCTGCAAACAATCTAAATTTGATTGCAGAATGGCCGAAAAGTTCTCGACTATCTGGATGACGACAATTCCGGCGATCAACGCCAAGAAAACTCGGCGATCAACTTGTTAAGACAGGTGGTAAACGCCGAGACTGCGACTCTGCTCGGCGAGCTGCCGGTGCAGCTGCGAATAAGCAGGCAGGTGTGCATTTATTGCATGCCGCCGCAGCCGCTGCTGGAGGCCAGCTTTGAGTGAGGGGCCATTGATCTGCGGTATTTGCTTGCTGTAGCTAAGTGACTTTTTGTGCTATTTAGCTATCATCTAAGCTTGCCGTCCGGGATTTCAGCAACGGCACCGCCTCCCCGGTGTGCCCGTGCGGCCAGCCCGCCGATCGGCACGAGCTGCTGGCGTCGCCTCTGCCCAGCCGGCACGCTTGGAGCCGCGAGGACGACACGATCGAGTTGGTCAACAATTGCTTCGGCGAGATGGAATTCTCCGGGCTGGGACATACGGCTCAGGTGAGAGTTTTGGATGAGATCTGATGAGATCAGGTGAGATCAGGTGAGATCAGGTGAGATCATATTACATCAGGTGAGATCAGATTAGATCAGGTGAGATCAGGTGAGATCAGATTAGATCAGGTGAGATCAGGTGAGATCAGATTAGATCAGGTGAGATCAGATTAGATCAGGTGAGATCAGATTAGATCAGGTGAGATCAGGTGAGATCAGATTAGATCAGGTGAAATCAGATTAGATCAGGTGAGATCAGATTAGATCAGGTGAAATCAGATTAGATCAGGTGAAATCAGATTAGATCAGGTGAAATCAGATTAGATCAGGTGAAATCAGATTACATCAGGTGAAATCAGATTAGATCAGGTGAAATCAGATTAGATCAGGTGAAATCAGATTAGATCAGGTGAGATCAGATTAGATCAGGTGAAATCAGATTAGATCAGGTGAGATCAGATTAGATCGGGTGAGATCAGATTAGATCAGGTGAAATCAGATTAGCATCAGGTGAGATCAGATTAGATCAGGTGAATCAGATTAGATCAGGTGAAATCAGATTAGATCAGGTGAGATCAGATTAGATCAGGTGAGATCAGATTAGATCAGGTGAGATCAGATTAGATCAGGTGAAATCAGATTAGATCAGGTGAAATCAGATTAGATCAGGTGAGATCAGATTAGATCGGGTGAGATCAGATTAGATCAGGTGAAATCAGATTAGATCAGGTGAAATCAGATTACATCAGGTGAGATCAGATTAGATCAGGTGAGATCAGGTGAGATCAGATTAGATCAGGTGAGATCAGGTGAGATCAGATTAGATCAGGTGAGATCAGATTAGATCAGGTGAGATCAGATTAGATCAGGTGAAATCAGATTAGATCAGGTGAAATCAGATTAGATCAGGTGAAATCAGATTAGATCAGGTGAAATCAGATTAGATCAGGTGAGATCAGATTAGATCAGGTGAGATCAGATTAGATCAGGTGAGATCAGATTAGATCGGGTGAGATCAGATTAGATCAGGTGAAATCAGATTAGATCAGGTGAAATCAGATTAGATCAGGTGAAATCAGATTAGATCAGGTGAGATCAGATTAGATCGGGTGAGATCAGATTAGATCAGGTGAAATCAGATTAGATCAGGTGAAATCAGATTAGATCAGGTGAAATCAGATTAGATCAGGTGAGATCAGATTAGATCAGGTGAAATCAGATTAGATCAGGTGAAATCAGATTAGATCAGGTGAGATCAGATTAGATCAGGTGAGATCATATTACATCAGGTGAGATCAGATTAGATCAGGTGAGATCAGGTGAGATCAGATTAGATCAGGTGAGATCAGGTGAGATCAGATTAGATCAGGTGAAATCAGATTAGATCAGGTGAGATCAGATTAGATCGGGTGAAATCAGATTAGATCGGGTGAGATCAGATTAGATCTAATGAAATTATTTAAGACCGAATATGATCATATTAGTTTCAGCAAGATCATGCTGTACGAGCTCATACCAGATAGAGCGATCTATAATAGCTAGTACATGAGCTCCATAGGAACATGCAACCCCCCGTAGTATTTCCGAGTCAGCCAGAGCACACCAGACGAAGCCCTGATGTCGGTGCTAGCCAGTCACTGGGGCCTCGCCAAGCCTTCCCTGGTGATTAGCGTCTATGGCACTGAGATCGATAAAACTACATTCAAGAGCGTGTGGCAGAAGGGCCTATGGAAAGCGGCTGGAGGATCTGGTAAGCAGCAAAACCAGCTCTAAAAGTTACATAAAGCTGTGTTGGAGAAAGTAGTTTACTGTCTGAGATTTTATTCTTCATAAAGTCGGGTAGCATAAGATATACGAAATATTACATTATTAAACAACTGAGCGTTTAGTAAGGCTTGGTAAAACTTGGAGAGAGAAAGAGACAAATGGAAGAGAACACAGAGCATCTTTTTTAAGTGCGTGAGCTATTTTTATAATTTTATGATAATCATGTACATTAGGGCGTCTGACTCATCAACGGAAGGTCATGGGTTCGAGCCCCGATTCTAGTAGAAAATTTGTACCCCTTTATCACGGAATGTTCAATCCACCATGTTGATATCGGGAACCAGTCTGAGCTGGGAAAATTTGTCTTGGATTTCGCGGCTCCTCCCCATCCTGTAAGAACTGAGCAGCTGTCTTTATCATCAGTCTTCACCCGAAATTTCCCAAAAATCACCCGAAAAAAGGCGCCTGGGTTGTCACGGACGGTTACGACGGCCTGGCGGAGCTATCCGGACAGGCTGTCAGGGACTATTGCGACGCCTACGGCGAGGACTCCATCCTGGCCATCGGCATCAGCCCGTGGGGCCGCGTAGCCAACAGGTCCAGTCTGGCGTCCGACACCTACATGGTAATTTTTCTCGGAAAAAACTCCCAACGTTACTACTACCAACCGGTCCGCAAGTAGTTTAAATAGTGTAAACAAAATATTTTGTTAATTTTTCCTCAGGGCTGCTACCCGGCCAAGTACCTGATGGAGACCGACGACCAGGGTTCGTGCATCAGCCTGGACCACAATCACTCGCACTTTCTGTTGCCGGACTCTGGTCGCTATGGCGACGCTGCAATCGACGACGCGCGCAGCTTTCGCAGCCGATTCGAACTGCTGGTCAAAGAGTGGCCGTCAGCCTTGGCTGCGGATAGAACTGGCAGCTCTACAAATCTGGACGGTCTGTGAAACGGAAATATGGCTGGAAGATAAATAGCTCCTGAATTTATATACTCCACTGCTTGGTTGGCTGGTTGATTGATTAATTGATCCATTGATTTATTGATTGAGCTAAACCAAACCAAACCAGCTCAACCGGAGCTCACCCCAACCGGAGCCCACCCCAACCGGAGCCCACCCCAACCGGAGCCCACCCCAACCGGAGCTCACCCCAACCGGAGCCCACCCCAACCGGAGCCCACCCCAACCGGAGCCCACCCCAACCAGAGCCCACCCCTAACCAGAGCCCACCCCAACCAGAGCCCACCCCAACCAGAGCCCACCCTAACCAGAGCCTACTCCAAGCAGAGCCCCCCCAACCAGAGCCCACCCCAACCTGAACCCACCCTGGTTCTGAAGAACCTGAGATGATCAATAGTAATAATTCAGTCAACCAGTAAGTTACTCATGGCTTTGCTGATTTATTTATTGATTGGTTGATGATTATTTGACTGATTAATTTATTTATCAACATATAATTTTCAAGTGATTGATTTACTGACTGATTGAAAAGTAGCTCGCTGTCCTCACTGTCATACCGCAGGCACGGTGCCGATCTGCGGCCTGCTCTCCGGCGGCAGCCGTCACGCTCTGAGGGGCGTCCACGCCGGCCTGTGCCGCAACGAAGTGCCCCTGGTGCTCATCAAAGGCACCGGCGGCCTGGCGGACCTGCTCGCCGTTCTCATCGACGACCTTTTAGAACTTGAAGGCAGCAAGCACAAGAAAAAGAAGAACGCCGAGCAGGAGCAGGACATCCTGGAGTTCAACAGACTGCGCAACCTCATGCTGGACATCTGGACTCTGCCGCTAGGCACGGACCTGGACCGCGAGGTCGCCTGTCTAATCGACATCCTTCGTCGGAAGCATCACATTGAGATCTTCACCTTGGACGAGGACGCGCCGAGTGACTTGGACGCGAAAATTCTTGCCTCGCTGTTGAATTCAGCCACCATCGAGGGTCACGACGAATCGGACAGGTTTAACAAAGCCCAGTTGAAAATCGCGCTGGCTTTGGATCGAAGCGACGTTGCCCGTCAGAAAGTGTTCGGCGAGAATAAGAAATGGCGCAAAGGCGATCTGGACGCTTTCATGCGAGAGGCGCTGCGAGACAACAAGGTGGCCTTCGTGAAGCTGTTTGTGCAGCAGGGCTTCAGTCTGGAGCAGTTCGTCACCATTCAGCTGCTGGAGGATTTGTACACCGAGGATGTCACGGCTGGGGTACGTTTTGGATGGGGTGGGTTCTGTTTGGGGTGGATTCTGGTTGAGGTGGGTTCTGGTTGATGTGGGTTCTGGTTGAGCTGGGTTCTGGTTGAGCTGGGTTCTGGTTGAGCTGGGTTCTGGTTGATGTGGGTTCTGGTTGAGCTGGGTTCTGGTTGAGGCGGGTTCTGGTTGAGCTGGGTTCTGGTTGAGCTGGGTTCTGGTTGAGCTGGGTTCTGGTTGAGCTGGGTTCTGGTTGAGCTGGGTTCTGGTCGAGCTGGGTTCTGGTTGAGATGGGTTCTGGTTGAGCTGGGTTCTGGTCGAGCTGGGTTCTGGTTGAGATGGGTTCTGGTTGAGCTGGGTTTTGGTTGATTTGGGTTCTGGTTGAGCTGGGTTCTGGTTGAGATGGGTTCTGGTTGAGCTGGGTTTTGGTTGATGTGGGTTCTGGTTGAGCTGGGTTCTGGTTGAGGCGGGTTCTGGTTGAGCTGGGTTCTGGTTGAGCTGGGTTCTGGTTGAGCTGGGTTCTGGTTGAGGCGGGTTCTGGTTGAGCTGGGTTTTGGTTGAGCTGGGTTCTGGTTGAGCTGGGTTCTGGTTGAGCTAGGTGCTGGTTGGGTTCAGGGTTTAGTTTCTGGTTTAGAGTTATTAAAAATTTACAGCTATTGGATCATTTAAATCATGCATCCATCGGAAAATTTTACTGAACTTATTTTCAGAGTCAAACCATTGGAATTCTTAGAAACGGCCTTGAAGCTGCGGTGGGAAAGACGGTATGTTAAAAAATTGCTAAAAAATGCGTAAATACCAACTCAAAACAGTGAAACCACCAAACGGCTTCAGGGAGTCTCCAGAGTGAGCCTGGAAGACATCGGCCGAGTTCTTCTACTAATGATGGGCTCCTTCTATAAGCCGTTCTACCTCAGCAAGCAGTTCCAGAAGGATTTCCGACTAGTCAGTAAGTTAATCTTTACCAACTAGAGAACTGCGTTCAGTGTGGAAGAGATCCCTGATCCCCACATTCGAAACTAAATTAGCTGGCTCGCCATTTCAGATGCGCTGGCAGGCAAACGTGGCCTGGGCTTCAGTAACTCGTCCTACGTGAAATTCAGCGCTAACGAGATTGACAGGCGGCATTCCGGTCAGTTTCGGGAAAACAGGGAGGCTGGTTTGGGGATTCTTAGCTTAATAACTCTCGTTTGTATGGGTGATCAAGGGGTATTAAGTGTCATTGATGACGTGCCGTTGATTATAAATGATCCTATAACCAAAAGTGTGTCCACATTTCTGTGCTTTATCCAAATGAGTTGTAGCCTAGTGGTTAGGGCATGTGACTTATAACTGGAAGGCCGCAGTTTTGAGCTCGATCTTCGAGCATTGATTTAGTCTGCCCAGCTGAGGTCGGGTACCATTGTAAGCTGCGGCTGTGCCGGAGGTTGTACATCTGGCCTTAAGGATCGTTTATAATGCCTTTTCCTTAAAAATAACGTGTTTAAACAAAAGCCATAAATGAAACAGAGATCAATGAGCAAAAAACCAAGTGAACCAATGGCCCCCCAATGCCTCGCTAGCAGACTCTGGCAGCCAGATTTCAATGGAGCGGCCCGCACTGGACCTGTTTATATGGAGCCTACTTACTCAGCGAACAGCGCTAGCTGAATTCTTCTGGAGCCTGGAGAAAGAGTGCATTGCCGGTGCTCTGTTTGCTGCCATGCTGCTCAGAGAGGCCAGAGGATTTAGCGACGATCTCACGGAGAAGGAGCAGCTTGAAGCGTTGGCTAAGTGAGTATTCTATTTGATTCCTCTTCCCAAATCTAATCCACATAATCTACACCACAATATCTGCAAAAAGTACTTTGATTCTCAGCGCCTTCGAAGCTCGAGCCGAGGGCGTCCTTGAGGAATGCTACAGAGATAACCAGGGCAACACCCAGGAAAACCTGGTCCGCGAGTTACCATTCTACGGCCAAAGCACCTGTTTTGTATTGGCTGCTGAGGGCGGCTCCATCAAGTTTATCTCGCATCGCTGCTGCCAGGAGATGTTAGATCTTATTTGGAAAGGAAATCTGTCGACAAAGAAAAACAGCGCACTCAGGGTGAGCATTAATATCAAAGCTCTGTAATTATGTGATAAGGTTTTGTCCTTCTCTTCTAATCTGTATATTAAATTTACAGATTTTTATTTTATTCAGTTCATTTCAGCCCCCCAATTTCCTATCCCCTAAGCTATTTTTAGCCAGCTGAGGTGTTTAATTTCGGGTCAGTCAACTCTACCTAACTCTAACTTTCCTTCCCCGCTAACCCATATAATTGGTTGAAATTATTTGCTGAACTTTCTTATCGATTTTCCTGCCTGTCTACCCACCTCAAGTTTCCTAACCCCGCTATCTCACCTAATTGGCTATCTGGGGGTTCTTATCGATTTCCGAGTGTTTAATATCACACTTACGAGCTCGTACTTTGCTAGCCTCATCAAATTGGGCTTTCTCATATGCACTATTTTTATTACTACATTGATTTACTGCACCAAAACAGTTTTTCTGCGGTCTCGGCTGCGGCCTAGCATGCCCTCCGCTACTAGCCGTGGTGATCAAATACAACTTGGACGATCTGGATGGCATCGGGCCGCTGAGCCGACCCGAATCTGACTTGGCGTTGGCAAATGGTGCTGGCGGCCACGACGTCGGTAGGCGCAAAAGCGTAGCTCCCAAGTCAGGCTTGAAGCACAACAAGGTGGATCCAGAGAATGGTGACCGGCTGCCGTCAAGGTGATTGTTCTTCAGCCCCTTGTTAAACTTTTTATTCATTTTATTCTTGTTACTTTAGGGTCTTTCAATAGCTCTCCATGCTTCTAAAGATTTTCTGATTTTCTGCACAACTGCTTCCAGAAGGCGGCGGTGCCGCTGCCTGACGCCGCGAGAATTCGCCGCACGCATTCTGGATTTCTACTTTGCTCCGGTTGTACGGTTCATTTACTCTACTGTAAGTAGTGCAATTTGACTGACAAAATTCCTAGAATAAGCGATAAGCCTAATATTCTTTTTTTCACAGCGGAATATTAAAATTTGGAAGAGCATATAAGCATAGTCGAAGCCTTATTTTTGGGGAATTTGCACGATCGGTCAGTGACACTATCGTGATTCTAATTAATCAACATAACGTACCTTCCTGACACTGCGAGTCAATTACAGTTTATAGCATTTGAATCTCCCTTTCTGTTAGCCAGATATGTATAGCTCAAATTCTCTAGAGTATCTAGGGGTGTTTTAATTGCTCCCTGCTTCTATAATACTTGATTTCAACCATTTTTTATTATGTTGAAATTGAATTTCCAACCGCAGCTGGCCTACCTGATCTTCCTGGGAATTTACTCCTACGTAATGTTGTTCCTATTTGACAACGCCATCAGCAACTGGTCGGCCATCCACCTGCTGCTCTTAGTCTGGGTGGTGTCCCTGGGCCTTGAGGAGATTCGCCAGGCCGTCCTATCCGGCACCTCGTTCAGATCCTACGTGTCCGACATGTGGAACGTGATGGACATCCTGGCCATATCGCTGTTCCTCCTTGGCAGCTGCTTCTTCATCATGCGCTCAATGGACAGCGTTGTGCAGCAGTTGTTCCTCACTGGCACGGACGCCACCGCGCTGACTAGCGCCAAGGAGACGCTGATTCGCCTGAGCAGAATCTGCCTGTGCATTGCACTATTCATTTTCTACATTAGAATTCTGCAAGTGTTTTCTATTCACGTTAGCCTCGGCCCTAAGGTCGTCATGATTCAAAATATGGTGCGTCCGGTTGTTGCATGCTTTGTGCTATGGGGACTTGGCTACGAGAATTAGTCTATAGATAGCTACAGGCACACCAGTCAAAACACGCATCCGGCCATAGACACACCAGATGGAAGACACATCAGGCCATAGACACACCAGACGGAAGACACATCAGGCCATAGACACACCAGACGGAAGACACATCAGGCCATAGACACACCAGATGGAAGACACATCAGGCCATAGACACACCAGACGGAAGACACATCAGGCCATAGACACACTAGATGGAAGACACATCAGGCCATAGACACACCAGATGGAAGACACATCAGGCCATAGACACACCAGACGGAAGACACATCAGGCCATAGACACACTAGATGGAAGACACACCAGACGGAAGACACATCAGGCCATAGACACACCAGATGGAAGACACATCAGGCCATAGACACACCAGACGGAAGACACATCAGGCCATAGACACACCAGATGGAAGACACATCAGGCCATAGACACACCAGACGGAAGACACATCAGGCCATAGACACACCAGATGGAAGACACATCAGGCCATAGACACACCAGATGAAAGGCACACCAGGCCATAGACAGACCAGATGGAAGACACATCAGGCCATAAACACACCAGATGGAAGACACACTAGATGGAAGACACATCAGGCTATAGACAGACCAAATGGAAGACACATCAGACCATAGATCACCAGATGGAAGACACATCAGGCCATAGACACACCACGTCCCAGATGCATCAAGTCATAAATATATGGTTACGGGCACATTAAAACTTGTGTACAGAGGGTTATACACGAATAGATCCAACCTTGGGTTGACTAATAGAATTTCAATCGATAAGTTCGCATTTTTATCCAACTATTTTAATCCCTAATAATTCACACAGATCGCAAAGGACCTATTGCCCTTCCTGGTAATTTTCCTGCTCTTCATTCTGGCCTACGGCATCATGTGGTCCAGTATACTGTTTCCCAAGAGCAGCTTGTCAGTGGCCGAGGCCATGAGCGAGATCATGTCAATCATGAAAACTTCCTACTTTCAAGTGTTTGGCGAACTCAAAGTCGATATGATGGCTGGCGAAGGTGAGTTAGCAACCGCCAAAGTAAAACTACTCTAATAGCGATGTGCGATTTTATTATCGATTGCTTGATTTTCACACGAATTAACCTAGATCTAAACGTTTCCCATTTCAGTGGCAACATTGAGTAAGTTCACTTGATCTTTATTTTATACTAATTATCCAATAGACAATAAAAATGCTAAACTACTCAGTTAGTCAAACTGATAACCTCTGACAATCATTTATGAAATCAACAAACAATTTCCCTGCAATCAGACCCACACTGCTTATATACGGAATAAGATTAACACAAAAAATATCTATTTTAAGCTGACCAATGCAAGACGTCCAACATTGGCTGTCCCGATATCTGGGGCAAATGGCTGGCACCAATTCTGCTCGGCGTGCATATTGTACTCACTAATGTGCTCCTGCTCAACCTGCTAATTGCCACATTCTCGTGAGTGTTACGAAATTAAAGTTCTGCTGAATTTGTGAAGGCCATGATTATTTTTGCCTGGTTAATCTGCATAAGCAAACATATATAGCCAAAATTGCTAGCCACCAACCCGACGCACAGATCATTGATAGCCACCTCCCCTATTCACAGATCACTGATAGCCACCTCCCTTTAACCACAGATCATTGATAGCCACCTCCCCTATTCACAGATCACTGATAGCCACCACCTCTAACCACAGATCACTGATAGCCACCTCCCCTATTCACAGATCACTGATAGCCACCTCCCCTATTCACAGATCATTGATAGCCACCTCCCCTATTCACAGATCACTGATAGCCACCACCTCTAACCACAGATCACTGATAGCCACCTCCCCTAACCACAGATCACTGATAGCCACCTCCCCTATTCACAGATCACTGATAGCCACCTCCCTTTAACCACAGATCATTGATAGCCACCTCCCCTATTCACAGATCACTGATAGCCACCTCCCTATTCACAGATCACTGATAGCCACCTCCCTTTAACCACAGATCATTGATAGCCACCTCCCTTTAACCACAGATCACTGATAGCCACCTCCCTTTAACCACAGATCATTGATAGCCACCTCCCCTATTCACAGATCACTGATAGCCACCTCCCCTATTCACAGATCACTGATAGCCACCTCCCCTATTCACAGATCACTGATAGCCACCTCCCCTACTCACAGATCACTGATAGCCACCTCCCCTATTCACAGATCACTGATAGCCACCTCCCTTTAACCACAGATCATTGATAGCCACCTCCCCTATTCACAGATCACTGATAGCCATCTCCCCTATTCACAGATCACTGATAGCCACCTCCCTTTAACCACAGATCACTGATAGCCACCTCCCTTTAACCACAGATCATTGATAGCCACCTCCCTTTAACCACAGATCACTGATAGCCACCACCTCTAACCACAGATCACTGATAGCCACCTCCCCTATTCACAGATCACTGATAGCCACCTCCCTTTAACCACAGATCATTGATAGCCACCTCCCCTATTCACAGATCATTGATAGCCACCTCCCCTAACTACAGATCATTGATAGCCACCTCCCCTATTCACAGATCATTGATAGCCACCTCCCCTATTCACAGATCACTGATAGCCACCTCCCTTTAACCACAGATCATTGATAGCCACCTCCCCTATTCACAGATCACTGATAGCCACCTCCCCTATTCACAGATCACTGATAGCCACCTCCCCTATTCACAGATCACTGATAGCCACCTCCCCTATTCACAGATCACTGATAGCCACCTCCCCTATTCACAGATCACTGATAGCCACCTCCCTTTAACCACAGATCATTGATAGCCACCTCCCCTAACCACAGATCATTGATAGCCACCTCCCCTAACCACAGATCACTGATAGCCACCTCCCCTAACTACAGATCATTGATAGCCACCACCTCTAACCACAGATCACTGATAGCCACCACCTCTAACCACAGATCACTGATAGCCACCACCCCTAACCACAGATCATTGATAGCCACCTCCCCTAACCACAGATCATTGATAGCCACCTCCCCTAACTACAGATCATTGATAGCCACCTCCCCTAACCACAGATCATTGATAGCCACCTCCCCTAACTACAGATCATTGATAGCCACCACCTCTAACCACAGATCACTGATAGCCACCTCCCCTAACTACAGATCATTGATAGCCAATTTTTATTATGTTGAACCACAGATCACTGATAGCCACCTCCCCTAACTACAGATCACTGATAGCCACCTCCCCTAACCACAGATCACTGATAGCCACCTCCCCTAACTACAGATCATTGATAGCCACCACCTCTAACCACAGATCACTGATAGCCACCTCCCCTAACCACAGATCATTGATAGCCACCACCTCTAACCACAGATCACTGATAGCCACCTCCCCTAACCACAGATCATTGATAGCCACCTCCCCTAACTACAGATCATTGATAGCCAATTTTTATTATGTTGAACCACAGATCACTGATAGCCACCTCCCCTAACTACAGATCACTGATAGCCACCTCCCCTAACCACAGATCACTGATAGCCACCTCCCCTAACTACAGATCATTGATAGCCACCACCTCTAACCACAGATCACTGATAGCCACCTCCCCTAACCACAGATCATTGATAGCCACCACCTCTAACCACAGATCACTGATAGCCACCTCCCCTATTCACAGATCACTGATAGCCACCTCCCTTTAACCACAGATCATTGATAGTCACCTCCCCTAACCACAGATCACTGATAGCCACCTCCCCTAACTACAGATCACTGATAGCCACCTCCCCTAACCACAGATCACTGATAGCCACCTCCCCTAACTACAGATCATTGATAGCCACCACCTCTAACCACAGATCACTGATAGCCACCTCCCCTAACCACAGATCATTGATAGCCACCACCTCTAACCACAGATCACTGATAGCCACCTCCCCTAACCACAGATCATTGATAGCCACCACCTCTAACCACAGATCACTGATAGCCACCTCCCCTAACCACAGATCATTGATAGCCACCTCCCCTAACCACAGATCATTGATAGCCACCACCTCTAACCACAGATCACTGATAGCCACCTCCCCTAACTACAGATCATTGATAGCCAATTTTTATTATGTTGAACCACAGATCACTGATAGCCACCTCCCCTAACTACAGATCATTGATAGCCACCACCTCTAACCACAGATCACTGATAGCCACCTCCCCTAACCACAGATCACTGATAGCCACCTCCCCTAACCACAGATCATTGATAGCCACCACCTCTAACCACAGATCACTGATAGCCACCTCCCCTAACCACAGATCATTGATAGCCACCTCCCCTACTCACAGATCACTGATAGCCACCTCCCCTAACCACAGATCATTGATAGCCACCTCCCCTAACCACAGATCACTGATAGCCACCTCCCCTAACCACAGATCATTGATAGCCACCACCTCTAACCACAGATCACTGATAGCCACCACCTCTAACCACAGATCACTGATAGCCACCTCCCCTAACCACAGATCATTGATAGCCACCTCCCCTAACTACAGATCATTGATAGCCAATTTTTATTATGTTGAACCACAGATCACTGATAGCCACCTCCCCTAACCACAGATCACTGATAGCCACCTCCCCTAACCACAGATCATTGATAGCCACCTCCCCTAACCACAGATCATTGATAGCCACCTCCCCTAACTACAGATCATTGATAGCCAATTTTTATTATGTTGAACCACAGATCACTGATAGCCACCTCCCCTAACTACAGATCATTGATAGCCACCACCTCTAACCACAGATCACTGATAGCCACCTCCCCTAACCACAGATCATTGATAGCCACCACCTCTAACCACAGATCACTGATAGCCACCTCCCCTAACCACAGATCACTGATAGCCACCTCCCCTACTCACAGATCACTGATAGCCACCTCCCCTACTCACAGATCACTGATAGCCACCTCCCCTACTCACAGATCACTGATAGCCACCTCCCCTACTCACAGATCACTGATAGCCACCTCCCCTACTCACAGATCATGGTCATGGATAGCCACCACCACTAACCAAGCCCAAGATAGATTAATCATTGTATTAACAACAAGCCCACTCATAATACTCGTCAGGCACACGTACGAAGAGATTCAAAGCTCCAGCACGCAACACTGGACCCTGCAGCGGTACATGATTATGCGCGAGTACACGGAGCGCAGCCCCATCGCTCCGCCTCTAATCATCATCTGGCACGTGGTGTTTGTGCTGTACGTACTGATCCAACGCTGCCGCGGTCACCGAGTATTCGAAAATGGACCATTCAGTAAGTGTCCAGCGCAGAGTAAATTAGAATAGACCAATACTTTTTGCCCGGTCAAAATTAATTTGAAAAATTGCAGAGCGCAACTATTCAAATAACAAGCAGCGGGAGCGCCAACTAATGCAATGGGAGCACATTCGAGCTGTCGAATTCCTGCGCGGTCAAGACGATCCGAAGCGTCGGCGCAAGTCGGACACGAGGACCATCGTTCGAGCTGGTGGCGTTGGCGGCAACGCTACTAACATGAAGAAGGAGTTGGACTCCGTGCAGGAAGGCCTTGCCGACCTGTTCCGCGATTCAATTCAGCGAAGTTGAAGTCAATGTTAAACGGATTGATAATGTTGAGCGACGCCTTGATGAGCTCACGGAGATGGTGGCCAATCTAGCCAAGTCTATGGGCGAGAAGCACTACGAGGTGAGTGCGTCATCTGCTGCACTAAGACTGTCTTCACCATGTATAACAAAGAGTCTTCAACAGTTTTTAAAGTTGGTGTCTTCCCTTGTGTCTGTGGTAGTGTTCTCGCTAGTGGCGCTTGTGCTGTCTTCACTAGTGGCGCTTGTGCTGTCTTCACTAGTGGCGCTTGTGCTGTCTTCACTAGTGGCGCTTGTGCTGTCTTCACTAGTGGCGCTTGTGGTGTCTTCACTAGTGGCGCTTGTGCTGTCTTCACTAGTGGCGCTTGTGCTGTCTTCACTAGTGGCGCTTGTGGTGTCTTCACTAGTGGCGCTTGTGGTGTCTTCACTAGTGGCGCTTGTGGTGTCTTCACTAGTGGCGCTTGTGGTGTCTTCACTAGTGGCGCTTGTGCTGTCTTCACTAGTGTCTGAGGTGGTGTCTTTACTAGTATCTGAGGTGGTGTCTTCACTAGTATCTGAGGCGGTGTCTTCACTAGTATCTGAGGTGGTGTCTTCACTAGTATCTGAGGTGGTGTCTTCACTAGTATCTGAGGTGGTGTCTTCACTAGTGTCTAAGGTTGTGTCTTAGCTGGTATCTTGATGTTTTATTATTAAATTAATTGTTTTAGTTTCATTATAGGCTCTAGAAGTGTGCTTTATAGAGCGCAAGGCGTCTCAAACCTCTTGCTTACTGCTCACTCAGATGGTGAGCATAATCCAGCACCAGTACGAGCAGTCGGATGAGCGCACGCGTCGCCAAGCCATGACCCTGAGCGGTGGCTCGCGCGGTCATCCGCGGCTGCAGCAGGCCGCCGCGTTGGACGACGATTTCAGCGTTCATCTGGGCAGCGAGGATTCCACGGAGGAGGAGCAGCGGCCGCGGGTGTGGCTGGGCCGGCTGCAGCACCACCAGCTGGCCAGGCTGGTGCCGTACCAGCTTGACGCGACCAAGGACACTGAAATACCGGATACCTGGCTCAGTTCGGACTGGCCGGACAAGGCCGAGCCTGCCCAAGGTTTCAACGGATTCGACTCGGCCAGAGGCTTCCACAGAGGCTCCTACGCCGGCCGGTAAGACGGGGGCCCTCCGTGAATTCCCCTGCCCAGCTTGGCTTGGAAAGGAAGCTGCCAGTCGACATAAAATCGCTCGTATTTGCCCATTTACTTATAATGATAAAATATGGAAATATCCCACAGATACCTGACCGACGAGGCCGGCCGTCCGCTGAATCCCAGCGGCAAGCCTGGCGCCCCGGCTCGCAACCGGCTGCCGCTGTGGGGCCCCAACCACTGCCTGCACCTGGCAGTCACTCGCTGGCGCCGGGACGACCGGCAGAACATCGCCAAGAAGGCCGGCAGGCCGGTGCTGCAGGTGGCGGCGGTGCTGGACAGGCGAGGCGGCTTGCAGCTGCCCTGGTATCACGTCAAGCACTGCGTGCCTGCCTGCATCGCTGCTACGTCCAGCCTCGCGGCTTCATCATCTGCTTTATCAGCTACTACAAGCAGCGGGCAGCAGTGCGGCCTGCTGAGTCTCGTTCGGGCCTGGCTGCGCGAACGCATCGAAGCTCTGGACGCTGGCCGGCTTGGTGTCAAACGCTTGAGCATCCAGCAGGAGGCGGTGACCGCGGCCGCCTGCAGCACCGTCTACACCGGCCTGCTAGACGACCGCGTGAACGGCGACTGCGCCTGGCTGGAAACCGACCTGATCAACTTGCACGAGCACTTCAACTACAATTTCCAGGACGACGTGCTAACCGAGTGCCTGCGAGAGGCCGGCAGCGGCGAGCGGATCGCCTGGATCGACGTAGCCAATCGGCGGCTGATGAGGCAGTCGCACAACACTTTGTTGCAGCTGGTTGCGCAACAGCACGGGGCCTACTTTTGATTGCAGTTTGCCACTGGCTGTACATTAATTAGACTGCTTTGCTTGCTTGGACAGATGTACGCTCGTATGTGGCGTGAACTAAAACCTGGTTTTATTAAAATTATTTTTGACCAAATATTTGGAGCAGTTCTGCAAATTATCACCGATTTATTATTTGGCCGTTGTAAGCCAGAAAAAAATGCTATCAAGTTATTTTTCTGCGTTCGAAATACCATTATCAACACCAAACTGTGTTATATTATGAAATAGTACAATGCTTATGATGGTGATCTGGTCCGTATTATTATTTAATGTTGTGCGTTAAATTAAAAAAGAGTTATTAAAAATACAAAAGCAGTTTACGTTCAGACAGTATGAATAGAGAATGAACATAAATAAAGCCCAAAGTCTATGATGCCAGCAAAAAATAAAAATATATTTAAATGGCATTGTGATTCCTGTTTACACTTAAACAGGCTCTGCGCGATAAATAAGCCGAGAAAGCAATTAAATTAATTATACTATCAATCCTAATTAGTCCAAGCAGGTGTGGGCGGAGGTACACTAAGTGTAATTTAGGTAGATGTCAATATATTTGTCGGAAGCATAAAGTAACGCTCGAGGTCCAGCAGCGATTGGAGGGGAGGTAATCCTGGATTGTCCAATGATCGGATAGCGATGCTTCTTGAGCCGATCCTTTCAGCGAGACGCCGTAGGGCGGAACTGGGGATATAACTGGGATTTTTGCTTACTGAAGTCGCTAAAGTTTTCTAAAGGCATCGAACAAGACATCGGAGTTTCCTAACTTGCTGTCTTTGATTTCGCGGTTCAGCAATCATCCAGCAGTAAGTTTGATTCACTGGTTTGCTCAACCAGATTTTAACCGTTTTGTTTAACTGAATTAAAAAAATATGATTTTTGTTTTAAAGTGCCGAGCCAAGCGCCTATTTTGTTCCTGGGCGTCTGCCTGCTGCTGCTGCAACTTCTAAATAGTCCGACCGTTAATTGCCAAGCCGATATTCCAGGTAGAGGTCGAAGCATAGATTATCGAATACTAACTTGATCAAATAAATCAATCAGAAAAACGCTTTGCAGACCGGGCCCTGCTGCTAGACCCGGAGGATCGGATGGACAACTCGAAGGTCGATCAGGAAAGCCGACTGCCCGTGCTGGTTGTTGCACCAGACGGCAGCGGCGTCGACGCTGGACTTCGCCGCATTGTGAACGCATTTCGCAAACGGGTGTCGGCATACTTTAACGGGCGGAGCAGCCGGACTGGTAACTACTTTAGCGAGAGAAAGCGACTGTCCGAGTTCATTGGAAAGTGATTGAGCTGGACGGCACTGACTGGCTCCGCTATTTGCCGCTATGCAGCGACTAACCAACGGACAAAGAGATCGGGAGAGGGTGCCCATTCGCGCCCCATTAAGCCCGATAAGTCCATAAACTTTTTGAACAAGATATACCATAATAAATAATTGGGAAATATGGTACACTAGTACTTGCTTTCCCTTGACGTAACTGAAATCCCTAATTGGCAACGAAAATGTTTTTGTTTTATCGCTTCGCTTCTCAAATTTCAAGCCTCAGCAGTTGTACACAGCTCTCGGATGCGCCGAGATGCATCGACCAGGATGTATCGGATGCAAATCTAGTAGATGTGTGTTATTTTCAATATTTTTTATTGTCATAAGAAAATTCGTGCTCCAAAGAAATTTTTCCAGGGCAAAAAAAACTTAGGTACCTAAAATTAAATGAACGTACTTTTGGTACAAGCCTTTAAACTAAAAAACCGCTAATGGGCCGATTCATACTAGTGAAAGCTGAGAAGAACTTGGACTGCAGCAGAATGCGTACAATTATGAGGCTGAAAAGCAAAAAAAAATAAAACAGCTTTCTCTTTTTGTCGCCGAGACACTTCGCAACTTGATTAGACCACTCCCATTAACTTACACCGACACTGCACGTACAGCCGCTATTTATATCAATTTATATAGTTTAGGTACGCATCGCTCGCTACACACAGAAAGGGTTTGGTATTTTTACTATTATGTTTCAGCCTCTTGAATAGCTGGAGAGCAAGGTGTGGAGATATTCTGCCTTGCAAGTGTAACAGACGGTGCAGGGAATGAGAGTAGCGAGAGAAAAAGCATTGTCGCATCAAGATGGAGGGTCGCCCTAGACAGACGGAAAGATACGCGCAGCTGTTTCATAAATATAGGGCGAGCCGATTCAGTTGCGAAGCTCAGTGAGGAGCAACAGTTTTTTAAGAGCCAAAAGCGCGCTAGTGGACAGACAGGCCATGAATCTCAGCGAGCCCAGACTCAGCTTCGAATACCGGGTCTCGAAGAAGATCGCCGAGCTAACCCAGGTTGTTCACATGCTGTTCAAACGACAGCACGAGCGCGAATGCGAGCTAAGCGCTGTGCGGTCTGCCTACGAGCAGGAGCTTCAGGTTGTCCGGCGGGACGCCGCGGAACGTCTAGAAGCCCAGGAGCTGCTGGCGCGCGACAGAGACGAAGCCGCCAAACGTCTGGACGAAGAGCTGACGCAACGGCGGCGCGAGTTCGATGAGCAGCGAACCAAACTGGAACGAAAGCTGGCTGACAGGGAGGCGCAGCTTGCCCGACTGCGGGAGAGTCGCGATCAGATGAAGCGGCTGCTGGAAGAGGCTGGCCGCGAGATTGACAGCTTGCGCAGTAGCGTCACCCTAGAATTGTCGGAGAAAGGCGAACGCAGCCGCCTAATTGAGGAAGAGAATGCGGGATTGCGGGAGAAGCTGGCAAAGCTGTCCTACAAGCTGACTGAACGCGAGCGAGTCACAGACGAGCTGAACAAAGAGCTGGACTCAGCCAAGAAGCGCGCGGCCAAGTGGAACAAAGAATGCACTGAGCTGCAGGCCTACGCTGAGGAGCAGGCCAAGGCGGCCGAGGCGCTCAGACTGAAGAACAAGCAGATTGAGAACGAGCTGAGAACGATGAAACGGGACGCTAGCAGGCGGCTGTCTGAGGGACTTGTTCAGCCGTTGGGTGCGCGAGGGGACAGATCAGTACAGATTACTCAGGTAGCTGTTTGTTTTTTTCCCAATAACTAAAAATAGATGTTTTAAAATGGCACTTGACTCTGGGATTTTCGAAGCAAACGCAAAAATTACAGAAGGAACATCAGTTAGAAGAGGAGTGCGAGCGCCTACAGCGTGAGCTGACCAAGTACAAACTTGAGCTGGCCAACCGGGATCTGAATCTCAACCGGGTCTTTAACGAGCAGTCCCCGATCATTGTGGACCTCAAAGCCGGCCGTATCGCAGCGGCGGCACAGTCGGGCCCGCAGACGCCGATGTCAAGGGACAGCGCGGCGAGGCATTCAGATCGGCTGGACTAGCCAGGGACAAGACTTTTCACTACGTTGTGAGCCAGGACTACGAGGAGCCTCCGACGCAGGTGATGGACAGATGCGGCTCCAGTAGTTGCTCAATCTGACCATAAGGAGCTTTAAATCTTGATCGCCATTGCTGGAATCTCATTCCACTATTTTCTTTAGTAAACCTGTTTATTGTGAATATCGATTTCAGCAATGGCGATCAGTGATCTGGGTATGATAATGATTCTCTGTCTCGTCATGATAATCAAGTTTCTTTATCGAGATCAATTAGATTACACTTGACGCATCTCCTCCAGATGAGGCGGCAACGAACAGTATTCCTGGAAGCCTCGCTCAGGCAGGCTGGAAGACAACAGCAACAGCAGCAGCAGCAGCAACAGCAGCGACAGCATCAAGAAGCCGTGTCAGCGGGGCAGTTGCTGAGAAAACCGCAGCCTCCGAAAAGGAATGAGCTGGTGATGCTGGACAAAGGGAACTACTGACCTCCAGCCATTAATGTACGATAAATGTAGCCAGTACGAGTACAGCTATTTACTTCGAATTTACTTAACTTTTGAAACAATACGATTAAATCGGCTAATGAGGAGAGAACCAATGAAAAAAACTGAACGAGTACTTTACGGCATGGACCGACAATAAGCTAAGCTGAACAGTGCCCAGAATCTCTTTACTGCTTATTCATGCATAGGCGGAGAAGAGCTTTGCAGATGTATTTCGGACAGGAAATCTCCAGCCTAGATACTTCAGCCTCAAGTGAGGGTAAGCCGGATGAAGCTACCTTGGTTGAAATCTGCGTCAACTTTATCTTCTTCTCAGCGCTGCTCAAGAGGTTGCAAATGGAATGGCTCTCATAAATCTTAGTCTGAATCTTAATCTTGAGCTTTACGCCAAATTATTCTCGAATAACAAATCTTCTGAGCAGGTGTTTCACTGCCAAATCAATAGCAAGCGTATTGTTTGAGACGGAGCACTTCAACTGAGCAGCTGCAAACCAACTGCCAATTAAAAGATCTCATTAGTTAATTAGCTGGAATCCGAATTGTCGAGACCAGGCTGGAGTGATGTCAACACTCGAATTGTCCCTTTCATATCACATTTACTATAATAGGACTAAGACAAAAAACGCCCAAAAACCATTACACGAGTGGGATAAATCGCGCGTTATTTCTACTTTAGCTTTTGGAAATGGCAGCTATCCTAAGGATCCACCAATAGAAGGGATAGTGGCGTACCATGAGGATCTGGAAGGGATACTGGCGTATCCCGAGGATCTGGAAGGGATAGTGGCGTATCCTGAGGATCTGGAAGGAATAGTGGCGTATCCTGAAGATCTGGAAGGAATAGTGGCGTACCATGAGGATTTGGAAGGGATAGTGGTGCATCCTAAGGATCTGGAAGGGAGAGTGGCGTACCATGAGGATTTGGAAGGGATAGTGGCGTACCATGAGGATCTGGAAAGGATAGTGGCGTACCCTGAGGATCTGGAAGGGATAGTGGCGTATGCTGAGGATCTGGAAGGGATAGTGGCGTACCATGAGGATCTGGAAGGGAGAGTGGCTTACCCTGAGGATCTGGAAGGGATAGTGGCGTATCCTGAGGATCTGGAAGGGATAGTGGCGTATCCTGAGGATCTGGAAGGGATAGTGGCGTACCATGAGGATCTGGAAGGGATAGGGGTGCATCCTAAGGATCTGGAAGGGAGAGTGGCGTACCATGAGGATTTGGAAGGGATAGTGGCGTATCCTGAGGATCTGGAAGGGATAGTGGCGTACCATGAGGATCTGGAAGGAATAGTGGCGCATCCCGAGGATCTGGAAGGGACAGTGGCGTACCATGAGGATCTGGAAGGGATAGTGGTGCATCCTAAGGATCTGGAAGGGAGAGTGGCGTACCATGAGGATCTGGAAGGGATACTGGCGTATCCCGAGGATCTGGAAGGGATAGTGGCGTATCCTGAGGATCTGGAAGGAATAGTGGCGTATCCTGAAGATCTGGAAGGAATAGTGGCGTACCATGAGGATTTGGAAGGGATAGTGGTGCATCCTAAGGATCTGGAAGGGAGAGTGGCGTACCATGAGGATTTGGAAGGGATAGTGGCGTACCATGAGGATCTGGAAAGGATAGTGGCGTACCCTGAGGATCTGGAAGGGATAGTGGCGTATGCTGAGGATCTGGAAGGGATAGTGGCGTACCATGAGGATCTGGAAGGGAGAGTGGCTTACCCTGAGGATCTGGAAGGGATAGTGGCGTATCCTGAGGATCTGGAAGGGATAGTGGCGTATCCTGAGGATCTGGAAGGGATAGTGGCGTACCATGAGGATCTGGAAGGGATAGGGGTGCATCCTAAGGATCTGGAAGGGAGAGTGGCGTACCATGAGGATTTGGAAGGGATAGTGGCGTATCCTGAGGATCTGGAAGGGATAGTGGCGTACCATGAGGATCTGGAAGGAATAGTGGCGCATCCCGAGGATCTGGAAGGGACAGTGGCGTACCATGAGGATCTGGAAGGGATAGTGGTGCATCCTAAGGATCTGGAAGGGAGAGTGGCGTACCATGAGGATCTGGAAGGGATACTGGCGTATCCCGAGGATCTGGAAGGGATAGTGGCGTATCCTGAGGATCTGGAAGGGATAGTGGCGTATCCTGAGGATCTGGAAGGGATAGTGGCGTACCATGAGGATCTGGAAGGGATAGTGGTGCATCCTAAGGATCTGGAAGGGAGAGTGGCGTACCATGAGGATCTGGAAGGGATAGTGGCGTATCCCGAGGATCTGGAAGGGATAGTGAGTGGTGCATCCTAAGGATCTGGAAGGGAGAGTGGCGTACCATGAGGATCTGGAAGGGATAGTGGCGTATCCCGAGGATCTGGAAGGGATAGTGGCGTATCCTGAGGATCTGGAAGGGATAGTGGCGTACCATGAGGATCTGGAAGGGATAGTGGCGTACCATGAGGATCTGGAAGGGAGAGTGGCTTACCCTGAGGATCTGGAAGGGATAGTGGCGTATCCTGAGGATCTGGAAGGGATAGTAGCGTATCCTGAGGATCTGGAAGGGATAGTGGCGCATCCCGAGGATCTGGAAGGGATAGTGGCGTATCCTGAGGATCTGGAAGGGATAGTGGCTTACCCTGAGGATCTGGAAGGGATAGTGGCGTATCCTGAGGAGCTAAAATAGGCAGTAAAGTATCCCGAGAATTATGAATTATTGGGAGATGTTGTGGGCAGAGGACCTAATCTGTAGAGTTCATTGCACGAAAATCACATACGAGTAATTTTTTGCTAAACCAATACAATACTTTTAAGAGTTTTCTAGAGCAAATGTTTTTATATGTGTAAAAATAAAACGCTTCAACCAGCTTCAATATAACAATTTATGCCATAAAAGATGCTGACTTTAGAGATCGTCCAGTGCCAACAAATAATAAATAATAATAATTAAATTAAGATTCCTGTGTGTATTTCCAAATTTGGTTGCCGTGCACAAAGCAAAGCGCTGGCCAGGTGCACGAGTGAAGTAAATTGAATCCTACCTAAAATCCTAATAAAGCGAAATATTTGAATACTTGGTTTCGCCCATAAGCTATTCGCTCCTACACGTTTAAAGTGATGTAACTGTAGAGCTATATAAGTGGAACAGAAAATTGTTAGAACAGAGCTGGCCTCAGTTAATATGGGAAATATTGAGCAGAGCTGACGGCTCTGGCGAAAATGCGCAAATTCATGCAGTTAAAATTAAACAGACAATGCCTTAAAAATATACGAATTATGAGACAAAAAGCAATACATAGATGTACGTGGCATGGATAGTGCTTTCTGACGCAGTCAATACTAGCAAAGTAGTGCAAAATGAGAAAATAAAGGCGGTCTGAGATTTGGTTTGGATCTGAGCCTGTCACTCTGACATGGACCCCCCGGATTCCCTCTGTCCCGGACACGGCCACTCTGACATGGACCCCCCTGGATTCCCTCTGTCCCGGACACGGCCACTCTGACATGGACCCCCCTGGATTCCCTCTGTCCCGGACACGGCCACTCTGACATGGACCCCCATGGATTCCCTCTGTCCCGGACACTGTCACTCTGACATGGACCCCCTGGATTCCCTCTGTCCCGGACACGGCCACTCTGACATGGACCCCCCTGGATTCCCTCTGTCCAGGACACTGTCACTCTGACATGGACCCCCATGGATTCCCTCTGTCCCGGACACTGCCACTCTGACATGGACCCCCGCATTCCCTCTGTCCGGGAAACTGTCACTCTGACATGGACCCCCTGGATTCCCTCTGTCCCGGACACTGTCACTCTGACATGGACCCCCTGGATTCCCTCTGTCCCGGACACTGTCACTCTGACATGGACCCCCTGGATTCCCTCTGTCCCGGACACTGTCACTCTGACATGGACCCCCCTGGATTCCCTCTGTCCCGGACACTGTCACTCTGACATGGACCCCCTGGATTCCCTCTGTCCCGGACACTGTCACTCTGACATGGACCCCCCTGGATTCCCTCTGTCCCGGACACTGTCACTCTGACATGGACCCCCTGGATTCCCTCTGTCCCGGACACTGTCACTCTGACATGGACCCCCTGGATTCCCTCTGTCCGGGACACTGCCACTCTGACATGGACCCCAATGGATTCCCTCTGTCCGACATAAGAATATGTAAAAAGCAGAACACACAATGAAAAGAGGCGTTGAGTCCGGATAAAATATCTATCACAACAACAGAGGCATGAAAAACTCTTCTTTTAAAACCGGAGTACCAGCAACAGCAAGCGCACAAAGCGTTTTTCACGGCTATACTAAAAGAAACAAAATGGTCACTCAAAACCAATTAAAAAAAGTCAGAATAGAAATAAATAAAAATAGAAAAATAATGTAATATAAGTTAAATATGACGAACAAACGCAAATTATTGATTGAAAAGGAATGGTTTGGAGTAACAGTTTCAGTGGAACCAATTTTCTATGTGCGCCGAAAACATGGAAAAATATAAGCCGTGGCGAGATTAGCGCCGCCATCACGGAATAAATTATTTTAGTCAGGGTACAGTGTCCAAAAGTACATTCAGACGTATGCCGAATCTGCACAAAGTCAACGCATACAATACGAGCTAGTCCCTATTTAGGAGCGCATATGGACATCCTACAACAGCATTAATTAGAAGGCCTAATGTTGACTAGAGGCTCTGCCATGCTTTATAACTTAAGAAAAATTCATGAAAACTTTTAACTGTCGCAGATTCTCTTAAGCTATACACATTTGTGTGGCGGGACTTTTGACCACTCGGATAATCTGACTTGATTGGTGAACTAGTCAGAAGAATCTTTGAGCTAGTGACGGGCCAGTCTGAGGAGGGTCTGAGCGGTTAGGCGGGACAGTCTGAGGAGGGTTTGAGCTAGTGACGGGCCAGTCTGAGGAGGGTCTGAGCGGTTAGGCGGGACAGTCTGAGGAGGGTTTGAGCGGGGGACGGGCCAGTCTGAGGAGGGTCTGAGCTATTGACGGGCCAGTCTGAGCAGGGTCTGAGCTAGTGACGGGCCAGTCTGAGGAGGGTCTGAGCGGTTAGGCGGGACAGACTGAGGAGGGTCTGAGCGGTTAGGCGGGACAGTCTGAGGAGGGTCTGAGCTAGTGACGGGCCAGTCTGAGGAGGGTCTGAGCTAGTGACGGGCCAGTCTGAGGAGGGTCTGAGCTAGTGACGGGCCAGTCTGAGGAGGGTCTGAGCTAGTGACGGGCCAGTCTGAGGAGGGTCTGAGCGGTTAGGCGGGACAGACTGAGGAGGGTCTGAGCGGTTAGGCGGGACAGTCTGAGGAGGGTCTGAGCTAGTGACGGGCCAGTCTGAGGAGGGTCTGAGCTAGTGACGGGCCAGTCTGAGGAGGGTCTGAGCGGTTAGGCGGGACAGACTGAGGAGGGTCTGAGCTAGTGACGGGCCAGTCTGAGGAGGGTCTGAGCTAGTGACGGGCCAGTCTGAGGAGGGTCTGAGCGGTTAGGCGGGACAGCCCGTCAGTTAGTCCGACAGGAGTTGTGGATCTGAGGCTCGGGGATGGAGGCGTTTTAGTATGAAATTCTGGCTGGCCAATCTGATTGAGCAGGCTACAGAGGTGCAGGGCAGAACTGGCTAAGAAACCAACAGAATGGCAAGTAGGCAAACAATAAATAACTAAGGAAACACGAGCAAGTCGGCTATTATAAAACAAATCTATTAGGCAACCAAGCGCAGTCAATAATGCCTCATTTGTTTCCGATTAGTTAAATGGTAAGACGTTAAAATTATAAGACGAAAAACACTAATGCAATTGGAACTTCAAAGAAGAGATGGCGGAGAAAACAGACTAAAATAAAATTAGCAATCAAACAAACCGCAAGTGAATGCTATACTATAGAGTAATAGGCAATGCGATAAACAGATAAAATGGCACACAATATGCTTAAAACTATTTTACAAAAAGGCAGCCAATTAGTACGCAGCAATCTAAAAGAAAATAAAGCTGCACTAACACTTCACTTGACTTTTTCGCCACGCATGCAGACTGCCCTAAGCGAGATTGAACAAAAATAAACACTAGCAAGGAAAAAAAGGTGAAATCGAGTTGACGAAGCAGCGCCTCAAAGTCCGGCATTTTTCGGAATTATTAATCTTAGCGAGCAGGTCACATGACTAAAACTGATTGGCGCTGAATGAGCAGGCCGAGAGAAACAATTATGAGACAGTCAACACAATGTAGAGCTAAAATAAGATTAAAAAGTTAATAGGAAATCGTCAGCCGGGCAGGTCTCAACTAACTGGCGGCAAAGCCACGCCGCCGCCGCCATCCTGAGCGGTGCCCACGCGGGCCTTGCAGATGTAGAGCTGGAGCAGGCGCCGCTTTGTACTGCTCATGTCCTTGAGATGCAGCAGCAGCCCCTCGCCGACCTTCATGTACATCTGCACGAGACAAAAGATGGCGGCTTTGCGTATCTGAGACTCGGCGTGGTCGCAGCAGCGGACAAGACCGGGACAGAGGTCCGGCAGTGCGGCTTCAACGGCCAATGGCTCGCACTCTTGAACAACTCGCATCTGCATCTTGACAGCGGCCAGGGCTAGGCCGGGGTCGGAGCCGGACACCAGCGGGGTGAGCACGCGCAGGCACACGTCGCCGGGCAGGTGGGCCGCCACGTGTTTGGCGCAATCTTCGGCGGCTTTGGCCACGGTTTTGTCGGCGTCTCGGTGGGCTTCGAGAATTTTTAATAGCGTCAACTCAGTGTAGTTGGCTAAGCGGCGCGGCTGGGCGCGGATCAGCTCCTGCAGCACCGTCAGCGCCAGGGCGCGGATGTCCGCCTGCGCAGTGTTGGGGGGAGTGCAGGGTCTCTTTAAAACCAGATCTAGACTGATATTTTAGATGAAAAGTGATCGTCTAAATTTTGGTGCAACCCATTATTTTTTGCGCCATAGCCATCTATGCCAGCTTTAACCAACCGTATGCAGCTGCGGGAGGCAGCGGAGCTTTGGGAGAGGCGGCGGATGTTTGGGCGAGGCAGCGGAGCTTGGGGGGGCAGCGGAGGTTTAGGGGAGGCGGCAGACCTTTGGGAAAGGCAGCGGATGTTCGGGGGAGGAAGCGGATGTTTGGGGGAGGCAGCGGATGTTTGGGGGAGGCAGCGGATGTTCGGGGGAGGAAGCGGATGTTTGGGGGAGGCAGCGGATGTTTGGGGGAGGCAGCGGATGTTTGGGGGAGGCAGCGGATGTTTAGGGGAGGCGGCAGACCTTTGGGAAAGGCAGCGGATGTTCGGGGGAGGAAGCGGATGTTTGGGGGAGGCAGCGGATGTTTGGGGGAGGCAGCGGATGTTCGGGTGAGGAAGCGGATGTTTGGGGGAGGCAGCGGATGTTTGGGGGAGGCAGCGGATGTTTGGGGGAGGCAGCGGATGTTTGGGGGAGGCAGCGGATGTTTGGGGAGGCAGTGGATGTTTGGGGAGGCAGCGGATGTTTGGGGAGGCAGCGGATGTTTGGGGAGGCAGCGGATGTTTGGGGAGGCAGCGGATGTTTGGGGAGGCAGCGGATGTTTGGGGAGGCAGCGGATGTTTGGGGAGGCAGCGGATGTTTGGGGGAGGCAGCGGATGTTTGGGGAGGCAGTGGATGTTTGGGGAGGCAGCGGATGTTTGGGGGAGGCAGCGGATGTTTGGGGAGGCAGCGGATGTTTGGGGGAGGCAGCGGAGGCTAATTATAGGTAGAGGTTAGTGGGACAGACGAGCTAGCGGGAGGCAAGCAGCATAGCGTAGATTTAACGGAGACACCATGTAAACCAATAAATCGTAAAAGATACGCAGAACAAAAGGCCGGCAAACCTCATTATCGCCCAATGTTTCCAGCAGTATTAGCAGTACAGTTTTGAAGTGCTCGTCCCAGCTATCTACGGAGTTTTCTCGGACCATGCGAACCAGTCGTTGCATTGAATTCATCCGCTGTTCGTGCCTGTGCAAACCAAACAGTAGAATGTCTACTGATAGTAGTATATTCCTAATAATGAAAGATGCAATCACACAACTAGTTTACCGTTGATTGTGATTTGACAGCTCCTTGAGAATGCCAGTCACGGCGTCGTCCGAGGACAGCTCTGCAATATTGTACAGCGGGCCAGGAATTGGCTTCGATACTGAATTATTGAAGCCTCGAGTTCAATTCAAATTTTACCATCGATATCGTCGTCCTCATCGTCCAGCAGTTCGTCGTCGAATTCTTCAAAGTCCGGCTGACCCAACGCTTGTTGCTGCTGAGGCTGATAAGTCGGCATCGGCTGTTGCTGCTTCTGCTGTACAGGCTGAAAGCGGGACGGAGTTGACGCCGCCTCTGGTGCAGCAGTCAGCGGCTGCGGCATCGCCGAGTTGGGGACCCGGCCATTCGCTAGCTGTGCAGCGGGCCTGCTAACCGGCTGATGAACTGATGCAGAAGGAGCGGCAGCGGCATCGGCCGAGTTTTCGTCTGCCGCGTCTTCGTTGTCAGCTGCCGCCGTCTGGTTGAACGATTGAAGATTCAGCGCCGCCCGGCGGATGCTGCTGCGCAAATCGGCTGTACCGCTGGCACCGCCGATAGCGTCCGCGGGAGCAGCCGTTCTAGCTCGGGAAATGGATGCCGCAGCTGTGATTGCTGAACTTGCTGATGGCTGGGAGGCGCTCGGCGTCGCGATCTGCCGCTGCTTCTGAGGAGTCTCCGCCGGCGCGGGAAGATTCGTCCTAGTTTTATTTTAAATACGTAGGGGAAATGAGTTGCGAGATTCTGTCTGCACTACTCACTGACCGCTTGTAATCAGTAGTAAGAACGAAAAGTTAAAATATGTCATGCAGCTAGAAAACTAAATCGCACAGGCAATACATAAAAATGAAAATTCTAAACAGCTCCGTGATCTTCTGAAGTGAAAGCAAAATACGATTATTTCATCAATTAAAGATCGCATCTATGAAAATTCGTACATAATGGCACCAGACTTTGCCTGCATTCGAATAAAACACAAGTCAATAACTAGGCAATAAATTGGCTACCTAAGCTGACCAATCAGCAAGCGTCGATTGAGACGGGGCGACGCGCGATTATAAGGCGCTGATAATGCAGCCAGAGAGGCTGGGCCAGCTCTGGCGCTGAATACCGGATAGCAACAACAATCAGTTGAATTAAGGCTTAGGTTGGCTTTATTAGGTGCTCTGCGTTTTACACACTGCATAGGAACTTACCTTTTTTACAGCATAAAATAGCTAACCCCACTATCCTTAGCACCCCAAAGTCCCACCCCACTATCCTTAGCACCCAAAAGTCCCACCCCACTATCCTTAGCACCCCAAAGTCCCACCCCACTATCCTTAGCACCCCAAAGTCCAACCCCACTATCCGTAGCACCCCAAAGTCCCACCCCACTATCCGTAGCACCCCAAAGTCCCACCCCACTATCCCTTTAATATCCCAGTCTTGCCCTCATTAAACAATTATCAAGAAAAGCTCACCCAACAGCCGTAGAACCCCTGGCGCCCAGCTGCAGCCGCAGCACATCCGTAGCCCGCTGCTGTATGGTCGGCTGCATCTCTTTGAGCACGGCGCTGAAGCATCCAGGATTCAAATCGAAGAGCGCGGCCAGCACAGCCTGCGACAACCGGCGTACATCCGGCGACTTCGGATCCTTGGTCAGGGTGGTCAGCCGGGACAGGGCGATCCGCGCCTCCTGCCCCGGGCCCGGCTGGTCGGACTGGTTGCGCCAGGGCGCCAGGGCGTCGGCCGGCAGCTGGCGGACAACCTGCAGCAGGCACTGCAGCAGGGCCGACTGGACGCGCGGCGAGGGCTGCTGATTCTGATCGATTAGGAAGCGAAGCAGGCACCGCAGCTGCAGCGTTATTGGAAAGGCTCGCTGAACGCGCTCCATGGCGGTCTGAAACCATTTTGTATGGGTGGGGATTGACAAGGTATCTTCACTTTCTCCTATTTTTCCCATACCAACTTCTCTTAGTCTAGCCACAACTTGTGCTCTCAGACTATTCTCATATTCTTTACACACCTTTTCCTAGTCTTCACACATCTTGTCCTTGTCTTCACACAACTTGTACTTGTCTTCACACAACTTGTCCTTGTCTTCACACAACTTTTCCTTGTCTTCAAACACCTTGTCCTAGTCTTCACATACTTTTCCTAGTCTTCACACACCTTGTCCTAGTCTCCACACACCTTGTCTTAGTCTTCACACACCTTGTCTTAGTCTTCACACACCTTGTCCTAGTCTTCAAACACCTTGTCCTAGTCTTCACACACCTTGTCTTAGTCTTCACACACCTTTTCCTAATCTTCAGGCAAACCATCACCTAATCTTCACACACCTTGTCCTAGTCTTCACACACATTGTCCTAGTCTTCACACACCTTGTCTTAGTCTTCAGGCAAACCATCACCTAATATTCACACACCTTGTCCTAGTCTTCACACACCTTGTCCGAGTCTTCACATACTTTGTCCTAGTTTTCACATACCTTGTCCTAGTCTTCACACACCTTGTCCTAGTCTTCACATACTTTTCCTGGTCTATACATACTTTTCCTCAGTCTTCACACACCTTGTCCTAGTCTTCACACACCTTGTCCTAGTCTTCACATACTTTTCCTGGTCTATACATACTTTTCCTAGTCTTCACACACCTTGTCCTAGTCTTCACATACTTTTCCTGGTCTATACATACTTTTCCTAGTCTTCACACACCCAGCTTTTTTCATCCCAGCCACACAAGCTCCCCTATTGCGAGTGTGATTACCTGGAACCGGGCCTGCTGGCTGGCCAAAGTCTCGCTAGCCATGCGGCCAATTAGCCGCACCAGCAGGGTGTAAAGCCAGTCGTGCAGTTCGCCGTGATATCGGGTAACAAAATCGGCCAGAGCGTCCAGAAAGAACTGCATAACCCGGCCGTTGGGCTCGCCAAACATTTTAACAAAAATGTCGCACACCCGGCGCAGCTCCAATTGGTTGAGCGCCGGGCCGCCCTCCTTGGCCAGGTAGCTGCTGAAACTGGCTAGGCCGTCACGGCGGCAGCTCCACTCGGGCGACTGCAGCTGGGCCAGAATCTCGGCTAGGTTCTGGCGGCGCGTGACGGGCGGGTCAAAGGGGGGGGGCTAAATGTACTCGAATTTAGAACGAAGAGATAACGCGTAACCATGGATACTGCATGATTAATTAAACAACTCTTTTAAGGTTTCTGTAAACCATTAAAAAATAGTTAACGTAATGCTTTACGCAATCGAGATGCATGAACAAAAATTTTTTTTCATGGAAGACCGACTGTTCAGGGATGTTCAAGACTGACTGTTTAGGGATGTTCAGGACCGACTGGTCAGGGATTTTCAGGACCAACTGTTCAAGGATGTTCAAGACCGACTGGTCAGGGATGTTCAAGACCGACTGTTCAGGGATGTTCAAGACCGACTGTTCAGGGATGTTCAAGACCGACTGTTCAGGGATGTTCAAGACCGACTGTTCAGGGATGTTCAAGACTGACTGTTCAGGGATGTTCAAGACCGACTGTTCAGGGATGTTCAAGACTCACTGTTCAAGGATGTTCAAGACTGACTGTTCAGGGATGTTCAAGACCGACTGTTCAGGGATGTTCAAGACCGACTGTTCAGGGATGTTCAAGACCGACTGTTCAGGGATGTTCAAGACTGACTGTTCAAGGATGTTCAAGACTGACTGTTCAGGGATGTTCAAGACCGACTGTTCAGGGATGTTCAAGACTGACTGTTCAGGGATGTTCCAGACCGACTGTTCAGGGATGTTTAAGACTGACTGTTCAGGGATGTTCAAGACCGACTGTTCAGGGATGTTCAAGACTGACTGTTCAGAGATGTTCAGGACCGACTGGTCAGGGATGTTCAAGACCGACTGTTTAGGGATGTTCAAGACTGACTGTTCAAGGATGTTCAAGACTGACTGTTCAGGGATGTTCCAGACCGACTGTTCAGGGATGTTTAAGACTGACTGTTCAGGGATGTTCAAGACCGACTGTTCAGGGATGTTCAAGACTGACTGTTCAAGGATGTTCAAGACTGACTGTTCAGGGATGTTCAAGACCGACTGTTCAGGGATGTTCAAGACTGACTGTTCAAGGATGTTCAAGACTGACTGTTCAGGGATGTTCCAGACCGACTGTTCAGAGATGTTTAAGACTGACTGTTCAGGGATGTTCAAGACCGACTGTTCAGGGATGTTCAAGACTGACTGTTCAGAGATGTTCAGGACCGACTGGTCAGGGATGTTCAAGACCGACTGTTTAGGGATGTTCAAGACTGACTGTTCAGGGATGTTCAGGACCGACTGGTCAGGGATTTTCAGGACCAACTGTTCAAGGATGTTCAAGACCGACTGGTCAATGATTTTCAAGACCGACTGTTCAGGGATGTTCAAGACCGACTGTTCAGGGATGTTCAAGACCGACTGTTCAGGGATGTTCAAGACCGACTGTTCAGGGATGTTCAAGACTGACTGTTCAGGGATGTTCAAGACTGACTGTTCAGGGATGTTCAAGACCGACTGTTCAGGGATGTTCAAGACTGACAGTTCAGGGATGTTCAGGACCGACTGGTCAGGGATTTTCAGGACCAACTGTTCAAGGATGTTCAAGACCGACTGGTCAGGGATTTTCAAGACTGACTGTTCAGGGATGTTCAAGACCGACTGTTCAGGGATGTTCCAGACTAACTGTTCAGGGATGTTCAGGACCGACTGGTCAGGGATTTTCAGGACCAACTGTTTAAGGATGTTCAAGACCGACTGGTCAGGGATTTTCAGGACCAACTGTTCAAGGATGTTCAAGACCGACTGGTCAGGGATATTCAAGACTGACTGTTCAGGGATGTTCAAGACCGACTGTTCAGGGATGTTCAAGACCGACTGGTCAGGGATGTTCAAGACCGACTGTTCAGGGATGTTCAAGACTGACTGGTCAGTGATTTTCAAGACCGACTTGTCAGGGATGTTCAAGACCGACTGTTCAGGGATGTTCAAGACCGACTGTTCAGGGATGTTCCAGACTAACTGTTCAGGGATGTTCAGGACCGACTGGTCAGGGATTTTCAGGACCAACTGTTCAAGGATGTTCAAGACCGACTGTTCAGGGATGTTCAAGACCGACTGTTCAGGGATGTTCAAGACCGACTGTTCAGGGATGTTCAAGACCGACTGTTCAGGGATGTTCAAGACTCACTGTTCAGGGATGTTCAGGACCGACTGTTCAGGGATGTTCAAGACTCACTGTTCAGGGATGTTCAGGACCGACTGTTCAGGGATGTTCAAGACTGACTGTTCAGGGATTTTCAAGACCGACTGGTCAGGGATGTTCAAGACCGACTGGTCAGGGATGTTCAAGACCGACTGGTCAGGGATGTTCAAGACCGACTGGTCAGGGATGTTCAAGACCGACTGGTCAGGGATGTTCAAGACCGACTGGTCAGGGATGTTCAAGACCGACTGTTCAAGGATGTTTAAGACTGACTGTTCAGGGATGTTCAAGACCGACTGTTCAGGGATGTTCAAGACCGACTGGTCAGTGATTTTCAAGACCGACTGCTCAGGGATGTTTAAGACCGACTGTTCAGGGATGTTCAAGACCGACTGTTCAGGGATGTTCAAGACTGACTGTTCAGGGATGTTCAAGACCGACTGTTCAGGGATCTTCAAGACCGACTGGTCAGGGATGTTCAAGACCGACTGTTCAGGGATGTTCAAGACCGACTGTTCAGGGATGTTCAAGACCGACTGTTCAGGGATGTTCAAGACTGACTGTTCAGGGATGTTCAGGACCGACTGTTCAGGGATGTTCAAGACCGACTGGTCAGTGATTTTCAAGACCGACTGGTCAGGGATGTTCAAGACCGACTGTTCAGGGATGTTCAAGACTGACTGTTCAGGGATGTTCAAGACTGACTGTTCAGGGATGTTCAAGACCGACTGTTCAGGGATCTTCAAGACCGACTGGTCAGGGATGTTCAAGACCGACTGTTCAGGGATGTTCAAGACCGACTGTTCAGGGATCTTCAAGACCGACTGGTCAGGGATGGTTAAGAGTGATTCTTCCGATTAGGTGTCGGCGAATTATGGCTGCAGTTGGAGAAGTGCTAAAGTCCAAGTTAGCTGTAGATTTTTCTTCATCAAAAAAGGTTTTTTAGAACTTAAAATTTTTAAAGAAAAAACTAACTGCCGGCCATCACCTTTTTCTCCGTTTTGGCTAGATTTATAATTTGAATTTGAGATACAGAAAGAGTTAAAAAGCATAATTTTCTGTGCTTCTCAAATAAACAAAGGTGCAATCTAGTAAAGGTGCGGTGAAGCTAAAAAAACATTCCAAATTGTTTGCTAACACGAGGGAAACTTGTTACTAAATTTCTGTATTTTAACGTAGGCTACTTTAGTTAGTAATATAGGGTTATAGCAGATCTACTTAATGTACTACTAACAGTATAAGTATACTAATAAATAAAACAATACAAAGGTGGTCTGAAACAACAAATGAGTTTCGTGCAAAAAAATTGGCATTAAATATCAGCTAAGTAAATGAAAAATGAAGCTAAAAATCAAACACCAGGGCACTAAAAAATAGAAAAAATTAATGAAATTTTTGGCTTACCCAACTACCAATAATACTACTTACGGAGTAAAAGCACGTCGGCAGTCAAAATAAGACAACAAAGAGCAGGCCACAACAACTAGTGACAATTTACATACACACACATATATGTATACACAGTAGCTTGGTTTCATTACTATTTGCACTTTACCTTGCTGATTCGGGCTACAAATCTGCGTCCGGTGTAGCAGCTCTGCGATTTGTTGGCATTTCATAATTGCTAAATATGGTAATAGCGAGATTTGCTACTTTAAGTAGGCAAGTTGGAATTTTTTGCGCAGCGCTCACCGTGAACGACTTGAAGGAAGCGTCTGAGCACACGGACGACGTCTCGCTGGCGTCGTCACCGTCGCCAGCCTGCCGACGCTGCTGCAGCTTGAACTGTAGCGCCTCGGCCAGAGCTGACTGAGCGGCGGCCTGCTGCTGCTGCTGCTGCCGACGGCCGCGGAATGAGCTGCGAGCCGACACCGAGCTGCCGCCGCCCTGTGCCTTGCGATGACCGGCGCAGATAGTTTGAGGAGGTCGAGCCGCCTGGCGCCGGCGTCGACGAGTTGGTCGGCACTGGAATGCCCGACCGGGGCGGCGAGGAGCCGCGGCTGGACGCCTGCAGGCGTGGTGTTCATGGAACAGTTTCATAATGGGATTGTCGCTTCATATATACTTCTGGCGAGGTACTTCAGCTAGTGAGACTGGCAGATCCGCATCTGGGATCTCATCCTGCACTCAGTGAGACTGGCAGATCCGCATCTGGGATCTCATCCTGTACCCAGTAAGACTGGCAGATCCGCATCTGGGATCTCATCCTGCACTCAGTGAGACTGGCAGATCCGCATCTGGGATCTCATCCTGCACCCAGTGAGACTGGCAGATCTGCATCTGGGATCTCATCCTGCACTCAGTGAGACTGGCAGATCCGCATCTGGGATCTCATCCTGCACCCAGTGAGACTGGCAGATCCGCATCTGGGATCTCTGGGACACAGGAGTATACTGTGGGGATGAAAACAGCTCCAATTATCGTTTCACCTGCGATCTGGGACCGCCGATGCCGCTGCGGCCTCCGCGAGGCGGCGAAGCGCCGCGACTTGCCGGCGTCGATTGCGGCGCCCTAGCTGCTGAGGCGGAGGCGCCAGGCGCCGCCGGGGCGGGCATGTCGGAGGGCCGGACCCGTTCGATAGCGGCTCGAGTACGCGAGTCGCAGGCATTCAACACGCTCGCCGCCTGAGCCCAGAACTGCCGGCCAAACTGCCAGAAGGCCCGGCGGCCGTTCGACCTGGCCTCCTGATCGGCGTCGGTCATACAGCGGCGCAGCCAATCCAGCAGGCCGGGCAGCTGGCGTTCGAGCGCGTGAGCCGGCCAGCGGGCCAGAACCTGCGCGCGGGATAAAAGTGGGGAATTTGATTAAAACTACTAGAGGACCCAATGCTGAACAAGTACTCGACATAATTCAAACGAGAGTAATCGACTTAAATAAATTGAACTATTCGATTATTACTACTACACACTAAACACACTACTATTTGAGTAGCAAAAGTAGCAAGTTTTTCTTCAGTGCTGCAAATCTAACACTTTCAATAAAAAAGTGACTAAATAATCACCTGTTCGGCGAGAAGCTCAGCTGCGCAACGTCTCTGAACGGCTGATTTGGCTTGGCCAAGAGCCAGAAGGCTGGGCAATAGGCGATGACTCTGGGTGTGCCGCAGCAGTAGGGAAGCGCAAACCTGGATAAACCGGCAATAGAACAGAAGTAAGTTTCAGCGGTATTATTTATTTACTTTTTTAAGTAAGACAAAAAACTTTCTTTTTTTAGCCTGGAGAAGAAAAGTGACAATTGCCACTCGTACGTCGCTTTTTTGCGCAGTAAAGCGCTAGACACACGCTATGTTTTTTCAAACGCCTTCAAGCTAATACAACTGCGCAATGAGAGCTTAATGGTGTTCATTTGCGTATAAATATGCAATAATAATTCCAAACAATTCATCAATGCAATAGTTACTTTACAGTTAAATTAAGTTGCAACCCTATACGAACTGTGAACGCATTATAGAGCGAGTCACACTAAAGGCCGGTCACAATAATTAGGGTAATACGACGAAGACAACTATAGGAATCGCCTTTAAATAATCTATGGGAATCGCCTTTAAATAATCTATGGGAATCGCCTTTAAATAATCTATAAGAATCCGTTTAAATAATCTATGGGAATCCCCTCTAAATAATCTATGGGAATCGCCTTTAAATAATCTATAAGAATCCGTTTAAATAATCTATGGGAATCCCCTCTAAATAATCTATGGGAATCCCCTTTATAAATAATCTATGGGAATCCCCTTTATAAATAATCTATGGGAATCCCCTTTATAAATTATCTATGGGAATCCCCTTTATAAATTATCTATGGGAATCCCCTCTAAATAGTCAATGGGATTCGCCTTTAAATAGTCGATGGGAATCGGCCTTAAATAGTCTATGGGTATCGCCTTCAAATAGTCTATGGAAATCCCCGCTAAATAATCTATGGGAATCCCCTCTAAATAATCTATGGGAATCGCCTTTCAATAATCTATGGGAATCGCCTTTAAATAACATATGGAAAAGGTATTTTAAATGAGCATTAAATTTAAATCACACAACCATTAACCCACATAGAAAGAGTGCTGGACACGCAAAACTACTTACAATCAATACTCTGGGCCCCCTTATCTCAGTCTTTTTTCTGCTTGCTTGCAAAACCCAGAAAAAAGTTTACGCAGTAAGAAACAAATTTAGCAATTTTGTTTGTTTTTAAGTTAAGATTAGCTTAAGTTTCAAAGTTTTTACGGGGCTAAGTGACTTTTCCGTCGCGAACAAAATGCGTCAGTGAACTATTCTATTTAATAATTCTACTCTGAGACTGAACGGTTAGAAAGATGTTGAAAATTCATGTCTGGATTAATTCAGATATCCAAACCGAAGATTTCGTATTTATGATATTCACATATCATAAATAGCGGAAAAACAGCTCGCTTACCATGCCGCAAGTGGCCACAATTTTGGCACTGTTGCCTAACAGCGCTAACAACGGCTCCATGATTGGTTCGGCAAACTGATCTAGCCGGTTGCCAAGGCAACTAGCCAAATGAGCGATGGTGATGCAGGCCTCGCGGACAACTTGAGACCGCAGGTCGGCAATGCAGCCGCGGAACGGGATGGCCAGGGAGCGCAGGGTGGGTAGGAAATCTTCGAACTCGGGACCGCCGGCTAGCAGCAGAGAGCGCAGCTGCTTCATAGCGTCGACGCGTTTCTCCCAGTCCTCGGAGGCGCTGGCGGTCAGGGTGTCGCGAATCCGGTTTAGACACTCCACGGCGTCTCGGTTGCTGTATACCTGCATTGAGGGAGGGGAAGCTGCTTAGTAATTCAATGATAGTAAACATGAGAGGAAGTGGCACAGAAAAGCACCCTTGAGTAAAAGCTTCAATTTACGGAAGGAAGCCCTAAATAAGAGAAATGCACAGAAAAATAACACTGAAGGAGCGGAACCACAGAGGGAACCCTAAAGAGCGGAACCACAGAGGGAACCCTAAAGAGCGGAACCTCAGAGGGAACCCTAGAGGAGCGGAACCACAGAGGGAAACACAGAGGGAACCCTAGAGGAGCGAAAGCAAAGACAGACGGAACCTATACTTTAGCTACAAAGAGAAGCACAGAAGAGCATTTCCACAAAAGACCAAAAACAGTCAACAAAAATCAAAAACGTACATTCACTTTCGGAACCAGTTCAAATGCCGCTAGGAATCCCTCTTCATCAATGGAACCGGCACCTGCAGAGATTTTAAATTGCATCGAGGTTAAGTATTTAAAACAATCGAATAAATAAATACATTGTTTTACTAACATCGAACAATTCTGACTAAGCGCGATTTCTTACAAAAGAGATTTACACTGACTTAACGAATAAAAGTAGAAAACACAGACGCATTCTGTTACAGCAACAAATATTATTTTGCAGAAATAGTTTTATAAATATAATAGATTTTAGTTATCAATAATCATTTAGGCTTTGTACAATAAATAAGCCGTCAATTGCGCAATTAATAATTCTGTCTAAACATCAATGGCAGTCAGTTTCTGTCGGTTTCTATTAGCAACATATTCCTATCCAGCCGCTAAAGGCCTATTGCCTAACAAATTCCTAATTTCTGAACACATAAATTTCAGCCGCGCACGCTAGGAAATGTGTGCAATATACTGCGTGCAGTTTAAACATTAACAAGGAATAGGTGTTGGCACTGGTGCAAACATACTCCATATATAAATAATATTAATAGCAGCGAGAGGCTACAGCTTTCCGTACAGAGTAAACAACAAAGATAAATAGCGGAATTGGAAACGTAAAAACAACCACGCTGAGCTGACTCCAACCCGAGGTCACGCCTACGTACTACGTCCTAACAACTAAGGACTGACAGATAAGGAAACGAATTCCTCAGCAACATGTGAATTGAAAGAGTCTGATTCAATCAAAGAAGCCTTTAAGATCTTTTGAACAACTCATTTCCGAGGTTCAAATTGTAGCCAAAATGATTCAATCACTAACGCTAACTAAAAACAAGAATACCTGCAGAGTCAGTTAGTTGCCTAGGCAACGCTGGCGGCCTGGTCGTTAGACCAAAACTACTAACAACGTCGTCCACTGCGGCAACTGTGGCCCGCTTGGAAGCTGCGTTTTTTAAAAATACATCAATACTCAATGATTGGTCTCAAACAACAAGCACTTTGACTTAGCCTAGCACTCTCGCCTAGCTAGCTATACCATCAAATAATTAGTAAAAAAGTGTTAAAAACTATGTTAATTATGCGGCCTGTATTAGTAAACGCATATCGGGAATATAATAACAAACTGCTAGAGGTAAAAATGCAAATAGAAAGGCAAGCAAAACGAAGCTCTACAATGCTGAATGAATAATTAATAGGCTTTGATGAGAAAATCGGATTATCTGGGTTGGCAAAATCGATGCAATACGAAGCGCGACAGGCAAACACAGGAGAAACAAGCAAAAAAAAAATAAGGCGTCACAAAATACTGACAAAGAAAAGTACTTACCAGCAGATGAGGAGGACATACCGCTCCTACTAGGCTGCTGCGGCCGTCTCAGCTGCTGACCGCTGCTTGTTGGCCGGTTCATCTGGCGCGACTGTCTGCTGTACCGCTGCTGGTCTGCAAGCCAATTGGTTAGGCCATAGAATTGATATGTAAAAGTACACTGACCAGTAGGCTGGTTTGGATCATAAAAAGGTTGATAAAAGTTGCTTAGAAGCCCTGTTTTTAAATGCTAACTGATAAGTGAGGCGACAGTTGCTACAGTTGCTGCGTGCTAATAATAGAGTGGCCTTATAATTATAATTTTCTAAAATAGTACAACCTACAATAAAATATTTATTGGAAACATAAGCACAAAATATGCATAAATAATGTTTGATTTGAAATTTAGAAACGTCAAGAAACAGATTTTGATCTTGAAAGACCTTGAATTTCTTAGAATCACAAATTTGAAATGGTGCGAATCGCGTTGTCCATTGGTACAGACCTAGCCCATTCTCTGCATTCCCGTTGCTATATCGATGCCCGAAACTGCTGCCCCGATCTAGGGGCGACGGATCGCGCGATTTCACTCGGCGCGTCTGACGCGACGCTGATGACGACGGCGGGGCGGGCGCCGGGATGCCAGTCGGCTGAGCGGCGGCATTAGCCAACCAACGATCCCTACTGGCGGAACGATACCGACGCGACGGAGGCCGCTGAAAATTCGACGCGTCCGGTATAAACGCGCTATCGTCGTCCTCTTCGTCATTGTTTTCTTCGTTTGGTTCGTCCGTCTGTTTAAATGAGACGCGCAACAGCTGATTGATGGAATCGGAGGCGTCGCTGCTGCCGGATTTGTGCCGGCTAGAGCGCGACCGTTTTACAATGATGCCAACTGGCTGATGCGGATCGTCGCGCTGCGCTTCCGGCCTAGGCTGCAGGCCGAACAAGTACTGGTATTGGTCAAAGTCGAATTCCGACTGCTCTTGGAACTCTTTGTCGAAGTAGAACTCTTCCATATCGACCAACGAGGTTTCGCTGCTTCGTTGCTAACTAGCAACATAGGCGCGCTAGTGCAACCAAGCCGCTAAAAGTACTGAGCAGATGGACTATTAAACAGACGAATGATCCGCTCGTTCAGTGCAGGCTTCTTTCTTTCTATACGAAGAGACTTTACCACGTGCTGAGAAACAGGCCGCAAATTTTTTATTTTCAGCTGGTGCTTAGATTTCTGTTAGTACGATCTCTTCAAGACCTTCCTCACTCTCAGTATCTCTTCTGCCTTCTAATCTGCACTAGATTGCGAGGAATTCGCAAGAGAAAGATTAAATTTGATTTTCTATGTCCAGCGGTCTTTAAAAAATTTTAATTATTAAAAAAAACTGGCTTTGTGGCTGCCACGCCAAAGCCTTACTCGCTTTTTGTGTTTTTTTTGCCGAGCTAAGTCTGCACCCCTGCGCCCACAATCCTAACACATTCATCTCTTTCTTTTTTACGCACTCTTGCCAAGTATTTCTTTCTCTCTCATTGAAATGCGCTGGCCCAGCTGAACAGGGCTTTCCCTCCACAGGCAGGCCAGCCAACCGCAGTGCGTTACTAATTGTTGAATGAGCATGCATTAGCACCGCTGACATTGAGTAGAGATAGCCTCAAACCAGCCTATTTGCCGCATTGGGCCCCCTCACAGTTTGGCCCAGTGCTCAAAGATACGGCTTACAGAGCAGCGAGTTTTCCGATGCAATTTCTTTTCTTGTTGCACGCAAGCAGAAAAAAACGTTGGAAGAAGACGGAGAACGGAGAGAAGGAGAGATCAGTATTGCCAGTGCCAGTGCGATAGTAGGCTTGGCCGCGGCGTGGCCGTTAAGAAATATCTTTGTAAAAAAGTATTGCAGCGAACTTAAACACGCTACGCTGCTAATGCAGAGTTGCAGCTGGCCTGCGAGTCCACATTACAAATATTCACAATGGAAGATGAATGCCAAAAACCCTTTAGTAGGCATGGCTGGAGTAGGGCAACAGGGCACCCGTTTAAATAGGGTCACGCACAGAAAGTACACCATAGCTTTCAGGGGTGGCATCGCATATCAAAAGGTGAAGCACGCACTTGGAACACTTGACAAAGAGACAGAAAAGCAATCTCTCTGGAAAAGAAATGAGCGATGATCAGTGAAGAAAAAAGGAAATTATTTTTCTATCTGGCCATACATTAGAGAGTTGACTGATAATAAATCTTAGTACAGATTAGTGAATTTGAAATCTCTGCTCTTTCTTTTCATCTAATGCACCGTACTGACCCAAGCAGAAAAAAAGATTTTACCTTTACCGGTGAAGAATGTACTCAGCTAAATAGCTAGGCGCTTAGGCACGCACAGAAGCATCTAGAATAAATGGTTAATTAGACAAAGGGACCATAAGTAACAACTATATCGACTATGAGAAAGAATTGCCAAAAATCATAATAAAGTTAATAAAGAATTCCTAAATAATAAAGAACGTAAGAGAAAAAATTCATTTACTAAATGTTGCTTGCCATGTTTTTTTTACCCATCTGCCACTCTAACATAAGAAACCACAATGCAGTTGATATGACTCTTATTTTATCGCCTTAAACGACAGAAAATAAATAAATGCTATTCCATTCAACCTATTAGCAGCTGATAGATTCCATAATTTATTTATACACATACTAAAGAGACCTAATTCTAATGATACTACTAACAGTAGATTCACCAGAAAAACCTTTGAAATTGTGTGTGGCTTAATAATAGAATAAGGTTTCAAATTAAAGAAAAATTTTGCAGTAAATTTAGCATGATTCAGAGCTAGATAAAAGTCATAATTGTAAATTCATTTGCATACTTTTTGTTTACACATTTAATCTGGAGTCAGCGAAGTTGCTTATAAGACACTTTTGAATCATGCCCAAATTCCAATTTGTTTGCAATACTTGAACACAATAAAAGAGCAAAGATGGTAAGAAATTGAGAATTTTAAAAATGCAGGACCCAACAAAATTAAAGCCAGAACCAATGATTTGTAAGAAAAGAATTTAAATGCAAAATCCAATAGAGGTTAGAACTAGCTATAAAAATATTACAGTAGAGTTTATGCTTGTACTCATAGGCAAAGGAAAATGAAAGGTAGATTATAAGGGATAAAAAGGACATTGCTGAATGCAGTTTCCTAGATTCAGTTGGCAGCTCATAAATATTTTCTTATAGGCAAAAAACAGCCTTTTTCAAAAAGATACAGTTAGAAAAAAACATAAAGCAATTATTCCACAAAGGTATTCCATGTTGCAAATGGAGAAAAAAATTAAATAGGATATCAATTTTATATTTAATGACAAACCTAAAAAAGATTGCGGTCCTAATATTTGATATTATATAGTCAAATTAAAAAACATTGCACAAATAGCAAAATCAACATTTTAATGCCTACTTGTAGAAAATCTGTGCATATCTCATGCAATAATTTTTTTCAAATAACAATATAGACCATAGATAAGTAGCTAGTGGGAATAATGCTTACTTTGGCTCTAAATCATTATCCATGGTTGAATAATAATAATTTTAGCTTTTCTAGTGAGTATGCTTGTATAATGCAATAAAATATTTTTCTTTGTATTTTATATTGAGTAATATAGGCCTACCTACACAAATACATACATAATATTTTTAACTAGAAATAACTATATCAAGGATTTTATATCTTCTAACATTGAGCCTAATCCATACATCACAATGAACTCTAAACATCTAAGGGTAAAAGATTTTATAGCATGGTTTTATAGCTTATTATTATTAATATGTACAACATTTAGCTTGATTTTCATAGGTTTAGAATAAACCTAAACCTATTTCAAAATAGGCTTAGAAAAGTGGGTTTTTTATAAAACAAAAACATTTCATGATAAAAGTTATAGGCAAATTTAGCAAATGGCTAACTTAATATAATTTTTAAATTTTAATAGTCAAAAATAATAATAGACTATTAAAAATCTATTTCAATAATCCTTTTTTGTTTACAAAAGTTAATAAAAACAATTAAACAAAAATACAATATGAATGCAATTGTTTAATTGCATGTTGTAAATACTAGAATTGACTTTCTAAAGAAAAACAAAATCTAATACTTAATATAAAAATCTTGGCTATACTCCTAACAAACTAGTCTGAAATTCTTGACTTATTGCAATTAATTATATAAGGAATTCATAAACAAAGTTTTATAATTATATTGCATACTTGAAAATTTTATTATAACTAGAAATAAGTAGAAATTATTTATTTTTTTCATAGTTTAAGCTTTTTTATACTAAATCAAGTTTTGGCCAAATGAATAAATAGTTTAAAAGATTGAATATAATTAAATAGCTTTGTCAGTTTTCTAAAAGTGGAATCAAGTCACAATAACCTAGGACTGGTTTTGCCTTTCTTTTGCTTTTAGCTATAGGCTCTTTAGTGATATGACCTAAAGACAAAATCCTAACATTTGCTAAGTTGAATAGTTTCAGCTGTATCTATGGTTTCAGTTATTGCATTATATCAAAAGAAAGTACCATAGCTACCTATTCCCATTTTACCAGCATAGGCCCAGTTATCTTTCAGAAAAAATTCCTTGCTTTTGTATCCCATTGCTCCTAAGCCCACATATCTAGAGGAAGAATATTAGCTTCTACTTAGTTGCCATACTTAGATAGTAAGTTTTAAGATAGGTGGTATAAGTATAAGATTTTGAGGAGATTACAAGCAAAAGCATAGCAAATAGGAAGATATAGAGAAGTAGTTTGCGGGATCTTTTTTGGTCCTTCAAACTTTTGCCCTAAGTAAGTGCACAAAACACACATAGATGGCACATATATAGATTGTCCCTCCAAAAATTTTTCCAGTGCATACTGTGCCATCTTCCTGACTATGGACTAGGATAAACTTAAGTACCTTAGAACTAAACATAGACTTCTCTTATATTTATAAGCCCAAGAACATCTGTTCTATATATATTTTCTATTTATTATTTGCTGCTATCAAACAGTGAAAATCATGACCAAAATAGTTTGAACTCTGTCTTTGCATTATATAACACTGAGTTTGATCAGTAGCAGGCAAAGTTTGAATTATTCTAACTTTGATTTTTCACTATCAATGTTATGCTCATTATTATAAAATATTTATAATTCTTAAGGCAAATGAATTCATATAATGATTTTATAACTTATTCACTATATCTAACAACCTATATCCAGAGTTTAGGCTATAACTATAAGGATTTCACTCAGTAGGAAAGGTTAACAAATGATGTATTTTCCTAAAAAACTGGGCAATTAAGAAATGCATTCTAAGCTTTTAACAACAAAATTCCTCTGTAGTGTTAAAACTGAGCAGAGAAATTGGTATCAGTTCGTGCCTATAAGTACTCCGTGTCTCCGTGTATAAGTGTCTCCAGTGTGGGGCGCTTTAAATATTAGAGACACGGCTGCCGTGTCTATAAGCTCCAATATTATAGACACGGCGACCGTGTCTGTAAGTAGCTACGGTCCTGGTCAGCACTTGCAGACACGGCTGCCGTGTCTATAAGCTTTTGTGGCGATCAGTAAAAGCTGCAGCAGTAAGGAACTAATAATAATGAATAAAAAGGAACAAAATAACTTTCCTCGGCAAGGAACATACCAATAAGAATAAGAAACGTAATCAATCCATGCTTCTAGGAAAAAGGCCGAAATTAAAAAAGAGTTATTTTTTGCTTACATTTTAACGAAATATAAATTTAATTAAGGACAATGTTATTGACATTTGATACTTTTCTGCAAAAATTGACTAGTTTTCTGAATAGCTATGCAATAAATTTGTAAACTATAGACACGAAAATGTTTATAGCATTTTATTTAATTTGCAAGTTTATTTTTTGGCCGAACTCTAAATTCAGATAGTCAGATCGGATCGGTTGAGTGTCGTTTTCTAAACCCAAAGTCCAAATATTTAAGGAGTGATTTTTAGCATTTAGGTCTATTTTGCTTGCTTTTTTGAAGAAATCCAGCATCCATTACTACATATCATCGAATATCCTTTAATTTTGAATTGTTAAAATTTAAAACCTTCCTGTTTTTCTAGCCTGTTTTATTGATAATGGAAGAGCAAGATCTTGCAGGAGAAATAGAAACTCTAAAAAAGAAACTTGCTGAGGAACAAGGAAAGCTGTCAGACGCAGACTGTAAGTATTTTTGTCAAAAATATTTTTGAACCTATTTTCAAAGAATCATTCACAAAAAATTCTGTCAACTTTTTTTCGAAAGTCTTATGTCAGTTGACATTATTTTTAGTTTTCTTTCAAAATTATTTCTATTTTTACTTAAAGTATACATTCAATAATTGGTAGCCACAAAAATATGTTGAGTGTAAATAAAGATGCAAATTTCCCTTAGAGTATGTATATTAAAAATTTATGTGTAGAACTGCTAGATTTACGCCCCTATACTGTATTGTAGTGCTAAATCCAGGAATATCATATCGTAGCCTTACATTCAGAATTTTTATATTTTAATGCAACAATGAATGCAGTATATTTGTACAAAGGGTTTTTAGTTTTCAAATCAGATACATATTTAAAATGATTATTTAGGGTGCCTTATCCCTAAAATATAACATTCGCTATAGCAGATACTCGTATATATTTACACTGCTTGCAAAATATGCGCGGATGAGTTTGTGCGGCTAATTATATGCAAACAGTTTACCAAGCTTGCACAATATGCCAAGCTAGTAGAATGCAAGACGGGGCTTTCAGGACAGTGAGAATCGCCCTTTTCTATATGCGCCTATAACTAAATTAAATATCCCCAGGCACTTCAGCAAAAATAGGGTACCTCCCCTAGGGACCAAAAGTCACCAGATCCCATTCACTAGCCTAAATTTAATATGTCCCCATAGATTCGTATCTTTTCCCCAATGGGTCCTCTGGGACAGGGGAAAAAACTGGGACAGCCACAAAAACCTCGTAACATGCAAAAAATCATAATCCATAATCCATTATTTTGTTTATCCTGGCGAGTTCAATGCACCTCCCGTTTTCATCCGGAGACACTGAACCTAAGCCTCATTCTAGCAACCTAAAGACATTCAAGCATAAACACAGGGTACTCACCCCGAAAAAAAATTATTAATTTTCAATAAAAATGCTTCCAACTGTCTCTCCAGGATCTTACTATGTTAAGCCTCATCCCAATTACAAATCTAAGTACCAATGCAAGAAGGAATGCAAAGAATATATGAAAAAATTCTGGCCTAACATTGAACCAACTATCCCGAATCTTAATCATGCGGTTAAGATTCACTGGCATTATTTGCATGGGGTAACTATTAAAGATTACGACAGCTACTATAACTTTTCAGAAATTATTAAGCAACTGTAATTTGCCTCGGAAAAGTAACGATTAAAAGTAGCGACCAAAACTCAGAGTAGCGACCAAAATCGCAAAGGATTTGGTCGCCACTTTTGGTCAGTCGCCTCCTAGGGAAGAGAGTACAGCATAAGGAAAGGGCGAGCAATGTGAGCCGAGATTACTGTCTCGGGCTTTAGGGAAAGAGAAGTAGAAAAGCTCTCTCCCTTTCCCGAACCCCCCCCCACCCCCCCCCTCCCACTATAGCTCGCACGTATAGTCTACGTGGTCTCTCAAACGCGGCTTTCTTCCACACAGCGTACACCAAGCTCCCGATTTTTTCCGTCTCTTTCCCTGCCTCTTTTCCATGGGATTTCCCATGGAAAAGAGGAACTACCTCCCTGCCCTTGCCCCCCAGTTCCTGCCCAAAGATTTTCCTGACTTGCTCATTTTCCTGACTTGCTCCCGCACAAATCATTTTCAACTGAAAGTCAATAGTAAGAATGTCGACCCGTTCAACTGAGGAAGAAATCAAGAAAATCAAGGCAAGCATCGCCAAGATTGCGAAAAAAGACGAGTCATCTCTAACTCTTGTTCTAAACTCGCTTGAACGCGATGACAGAGCAATGTTTTATAGACTGCTAGAAGCAGTAAACAATAAAGCAAGCGCCAAGACGAAGGATGAGGACGGGGAAGAACGAACAAAGCGTGACAACGCTGCAAGCGTCGTGATTGGAAAGCTGCGCGAATGGTTGGCGAACATTCGAAACGAGAGAATCGATTTGCAAACATGCTATCCAGAGATCGAAGGATTGCTCACGAGTAGTTTGAGCTCAACAACCGGAGTTAATTGCTTTCTAAACCTGTGTAAGGTTGGCGACAAGCTAGAGGAGCTCAAATGCGCCATTGACTTCAGGAAGGCGGAGGTGATTCAACATCTGCTGGAATCAGACACAACACGAGACGAGCTGGCGGTCAAACTGGAGTGCGACGTGAAATTTATCGATCGGATGAAGAGCTTCTATAAGCTATGTACAGAGTTTCCGGCCTTGCGCTATGCCCCGTACAGCTACAATACGTTGCTTCAGTATGGCAAAAACATCATGGCCGCTGCGAATGCCGACATTGACTTCAAGGCCAAGCTGCAAACCTGCTACACAGTGCGCTTCTTGCCATGTTCACGTCCCGAGCTAAAGGCTAATGTGTCGAGATCGCATTAATGATTTTAAAACTCAACAGTAACTCCGTTACACTTCTTTTTGCATATTAAAAAAAATTCCGTACTCGTTTTTTACACAGTGAATGCGTAATATGTGAAAGTTCCATATTTATGGAAAAATGTGAAAGTTCCATATTTATAGAAAAATGTGAAAGTTCCATATTTATGGAAAAATGTGAAAGCCAGTATAAAACGAGTACGGAATTCCCCAGCTTGTTCAATTTTAGAGCGTACAGCGTACCGTGCATATATCCAGACCAATAAGCGCCTCAATAAATGTACGGAGCTGTTCAGTTAAGGAAGAAACGCCTTCTCTAGCCCAAGCTCTTTCAGTAGTCTTCCTAGTTCTATATTTGGCGCGTGTAGTATAAACCCTACCCCCGCGAATCTCTCTTTTCCCATGCAACCGCCAACCCCCAGCCCTAGCTTTGCTTTACCAGATATGACAGTCTTTACTAATTTGCGCGCAATGCTTTCTCTAAACCCGCTTGACGGTCCCATGAGATCGAGTTTTCTTAACATTTCTTTATCCCATCGGTGTTTTTCATTTGGGAAGTCGCGATACTTAATATCATGTTCCATACATACCTCATCAAGCTCATCTACAGGCTCATGACCCGGATTAGGCACATTGTTGGAATCTAACTGAATTTCAAGAGGGTTCAAAGGTCCACAATACTTATATCCAGGGATTGTCCAACCATTATTTGGCTTCGGAAGCTTTTCGATTATTCCGTGAATGTCTGGCATTTTTATTTAAAATAAAATTAAAAAATAATGACTGAGAGCAAATTACAAGCAATCTATTACCGTGACAATGGTTATTTTGTTGGTAAAAATGCCGTCTCCAAATTAACAGAACTCAGTAAAGAACCAAAACAAATAATAGAAAAATGGCTGTCTAAACAGGCTGTTTATCAAGTCTATTTCCCGCCTGTTAAATTTACAAGACCCCATTTCAACATCTATAAGCCTAACGAGGCGCACCAAGCTGATCTTCTGTTTCTCCCAAACGATTCTGGGTATAAGTACGCTCTCACTGTCATTGATGTAGCTTCGCGTTATAAAGAAGCAAGGCCGCTTAAAACAAAACAGTCTCAAGCTGTAGCAGACGCTCTGCAAGACATATACGAAAATTCGCCCTTAACCTACCCAGACCTCCTCATGACCGATCCAGGTAAAGAATTCATGGGTCGAGTTAAAACTCTAATGCAAAAAAATAATACAAAAATTCGTTACGGTAGAACCGAGCTTCACAGAGATCAAGCCTTCGTAGAAAGATTTAATCTAACTTTAGCCAAGCGACTATTTACTAAGCAGACAGCAGAGGAGCTCAAACTGAAGAGCGGACATTACTACACGAAATGGACAGACAGACTCCCAGTAGTAATCAGTCAGCTTAACAATGAAGTTTCTCGCATGACAGGCCTAAAACCCTCCATTGCAATTCAACAAGACAAAGTTCAGCTTAAATCGCCCAATCCACAACAAAAAAATTATCCAAAGCTCCCAGGGGTTTATTCTCCGGAAATTCTCACAAATTCTGAGTTTGTTCGATTCCTTTACCTGCCGGGAGAATTAGAAAAGGACACCAAGAGACGAGCAACTGACCCCTATTTCAGTTTAGATGTACATAAAATAGACAGGCACTTTACAACAGCAACTGGTGACTACTATTTTCTGTCTCAAGCCTTTAATCCTAAATCCCCTACAAGATCATTTGCCAGAGCAGAACTTCTCGTCATTCCAAGTGACACAGAAATAAATTAAAAAATAAAGATGTACAAAAAATGATTGAAACCAGAACAGTTAATAAAATTAGCAAAATCATCGACTCCAAACAACCAGGTTTTGTAACTATAAAGGGTATGAAAGTGAAAGTCGATCCGTTACAGCAGCAAATCCATTGTAAAGATTGCAATCACAGCATTACAGATGAAAAGACAGGTGGAATCCTGCCTCTCGCTGCACTGATTCCAATCATTGCGGGTGCAGTTGGTGCAGCAGGTGGAGTTGCTGGAGGTGTTGCAACGGCTGTGAAAGCGGGCAATGACAGGGCTCACCAGTTAGAGATGCAGAAAATCGCGAGAGAAAAGGGAGTCACAATTAAAGCAGGTGAAGGCGGCCTTTGGGAAAACGAAAACATTTCAAAATCCGACGTCATAAAAGCTATAATGACATTGCATAAAGCAGGATTTACAATGCTCCGGATGTGAAAAGATAAAAGCAGGGATCTGATCAGTAATACTAAAATTAATAAAAAGTTGTTAGTCCAGAGAAGTTCAAGCAAAAGCTAAGGGTGACCACCCAAAAAAATTTTTTTTAAACTTATAGAAAAAAACATGCCGAAAGCAAATCCAGCAAAAGATTCTGTAAACTCTTATTTTTCTAAAGATTTTTCGCGAAGCCAAAATCTTTCATTTCAGGACAAAAGCAAATATCTTCAAGAACTCTGTAAGCAAAAGTTCAATACAGACCCAGGATACCTAGGCAGCTATGAGAAACAATTAGAAGTAATAAAGCAACTACAGTCATCAGATCAGTACACCCCAGTAAAAAACCCAGCAGCTGAACACCAACAGAAGAGCCGCAACCTAGTTAACAAGTACCAAACTCTCACAGGGCAAAATGTACCTAAATACCCACAGAATAAACAGGAACAGGATGACCTGGAAAGAACAATCCACCAAATTGAGTCAGAGATGAACCAAGAAGACATTCAATTTGCAAAGAGAACTTTTACAGACCACTACATAGAGTACACCATTCCCGACAAACACAACACAGCAAAATCCACAACAACATCCAACACAACGACTCCTGACGTAAATGACTTTAGAGATGACATTCAATCAGTTATCAATCACACACTTAAAACTCGCAAAACCTTCAAGCTTCAGCTCTCGTTTTTATTGGAATTTTATATGCCTACGAAACCCACCGAACATCTTGAATATTACATGACCACTAAGGCTTCACCCTTTAGTCCAACCGATTCACCAGACCCTTTTCTACAAGAAGTTAGTAAAAAGATTGACGCCTTTACATCAAGAGGTTCTGGTTGGGTTGTTACTGGGATTCGAAAAGTTTCAGCTATGATTTTCAAATTCGATCCCCTTAAAGCTTCTTCTTACCTGGAACTACCAACAAAGCTCGCCAATAAAAAGGCATGTATCAACGTGAAGAACTATGATAACTGCTGCGCTTTATGGGCGGTTTTGTCAGCATTATTGTACGACAAGGATCGAGCCCATCCTGAAAGAACTTCCCATTATAAGACGTACTTTGACGAGTATTTTACCAAGTGTATCAGCAAAGGAATATTATTTGAGAAAGGAGGTTTAGCAGTCTCTCAAATCCCCAAACTAGAGGAAGTGTTTAATAATAAAATCAGAATCACCGTATTCGAGTGGAATGAAAGCAAAGAGAAAGTTGAAATTGTTAGGAGTAGTAAGAATATTCTAGACGAAGACCCGACCCGACACCCAGCAGCCAGGCGCATAGAAGTCGATCTTCTCATAATTGGAAACTTACAGTCTGAGGCTCATTATGTTTGGATTAAAGATCTTTCTAGGCTTCTCCACAAGCAAATACAAACCACAAAGAAGCCGTATCTATCTGCAGATTGTGTCTTAAGTATTATTGTGGTGGTAAAGAAAGTCGGGAGGCAAAACTCACAGAGCATGAACTCACCTGTGAGGACCATCCAACTAACTGCTCTCTTCCTTTCGGTAACCAGAAGTATTTACGGTTTAAAAATTATCACAAGATGGAGAAACTTCCCTTTATTGTATTTGCCGACTTTGAATGTTCAAATGTTAACGGCAAACACGTCCCAAATTCAGTAGCATACGTTTGCATTGGAAATCATGGACATCTTGGAAATTCTGATGTCATCGAGTATAACCACTTCTTCGGGGAAGACTGTGTTAAACAGTTTATATTTAGAATGCTAGAGTTACGTAGAACATTTAGCTCAATCCCACCTGTGCCAATCAATATGACCGAACAGGATGAGATCAATTTTCAATCAGCGACCCGTTGCTACATATGCAGAAAAGCATTTGAAGACAGTTTAAAGAATCCGAAAGTTAGAGACCATTCGCACTTCGACGGCTGCTTCAGAGGTGCCGCACACAAAACCTGCAACCTAAAGCTAAAAAAAACATCCACGATTTAAATATTTTTCTACATAACGCTCGTTCATACGACCTGCACCTAATCGTTGAAAGAATAGGTGAAATAGAGGGCATTCACCTCGACTGCATAGCTGAGAACAAGGAAAAGTTTAAATGCCTCAACATAACAGAGGTGGGGGCGTCCGGTTCACTAAGTGATTGTTCTGGTTTGGTTAAAATCAAGGATTCTTACCAGTTCCTACAAGCCCGTCTACGCGCATTAAGTAAAAATCTAACAGATGAGCAATGCACTTATACAAAAATCCTGGCACAAATATTAGCAAAACAAGATCCCCTGTCTTTCCAGCTACTCAGAAAGAAAGGTTTCTACCCTTATGAGTATGTGACCGGTTCGCACATCTCGCACATCTTTGAAGGTGAACTTCCACCAAAAGAAAAGTTCTTCTCGCAGCTAAAAAACTCAGGAATTTCTGACAAAGACTATGAGCACGCACAAGCAGTCTACAAACATTTCAACTGTCAAAACTTTTTTCAATACCACATGATTTATCTTTACACAGATGTTTTTCTTTTGGCCGATGTGTTTCAAACCTTCAGAAACACCTGGTACACAGCATATGGTCTTGATCCCGCACATTATGTAAGTTTGCCTGCTACCAGCTGGGAATCTCTACTTAAAATGAAATGGGATGAAAACCCAGACTGGTATGTTGAACTTCTAACCGACATTGACATGTACAATTTTATAGACACAGCGAAAAGAGGCGGCATATCAATCTGCGTGAACAGATATGGAAAGGCGAACAATCCGTATCTCAAATCTTATGACCCGACGAAACCCACAAATTATATCGTTTATTTAGACGCCAACAATCTCTATGGCTGGGCAATGAGTCAAGACTTACCGGTGAGAGAATTCCAGTGGCTCCCCGTATCACAAATAAACCCAGCGTTTTCGATACCTGCGATTTACGAGGTTGACGTAGAAATTCCCTATGAACTCCATGATCATTTCTCTGACTTTGCGCCATTCCCGGAGAATATTAACTGCCCAAAGATTATCGAGCATCCAGATGGCACGTGGAACCTGTCTACAGAAAACGAACACACAGCAAAACTCACCCAAAACCTACACAACAAGACTCGCTACAAAATTCATTATAAGCTGCTACAGTACTTCATATCCTTAGGCTGTAGGGTCACAAATGTACATAGGGCCCTCAAATTTACAGAAGAAGCGTGGATGAAACCCTACATAGAAAAGAACACCCAGTTCAGGGCCAAAGCAACCAACAACTTTGACAAGGATCTGTTCAAGCTGGCAAACAACTCTGTATACGGCAAGACTCTTGAAAATGAGCGCAACCGCACGAATCTAAACTCGTCACCGTTCATGAGCGTGACATCATTCAGAGAAATATTTCTAAACCGACTTTTAAGGAACTTCACGTCTTCAACGATTACTTAGGGGCCGTTCTATTCTATAAGACAAAAGCAACACTCTGCAAACCTATATTTACAGGTGTCACTGTGCTTGATGAATCGAAGCGTCTTATGTACAGTTTCTTCTATGACATGAAACGACAATATGGGGATCGGAGCTCGGTCACAGGCGACACTCGGGTAAAACTTCTTTACACTGACACCGACTCTCTAATTCTAGACATTCAGACTAAGGACATCTATCAGGACATGCTTGAACAAAACCGCCTCCCCCAAAACCCTTACGATTTGTCAGAGTACCCAGAATCATTTAAAACTTTGAAAGGGGATCAAGTGTTCGACCCATCCAATAAAAAAGTAATTGGTAAAATGAAAGATGTAGAGGCAGGTGATGTTATCTCCGAGTTCATTGGTTTGAGATCAAAATCGTATTTTGTTAAATGCAGTGAAAGCGATGAAAGCAATGAATCAGGAAAAATAATTAAGAAGTCCAAGGGAATTCCAAAGCATGTAGTTAAGAACTCTCTGCATGAAGAGGCCTACAGAGATGCCCTGTTACATAATAAGAAAACTACACATGAGTTTGTAAAGCTTCAGTCGAAGAACCATAATATTTTTACCATAAACCAGAAAAAGATTGGCCTGTCAGGGGCAGATAATAAGAGGGTTGTCTTTCAAGACAATGTTACGAGTCTTCCATTTGGGCACTGGAGGTTAAAAACGTAGGCTGAAGTGTAAGGTTTAAAAACGTAGACTAAATTTAAAAAAATAATGACAAAAAATAATGACGACAAATATTTTTCTGGAACAGTTGGCAAAAGAACTAGAAATCCCAAACTTTAGAGGCGTCTTTATGAAGGATACATTACCTGAATCCCACGCACTGAAAGAATGTGGCATCATGAACTTTGACACTGCCGAGAAACCAGGGTCTCACTGGGTTTGCTGGGTGATTGATCCAAACAGAAAGCATAGGTACTACTACTTTGATAGCTATGGGACGGCTGTTCCTGATGAGCTAAGGGAATATATGGAAGCTCCAAAAATCTACCGCTCTGACTTTATTCTGCAGGGGCTTAGCAGTGATATTTGCGGAGAGCTGTGTATGATTGTTTTATATGCAATGACTAAGACTCGAAAAAGCTATAGGGAAATCATTTTAAGTTTAAATGTTTAGTTTTTGCATAGTTTTTCGCATAGTTTTTGAAGACAGTTTCGATATCATTTCTCAATTGGCTCATGTCATCAATGCTATTCAGATGTACATGTTGCTCATTGAGCTGCTCATAAAGTTTTTGAATGCTTTGAAACTCGTCTTCTGAAATGAACTTGTCTTCTATTGCTTTTGAAATATACCCGGTGATAGAAGACTGGATGCTTTTCTGTTTTGCTTGCATTTCCTGCAGATGCTTTAGCTTCTGGCGTCTGCTTCGAGATAGAGCTCCTGTAACCGCTGAAATGAGACCACACGAGGCCCCAATAACTCCAAGTGGAATGGCGATTGGTGCAGTGATAATAGGAAGTGTAGAAACAGCAGCTGCAGATCCGCTTAGAATTGACACTGACCCGAGAACCATATTAATATACTCGAAAGCTTGACACTGGCTGTTGAAGCGTTTCAGTTTGTTAGAGTTTTTCATAAGGGCGGTTTCAATGTCATTTCGCATTTTCTGAATCTCTACAAGTCGGAACTGTTGAGAGTTGCAGGTAAAAGTATTGATTGTAGGATAGAGAGGCGCACTAGGTGCTATATTTGGTGCCATATTTGGTGCAATAGGCGGGTCATACAGAGAATCATTTTCGGCCATTTTTTATAGGTAAAAATTTTTTTTTCTATTTTACGATCGGGCGTCTTCAATGTCAATGTCAGGGAGATTGTGCTGTCGCTCTAGGCGACTAATTCGTCTCAAAGTTTTCCCCCACTTGTTATAAATTCTATCCAGATAGCTTGTGTGCGTGGCAACATCTCTTTCTATCTTTTTTATTTTTGCTACATTTTGATTAATGGTTGTTCTCCAAGCGGTAAATAAGGCATCAGTCTCAGCTTTTGAATAGGAATCAAGGATGTCTCGCTTTTTATTAATCGCTGTTCTTATAGTAATGTCTTTTGTATTGATTTCCGATCTGAGAGTTTGAGCTAGAGTCTCAACGATGGCGGTCAGCTTTGCTATTTTTGCCCGCAAGTCTTCAATGTTTATTTGATGATGGTGTGCTGACCTTTCCAACGGTCTCTAATCGGTCCGATCTCTGGGATCTTTTCTTCAACGTTAATGTAGCGCCTGTCAAGGAAAGCAAGCGAGTGTGCAGTGGAGCCACTAGTAGATTCACCAGCAAAGTTTATGGACATTTTTGTTTGTTTTTTTTTAATTACGCTACTGTTCTTTTCTCTTTGTTAATCATCACGAACTGATAAGGTTTATTCCACTTCTCAAAGCATAGGTTAACAAATTCTTCCTGCGATACCTTTCGATCAAATGCAGGCTTAGTAAAATGGGCAGGAGCAATCACCTCGTTACTTAACCTCTTCAGTCGGTCTTGCGGTATGGTTGGGAACAAGAGGATCAGATTGCAGTTCCCACGAATAGTTTTGTTTGGCAACTCAAACCAGTTTTGGGTAATATAGATTACATTACAGTTGTTGTGTCGACCCCTGGTGAAATAGTTTTCAATTTGCTTCTGGGGCCCTGTCATGCAGTCATCAAAGACAATCAAGTGCTTCCTTCCCTTTTCCAGTTCATCAGGCTGAGGGAGAAGTTTAGTTTTAGGATCAATTTGCGGGTCCCCATATGTGAACACTTTAATGTCGTGCCACTTTTCATTATCTGGGATATGGCTAGCATATTCACTGGCGACAATTTCTGGATCACTGGGCAGCTTGGATTGGTTATTAAAACACTGAATGATATGCTCCTTTTTTAGTTTGTTCTGTAGACCTGCAATCAACATCTTATACTCATCTTGATACAGAGTGGGTGAGTAGATGTGCAGTGTGTCATAGTCAAGAAATCCTGGTCTGAGAAGCATGTTAAAGATTCTGAATGTCTTCCCTGAGCCTGATTCTCCAACAACAATACATCTGAAGTGACTAGGAATTGCCTCGTTATGATTAAATTTGATTTGGTTCCGAGTCCAATGTGGGTTGAAGTCATTTGAAAAATCCATTTTAAAGTAAAAATTAAAATAAAAAAAAACAACATGAATTTCGCTGGCGTCGTAAATCAACCTTCCAACACTTACAAGCTGTCGTTCCTAGACTCTAGGTACATCAACACAGACGAAATCACAAGTCAAGACGCCTCGCAAAACGCAAAACTTAGTGACCTATCAAAACGTATACAAGCCCTAGAATCGGAGAATTCTGCATTGAAATCAAGAGTCGCTGCACTAGAATCGGAGACAAATCTCCTGGAAATAAGGACAAATACCCTGGAACCGCAGACAAATGCCCTAGAATCAAAGACAATCGCCTTGGAACGCCGAATGGCAAATCGCCTTGAGTTCACGGCCGCGGACCGTAAGGGCATCGCCGACGCGGCAGTAGAAAGCAACTGTGTAAAAATACATTCGGCCTTTATATTTTCTGCACTTATGGACGCAATATCGGCGCTACAGATAAAGACATATGGTCATGAAAAACAATCCTGGACAACTTTGTTACACGAAATAAAAAATTTGAAACGAGGCAACCGTGGCAGACCGTCTTGCGAATCGAACACAAACCTTCCCAAATTTACTTTAACAGCGTTAGTGTCTCTGGCACTGGGTCCATAACCGGTGCGTGTGTGTGTGTGTGTGTGTGTGTGGTTTTTTTACTTATATATGTCTTTTGCTATTAGTCTTGTACCCCCACACGTCTTGTACCCCCAGAAAGCACCTTAGTCGTATTTAAAACCGCTGCCTTTTTTAAGATCGGCTCTCATCTTAGCATAAACAGATGGATCAATGCTATCAGCGCTTGGTGCCAATGAATTTGGTGCGAGTGGTTGAACATTTTGTTGAACATCATTTATAGTGTCCTTGATCTTCTTCGCAGCTGTGACTACACTTCCCGCCGCCTCGGCAGCATTTTTTATATTTTCTTTGTTCTCACTGATGACTTTGAAAATCTTTGCCCCCTGGGCGATCAAATCAGCAATACCGTTACCCGATCGCTCTTTTCTTGGATAATGACCTGCTGGAAAAAGTCCAGATCCTCTTTTAATGAGCTTTAATTCGTTCTCATCGTAGTATTTAGGGACGTCTTTTTCGAAGATTAGTGGCATTTTTTATGTAAAAAAAATTATTTTTTATTGAACCTTGAAAGTAAAAGTTCTCTTGCTCTTTTATCGATGTACTTCTTTTCTAGCATTTTATCAAGAATATGAACAAACTCTTTTCTATTCTCATCCTTTAAACCTGTCTTTGCTGCTCCTAGGAGAACGACTAGTCGCTTGTAGACTTCAGGCATCCCTGTGCCGGTACTTGCAGCTGATGTATCTGGTGATGTATCTGGTGATGTCTCTGGTGATGTTTCTGGTGATCTAATGTCTTGCCTTGGTGTGAAAACTCTGTTTGAAATTCGCTGCATTCTATCTGGTGAGAATTGTTCTAGATGCCTCCATACTTGTGGATTTGCCGTTTTGTAATTAGCTACTTGAGTTGGATCTGCTGTCTCAAGTTGAGAGAGTACATCTTCTTCTGTTAATTTTTTAGGGCTTTGTTGCTGTTGAGGGGTCTCTTGTTGTTGAGGGGTCTCTTGTTGCTGAGAGAGTTGTTTTTGCTGTTCCTGGTAATTTATGACTTCTAGCTGATCTGGCAGGTCAAACCATTGTTTAAAGTGCTTATACTTTCTAAAGCTGTTTAGGTTTACCCCATTGTCATGTAAAAATTTGAGTATATCAGGGACTTTAAGGATGTCTATGTCTCTTTGTAAAGCAAAAGTCACCAGATCTTTATAATTTTTTAGCTGTTTCGCAGAAATAGTTTCTTGATTTTTAGTCATGAAGTTGAGCAATACTTGGGTGAAAGCAACTTTCTTTGAGGTGTTTTCTCCGACCCCGACCGCGCCTTCTTTGATGACTTTGATGACTGCAATACTTTCTTTCGTTATCTCAAGATGATAATCCACAGGATCAGTAGAAATATTTTTACGCCAGACACTAACACCAAAGACGAGTTTGCCTTCATATTCTACTGGCCCAAAGAAGTTATCTGTTACTTTTAATTTTTGCTGAGATGTTTCTCGCAAAGCCTGAGAATCTTGTGAGGCCGGTGGAATTTTATTCAATGTGTTTTGAAACTGGCTCTCTTGAATCTCATCAACAGCTTCCTTAACTGTTTCAATGGATTTCTTTGCTTCGGTGTATCCCGGTTTGTGAAACTCAGTGGCGGCTTGGATAAACTCATTGTAGGACTGCTGCTCTTTGTTAATTAACCCTGTGACTCGTTTTTCAGCTTCTGCAAGCTTCTCTAAGTCAGAGATGTAATGAGAATTTTTTCGCTTCATTTTTTAATTTTAATTTTTTAACTGAAAAAATGAACGATCCTCTGACGCCAGTTTTCTATAAAATCAACAAGCCTATCTTGAGTGATGACAGCACAATCAAAGCGACTCAAGTAAGAGTCCCCAGTCATGAAAATCAGAATGAAACTAATTTGGGCCCCGGTCAAACGCTAACATTCACTTACACTGGGTGTTCATCTCTGGTCAGCGTTCACAGTCTAAGGAGCGGGTTTTACATGACATTCCAATACAAGACTAAAGGTGGTACAAATGCTGCTGGTGCTAATACTGACAAGCATGACGCTGATGTCACGCTAATCAGCAACTTCTGGGCCTACATGTTTAAGGAGTTTAGCGTGTCGAACGGAAGTACAGAGCTGGAGAGAATTGCCAACTTTGGTGTAGTGTATGACACTCATTGTCTCATTGAAAACCCAGATTTTATTCAACTTGGTAGCGGCGCTGGCTTCATCCCAAATGAGGAGAAAGGAGACGTAAATGATTCAGGTTATACAAAGAGAAAGGGGAGATATAACTATGCATTGACGGGTGCTGATGATGGCGCAAAGAATCCTCAGTATAGACATGTAGATATATTTGTACCTTTGAGATTCATGAGCGGGTTCTGCAATACTTTTAATCGCCTGACCAGCAACTTTAGTTACACATTTAGGCTTACTAGGGACGATCGCAACAGGAGTGTTTGGACAGGAGCTGAGCATACTAGAATGGAAGTTAAGCTATCGGGAGTTGAGTTGTACTTGGAAATCATTGAACCAAAGACAGCACTGAAAGCTGAATATTTGAAGGCTATTGAAAAAGATATTGATGTTGCTTACACAGCTTACATGTGCAGGGATGAACGCAATGAAAGAAGGCAACAGATTTGTATTAAGGAGGGTTCTTGCAGCAACCCAAGGTACATTATTGTCAGTTTGAGAGATCCATTAACTATAAGTCGTTATGAACATGGAAATGTGCGAACAATTCAGCATGAAATCAGTGATAATCTTTACCCGGCAATGCCACAGAATGGAGATTTTGCAGCAAACAAAATTAGTAAATTTTACTGCGAGCTGGTTGACTTAGCCGTTAAGGAGAACAACGGAATCGCTATTACGGCATGGCAGTTCAAGACTCTTTTCCCCATTTTCGGTGCAGACGTGTCGGCCAGGCAAATGCCTACTGACAACAGTCCGGTGAATATTGTGACCAATATCGACAGAAGTGAGGCTACACCCGTTGACCTTTTTATCATCTATGCATTTGAGAGGAAAATTAAGCTGAACATGATTAATAATTCTTCGAGTAAGGTTTAAAATATTTTTTTTTTGGAAAAAAAATGGAAGCGATTGCTGAAAGACTAAACAATATCGTGTCGCATTCGAAGGAAAGTATCCCAATTACAATAACTGGTCGACTTACAGATTCAAGTGGAACTTTTATTGAAAAACTTGAGCAACCCATTCGTCTGGACCCAGAGGCAAATTACCATGTTTATCTTAATGACTTTACTGGCTGGTCAAATGTCCCCAACGTGACAGAAAAGAATAACATGTTTTGTTACAAATGGAAACAAAGTGGAGGCGAAGTGAAAGAATTTCCAGTTAAATTCCCTGTGAGCACACAGAGCGTGGACACTTATAACTACTTTCTGGAGAACGTTTTTACCAAAAGGGGGCATTTTGAAACTCCTGATGCTAGCAAACCCGAGAATAAACTATTTCCTGTTAAATTGTCCTATGATCTCACTGTAATGAGAGTGGTCATGCAAGTTCATAAAGACGCAGAGGTAGAGTTTAAAGATGGCACCTGGTATCGAGAGTTGGGATTTGAAAAGAAAGTTTACAAGGCTGAAACCGCAGCACCACCCGCAACTCCTTCGCCGGGGGCGGTTATGTTGAGCCGCCAGCCAGCACGCGGTTTATTCATGGCTGAAAATATCGCGGATATTGTTAAAAGTTTGAACATTTTGATCCGAAGCAATCTCAGTCTGGACTGGGTCTTCAAGGGAAAGCGATCAAATATTTTGTACAACATTTCTAACTCAGTTGCTGGTGGACAGATGATTGTTGAGAAACCCAATCCAGTAAAAAGAGTTGTGCTCTGTAACAAAGAAATTAATGAAATAGTGCTACAGTTTGAGACAGAAGATGGAGAAGCTGTTGATTTTAACGGTGAAGAGTTCGCAATGACAATTATCATTGAAAGGATGTGAGAGAAAAAAAATAAAATGAAATAAATTACAGTTGCTTAATAATTTCTGCAAAGTTATAGTAGCTGTCGTAATCTTTAATAGTTACCCCATGCAAATAATGCCAGTGAATCTTAACCGCTTGATTAAGATTCGGGATAGTTGGTTCAATGTTAGGCCAGAATTTTTTCATATATTCTTTGCATTCCTTCTTGCATTGGTACTTAGATTTGTAATTGGGATGAGGCTTAACATAGTAAGATCCTGGAGAGACAGTTGGAAGCATTTTTATTGAAAATTAATAATTTTTTTTCGGGGTGAGTACCCTGTGTTGATGCTTGAATGTCTTTAGGTTGCTAGAATGAGGCTTAGGTTCAGTGTCTCCGGATGAAAACGGGAGGTGCATTGAACTCGCCAGGATAAACAAAATAATGGATTATGGATTATGATTTTTTGCATGTTACGAGGTTTTTGTGGCTGTCCCAGTTTTTTCCCCTGTCCCAGAGGACCCATTGGGGAAAAGATACGAATCTATGGGGACATATTAAATTTAGGCTAGTGAATGGGATCTGGTGACTTTTGGTCCCTAGGGGAGGTACCCTATTTTTGCTGAAGTGCCTGGGGATATTTAATTTAGTTATAGGCGCATATAGAAAAGGGCGATTCTCACTGTCCTGAAAGCCCCGTCTTGCATTCTACTCAAGCTAGTTATTTAATTCAATATATCCAAATAATGTAAAAGAAAGTAGGTCGATTTGCCTATTGTGTATTTTTTAAAATCAAATTTATTTAAAAAAATTACATTTTAGTGATTCTATCATGTCAGAAAATTGAGCCTATCACGCAAGTCAACATCAAAGTGCGCAAAGTGCTCAAGGGTCACCAGGGAAAGGTTCTGTGCATGTCCTGGTCTCAAGACAAGCGCCACCTTGTCTCAACATCTCATGTGAGCTGAGTATTTTTATGGGCTTCACGTTAGTATAAATAAAACTTACTTTATCTGTTTCCATCCTCTAGGATGGCAAGCTTCTTGTATGGGACGCATTTACGACTAATAAAGAGCATGCTATCTCTATGGCAACCACCTGGGTGATGGCCTGCGCCTACAGTCCGTCTGGCCAGTTTGTAGCCTGCGGGGGTTTGGACAACAAGTGCAGCATCTACCCGCTGCTGGAGGAGGAGCCCGTCACTAAAAAGCGGCTGGTCGGCACGCACACGTCTTACCTGGCCTGCTGCCAGTTCAACACCTCTGATCATCAAGTTAGTATGAAGCAATAACAGTTCCATAGTTGTTTTACTTACTCATCAATACTTACACGTATTGTGCAGTACGAATTTTTCGTCATGTGTTTGTACTTTTGAGTAAACTATAATTAACTCCTTAGGTGCTAACGGGCAGCGGCGATTCAACCTGCGTTCTATGGGACGTCGAGAGCGGCCAGATGATCCAATCGTTTCACGGTCACGCCGGCGACGTCCAAGCGTTGGATTTGAGCCCGTCCGAGAGCGGCCGGGTGTTCGTTTCGGCCGGCTGCGACCGCGCCGCCAACGTCTGGGACATGCGCAGCGGCCAGTGCGTCCAGCTGTTCGACAGTCACGAGTCCGACGTCAATAGCGTCCGATTCTATCCGTCCGGCGACGCGTTCGTCACTGGCAGCGACGACGCCAGCTGCCGACTGTTTGACCTGCGCACCGACCGCGAGGTGGCCGTCTACAAGAAGGAATCAGTGCTGTTTGGCTGCAATGCCGTTGATTTCAGCCTGAGCGGCCGCCTGCTGTTCGCCGGCTACTCCGACTACGTGCTCAACGTGTGGGACGTGTTGAAGGCTAAGCGGGTTGCTATGCTGTATGGCCACGAGAATCGGGTCAGCTGTCTGCGCGTTGTGCCAGACGGCACGGCCGTGTGCACCGGCAGCTGGGATACCACGCTGCGCATCTGGGCCTAAAACTGGGCGATTCTTTCATTTTTTGTTGGATGCAAAAACAACCACAGCGCGAGATGAGCTGAGACATTTTTTTGCAAACCGAATTAAAGAATTTTGTAAAGAAAATCTGGAGATGTTGTTTTCTTAACTTTTATTGAGCAGATATGGCTTTTCTCAACGACCCTATATTTTCTGTGCTGATTCAAACTCGGAACTCCTTATGTACAATCTCTCTACTAGCATGTGAATCTCTCTCTACTAGCATGTGAATCTCTCTCTACCAGCATGTGAATCTCTCTCTACCAGCATGTGAATCTCTCTCTACTAGCATGTAAATCTCTCTCTACCAGCATGCGAATCTCTCTCTACCAGCATGTGAATCTCTCTCTACTATCATGTGAATCTCTTGCTACTGTCATGTCCCTTGCTAGATTGTTTAGATTGCAGCCCGTATCCACAGTTTTGCTCTGTAAGCTTGCACGTATTTAATCTCCCTATATATTTAACGTATTCATATTGTTTATTGTTGTATGGTTTTTGTCGTTTTTATTCGCTTCTTATTTTTATACCGGCCAGAATATTACGACCCATGAGTACAAGTTATGCGCAGTTAAAAAGCAAAAAATCATATTGCCTGCATGATAGTCAACTTCATAATACTGGCTTATTTATCGTGTAGTTTTTTAGTCGCTTGTTAATCCTAATTTATTCTAGTCAGAGCTACTTGAATATGATCGATTCTTCTAGTCAACCGAACTTTATTATTTATTTGTGATTTAATGTAACTAGCTGTACGCTGTTCTGACAGAGGCAATATCTTCGAATTTTCATTTTTTAGTATCCTCTCAGCTGTTAATGATTGGTTTTGCATTTATTATCAGTGCATATCTTGGGCGTAGCTAGTAACCAAAATATTAGATTTTTCTGTTCAGCTATAGTGTTTCAGCAGGCTGTCTTTGCTGCCCTGGTAATTTGGCTTTATCTACGCTAGTATTTAGAGGGGGAAACATTACCTGCTCGTAGCCCTAGCATTAACTGGTTATTCAATATTTTTGTTTTACATTTGAATGTAACTACAGTACTCAGTACTTTCTGTGCACCAGTACATTTATGATTTTAGTACGCTGCACCCACCTTGCGACAGCTTGCTAGGAAGGTCTAATTAACTTAAAGGGAAATTTAGCACTGCTTAACTCTGACAAGTTAGCTTTTTTTCCAAATTGATCGCTCATACTAAAAGAATACTTACTAAGCCACCTAGCTGTCTTTATGTTGTCTCAATCCGTCCTTTTTTGTTGACTCTAGTCTGCACTGTTGCTATTGGGACATCGATTTTTACTCTCCCCCCTTCCTCGTCTCCTGTTTGCTCCTTAATCCCCCTCGCTTCGCTTGCTCTTTTTCTTCTGTTTCTGTCACTGGAAATTTCCTCGAGTTTTCTCTCTCTATCCCCTTCAGTCCCCACTTCTCCACTCCCTCATTCCTGCGAGCTTACCTCCCTGCTCTGTCAGGTGTGAGCTTCAGCCTATAGCTTATAGCTGTGTGCACTTTTATCCGCGCTGAGATTTGTCAGAGATAAAACGTTTTTTAAGCTGAATATTAATCAGACTGAAATTGGGATGAATGGGATCCAAAGTTTTTATTAAGAATCTGCTTGTCCACCGCAACAGCTTTTCGTTTTGTTAGTTTTGCACTTTATTTGTTGACTAATTCTCTGTCTAGTCAAATTGCGTTGTCTGTCCAGCTTGAAATTGTACAGTTCCCAATCTCGCTGCATCAATTTTAACTAGGCAAAATAAAGTAGGTAAACTATATTTAGTTAGTCAAAATCTCTCTTAGTGAACTACGTTACCAAAGAAAGTACTTTGTGCTTTTTTAATCCATGAACCGGACTTTTATTCTCGATGACAATCTTACAGTAAAAATCCAACCCAGCAGATTGATGTATATTTTCGTATTTATGCTCTTTATTACAGTGTAGATTGTTGTCAATCAAAAAGACATAACATTCGCACTAAGACAAAAAGTGTATTGCAAGACTAGATATATCAGTTTTCTGAGATCATATATATATATTATTGAGGTTAAGAGGTTGTTTGCTTAAATGCCGAAGACAGTGGCCGATTCTCATTAATAGTTTTCATACGGTATGTTGTATAAGTTGTAAGTCTAATCGCTTTCACTGAGATTTCGGCATTGCAAATCACATTTGTTTTTTCACTCTATAACTGATGTTGTGCTAGTCGCATAGAATTGTTTATGCACCGCCGATTAACAAATACCTTGAAATACGCGTTGTGTGAGTTTCAATTCTTTGTCTATCTCTAATTATACTTGACGCGTCTCAATTTTATTTTGAAATAAAAAATAATCAGTTATTAGAGAAAATAATTATGCTCCTTGCATGAGCATCAGAAGTCGGATTCGGCCTTCGTTGTCGCTGCTTGCACTCTTCGTCTTGATTATTAGACATTTTTTAAATCTACTGAACCTCGAAGATGACCGCTGCCTGCTGTTTGTGTCAGCCGCCAGGTTTGATTGACAGTTGATGAGTCTATGTACATGATGAGTCTATGTACATGATGAGTCTATGTACATGATGAGTCTATGTACATGATGAGTCTATGTACATGATGAGTCTATGTACATGATGAGTCTATGTACATGATGAGTCTATGTACATGATGAGTCTATGTACATGATGAGTCTATGTACATGATGAGTCTATGTACATGATGAGTCTATGTACATGATGAGTCTATGTACAAGACACATCGTACGTTAATGTAAAAATCTTTACCCCCGCCTGCATAATTGGCTTATACGAGCGTAGGCGCAATCAAATAGTAAGGAAAGAGGCTTTGCACAAACAAAATTAGCCAGAACTTGCTGTTTGCGCACTCAGTTTTTCTAGCTTTCGTTAACACAGCCAGGCGCTTGCAACAACAAACTGACCATTAATTAGGGATGAAATTGTTGGGATTTGACTGTTAATCTGTCAGAAAAGAGCAAAAAGTTAAGCAGGATAAAATTAGTGCTCAAAAGGAAAGAGGCAGATTACCGAGGAAGCTCACTCTGTTATCACATCAACACTGGTGATTTTCTGAGGAAGCAGTCTGAAATGGATCGAACTACATTATGCTACTAAACAAATAGCAAAGGGGTTTGAGAATTTCAGAAATCAACTTGCCAATTCATTTCGTGTAGTAATTTTATACAAACCTGAATTTATAAAATTATTTCCAGCATACGCTCGTACGCTCGTATATTGCGTATATAGTGTAAAATGCGTTAATACATCTGCACTTATCCCAAGGCTAACCCCACCTAAACCCTGCGCCGCTGATGGGAGAACGACGTTTGCCTGCGGACAGTTTGCCGGCGGGATGTTTGCCGGTGAAGGTTAGTAAAAAAGATGTACATACGAGGTCACACATTTGGATTGAATGTGACCCGTTACACTCTTTAGTTCCTCAAAAGGTGCATATGTACATATGGCAAATGGCGATTAACCTCCACTGGAAAACGTCCGGTAGGCAAAATTCTTAGACCCGCCGCTCATATCTCCTCCATGGATCCTCAAGGGTCTCTTGAGACAAGAAAGAAGCACCGCCAAAAAAGGAATAAACAGTGAATACCAAATGACACATTAACTCCATAGCTACGAATAGCTACTGTATTGGAATCTGAATGATTCTGGAAGGCAGACGTTTTCAATTTATTTAAATCATGTTATAATTAGCTAAAACCACGGCTTTTTCAGTTTGATAAAAAACTGGCAAAAAGTTAGCAAGGCAACTGAGACAAAAGCCAACTAACAAGTCTAGTAAGCATGCCATTGCACAGATGTATCCATGGTAACAAAACTCAAAATACAATCAATAGACAATATAATGCAGCAGATACAATGAATAAATAAATATTTTATTTATATTCACTATAGTGTTTAATGAAAGTACAAAAGCAAAAAATCATTATTCTTTTACAATAATGATGTTTACTACATAAATACAATAACAGGACTGTGTGCTACAATATAAGGTGGTTTCTCGGAAACCAACTTAGCGGAGAATATTAGAGCGATAGAGCCAAATTAGACAGGTAGTAGATTAGAGCTAGAGGGGTAATCCTGGGGCAGATTAGAGAGGTACTTCAGGGTGGATTAGAGAGGTCATTCTGCATGGATTAGAGAGGTCACTCTGAGCGGATTAAAGAGGTTATTCTGCGTGGATTAAAGAGGTCAATCTCTTTGGATTGGATTCCTTTGTGAGTGGATTAGAGGATTAGAGAGGTCATTGTGAGTGGATTAGAGAGTTCCTTTGTGAGTGAATTAGGGAGGTCATTCTGTGTGGATTAGATAGGTCATTCTGTGTGGATTAGAGAGGTCATTCTGTGTGGATTAGAGAGGTCACTCTGAGCGGATTAGAGAGGTCATTCTGCGTGGATTAAAGAGGTCAATCTCTTTGGATTGGATTCCTTTGTGAGTGGATTAGAGGATTAGAGAGGTCATTGTGAGTGGATTAGAGAGTTCCTTTGTGAGTGAATTAGGGAGGTCATTCTGTGTGGATTAGATAGGTCATTCTGTGTGGATTAGAGAGGTCATTCTGTGTGGATTAGAGAGGTCACTCTGAGCGGATTAGAGAGGTCATTCTGCGTGGAATAAAGAGGTCAATCTCTTCGGATTGGATTCCTTTGTGAGTGGATTAGAGGATTAGAGAGGTCATTGTGAGTGGATTAGAGAGTTCCTTTGTGAGTGAATTAGGGAGGTCATTCTGTGTGGATTAGATAGGTCATTCTGTGTGGATTAGAGAGGTCATTCTGTGTGGATTAGAGAGGTCATTCTGTGTGGATTAGAGAGGTCATTCTGTGTGGATTAGATAGGTCATTCTGTGTGGATTAGAGAGGTCATTCTGTGTGGATTAGATAGGTCATTCTGTGTGGATTAGAGAGGTCATTCTGTGTGGATTAGAGAGGTCATTCTGTGTGGATTAGAGAGGTCATTCTGTGTGGATTAGATAGGTCATTCTGTGTGGATTAGAGAGGTCATTCTGTGTGGATTAGATAGGTCATTCTGTGTGGATTAGAGAGGTCATTCTGTGCGGATTAGAGAGGTCATTCTATGTGGATTAGAGAGGTCACTCTGGGTGGATTAGAGAGGTCACTATAGGCGGATTAGAGAGGTCACTCTGGGCGGATTAGAGAGGTCATTCTGTGTGGATTAGAGAGGTCATTCTGTGCGGATTAGAGAGGTCACTATAGGCGGATTAGAGAGGTCACTCTGGGCGGATTAGAGAGGTCACTATAGGCGGATTAGAGAGGTCACTCTGGGCGGATTAGAGAGGTCACTATAGGCGGATTAGAGAGGTCACTCTGGGCGGATTAGAGAGGTCACTCTGGGCGGATTAGAGAGGTCATTCTAAGTGGATTAGAGAGGTCATTCTTGACGGTTTGGCTAGGTGTCAGCAATATCCTCAAATCAAGCAAAGGAAGAGCCTGACGAGCACAAACAGGGAATACAATGAACAATTTTGGCACCCAATCTTTAAACCGCTAAGCAAATTCAGCCTATCGCACCGAGCGTTGCATCCTCAGCCGATGCAACTCTTCAAAGGTGACCCAGGACACGGTGGCAAAGCCGAACCTACGCAGCAGCCTCGGCGCCAGGCCGCGCATCAGGCCGGCAGTCAGGGAGCCCTCGCTGGCCCGGATTCGCTGCAGCAGCTGCAGCAGGCCTGGACGACTAAGCGGAGAACCGCCGCCAATAGCCAACAGCTGGCGATGCGTTTTAATAACATCGGCCGGCTGAGTGGCCAGGGTGGCCACCAGCGAGCCGCAGGCGGACGCCAAACAGAGCCGCAGCAGCCGGTACTTGGCGTCGTGGTCGGCGCAGAGCACTGGCAGGCGAATCAGAATGCTCTTAGCCTGTGAGTAGACAGCAAAATAGACGCTGGAATAGGGGACGTCTCTGGCTAGGGTGGCCGCCAGGCCTCGGTAGAATGCGGACAGGCCGCCGCCGCTGCGCCACAGCCATTGGGCCGCGCTAAATAAGCCTGGGGGGCAGCGGCCACCGGCCTCTATGTTTGTCTTCAGCGTCACCAGCGGCTGCAAGGCGACGGCTGTGCCGGCCCGGGCAAAGGCGGCCACCGCGGCCGCTTCAGCAACGGCGCCGAGGCCGGTTACACTGCGGCCCGACGGGGCCAGGGCCGAGTGCAGGCTGAAACGGTTAGTTGAATTAAGGTTTTCTCTATGCTAGACAGACTACTTGAAGTAGAAACGTTGTTTTTTATCTGTTTACATGGATTGGAGGCGGCTTTTGAGGGCAGATTTTAGTCGGTTTTTGAATACCGATGGCGGTGTTCTTGGGCGGTTGGTGAGGATGGACTAGGGCGATTATTAGGGGCGGATTGGGGGGCTTGTTAGGGGCGGATTGGGGCGCTTGTTAAGGGCGGATTGGGACGATTGTTAAGGGCGGATTGGGGCGCTTGTTAAGGGCGGATTGGGACGATTGTTAAGGGCGGATTGGGGCGCTTGTTAAGGGCGGATTGGAACGATTGTTAAGGGCGGATTGGGACGATTATTAAGGGCGGATTGGGGCGCTTGTTAAGGGCGGATTGGGGCGCTTGTTGGGGGCGGATTGGGACGCTTGTTGGGGGCGGATTGTGACGATTGTTGGGGGCGGATTGGGATGCTTGTTGGGGGCGGATTGGGGCGCTTGTTGGGGGCGGATTGGGACGCTTGTTGGGGGCGGATTAGGGCGCTTGTTAAGGGCGGATTGGGGCGCTTGCTAAGGGCGGATTGGGGCGCTTGTTAAGGGCGGATTCGGACGATTGTTGGGGGCAGATTCGGGCGGTTCTTAAAGGCAGATTGATGACAGATTGGACACAGTTACATGTGCTAATCTATCACATTACCTGCGCACAGTAGCCAGGTAGAGAGCCAGTCCTGGTACAGTTCTCAGCAGGGTAGGCAGAGTCCCGCGCCACAAGGCCATCGGGCCCTCCTGACTGATCAAATCCGCCGCCAGTCGAGTCAGACTCGGCCGGTTTGTTGTCGAACGCCGCTGGCTGGCGGCGGCGGCGGCTTGGGCTCGAGTTTTCAGCACGTCTAGCGGTTGAAAAACTACGGAGCTGAGCGCGCCGCTGGTGGCACCGTAGGCGAGCGACCAGGCAAAGTCGTTGCCGCTGCCGCTGCCGCCGCCTCCGCCTCCATGCTGCATTGACCAGGCAGGCTTTCGCTCTAAACAAACGTCTGCAAAATTCAACAAAAAACTGTCAACTCGAACTCTTTGATTAGGGCAGGGAAAACCAACTGAGCGAGAAAAGTTTTTTGTAACGTTTAAACGCCTAGATAGGGTTACGGCTAAGCTACGCAAAATGGTCAAAAGTGCGTAACTACGAAAGTGTAAAACGCGGACAGACGCCGCCTGTTTTTGTTTTTCAATAGTCAAAATCAGTCTGGGACAGGGCAAGCCAAGCAGCAGCAGCTTATGCAAAACTATTTCCTTGGACAACCTTGTGACGCGATTTCGTCAGCGCAGGGGGGGGGGGGTTGAACGATTGCTGAGCTACCTGGGCCGAGGCTGAAAGCGCTTTATCACGGATGCTGCGGCACATGGAATGTCAGCATTCCACTAGCGGCACAAGTCGGCCAGGCTTGCAGGAAAGATATAGGGCCCAGATAGAGGATAGGCTAACCTTTGAAACGGCGGCCAGACGCCAACTGATGCGTTATGGATTGCTTAGCTTGCTGTCTGCCTGTCAGGCTAGGAGCTCCAGTCCGCAGCGGAGAAGGATGCCGGAAACAGGAAAAACAAAACGCGAACAGTGAGAAATAATCAGCAGAGAGAGAGAGACAGTGGGAATTCAGCGAGCAGCAGGCGGGCGACATTCCCAATTACTCTTGACTTTACAGTTGGTGCTTGAATTCCATCAGACCCGAAAGCGGCCTACCAGCTCCACCCCTGTCTATCACGAAAACGCCAACCAAGGGTCTCGGATTAAATTCCGTCAGATTGGGAAAAATAAATTTCAACACAAAATAAATCATCAGATTTAGGCACGCGCCAGTAAAGCACTATCGTGCACTTTTATTGACAGACGGAAACTATAATAAAACAATATCAATAGAAAGCGGTATAAGAATAGCAATTCATAATAACATTAACTGATTAACTGACGCTGCGGAAAGCAAACAACCCGCGACTAGTAAAACAACGCTTGCTTGAAAAAAATAACATGACAATCAAAGGGATAAAAATCCCCATTGGGAAACGGATACGTCAACAAGCTAATTACTAGCAGTTTTTTAATTCAAATTTTACCAAAAGCTATCATATTTGTCACACAAACTGGAAACAAAAAAGCAAACAAATTTTAGCAGAATTATTGTGCTCAGCTCCAGCAACAAACAACAATTAAAGTACAAAAAATTAAGTTATTAACTGATATCAAATGAAACAATTTGTACAGTAGCATAAGTTAGACTTTTCTTGGAATATAAATTTTCCTCAGTTCTGCCCACAGAATGATCAGTTAAGGAGAGCACATTGGGTCTCAAAGACTGCTAAAATTGAAATATAATTTTAATTGGCTATAATTTTGTTTCAACAGACACTTATTTAAACTATTTTCGTAAGATTCAAAGTACTCTGCTTAACTGGAGGCATTTTTTTGCAATTTTAGAAGCGATATAATAAAGTTATGTAAATTATGTCTGTCATTAATTAAAACAGCTAATATCATGTTAAAGCAGCAACAAATGTAAAAAAACTGCTCAATTTTGGATCGATTGTAAATAAACAAGGTAGCAGACAGGGCATTAGTGCAAAATAAATAAATAAATAAATAAATTACCGATGGAAAAACTACAGTGCAGGAAACAATAGAACGGCTACGGTAAGCCACCGCATACGCAAGCTTTTCAAGTTAATATTTTTTTAAAATGCTCTTCCATGTTTAAACGGTAAGTGAAATGTAGATGCCAAATAAAACAGGGCGCAGATCAGCTAAAGTCCTGCTTTGTACGCTTAGCCGCAGGCGGGCCGTCCTGACTGCCGTCCTGACAGGCCGACATCAGGTCGCTATTAGTGTTGTCCTCGCTCGGCCCGCCGGGACCCTGACAGCTGCCGGCTGTGAACTCAGTGCCCTCCGACTTGGAGTCGTCGTCTAGCAGATTGCCGGCTGGCGAATTATTAGAATCGCCGACGCCGCTCATGCCGACCATGTTTGAATCGCCGTTAGCCGAGTCCAGATCCATGTCCAGGCTTGACGGCGCTCCTACAGCCGCTGCCACCGCGGCTGCAGCCGCCGCCGTCGAGGAGGAAGACGACAACAGCGGCGCAGCGTCGCCGGCTGCGTCAACAACTGCAGCGGCAGCGGCGACTACAGCGGCAGACTCGGCATCGGCGACCGCTTCGGCAGTGACAGTTTCTTCCGGCGTGGCTGAGGAGGCGTCCGGGCCGGATAGAGCAAACCTGGCCTTGTCCGACACCTGGTAGGGCTTGGGCTTGTGCCTGGCGAAGTTCTGCTCGGCGGCTGCATTGAGCAAATCAAGTTGGGATTGCATGCTTCGCCTAGGATACACAACTAATTACAAACAAATAAATTAATATTTGCTTACAAGGCACCCATTTGTAGACAGTAAGGCTCGTGTCTTTGATGTGAACCCATTTCTTCTCCCTAAAATGGATAATTATTAAGGTGACTTTTAATTTCACACTCATAATAAAATAAGTGCACGAAAACATTATTTTAGTCAAACTTGCACTTAGAAGAAACTTGAAATAAAACCGTCTTATATTTCCAGCAAAAATTAAGCGACATAAGACTCGTGGCAACATCATCTTCGTGCATTCAAATAGTAGCATACATATTCTTTGATTTATTTGAATTAAAACTAATCTACTTTGAGTTTAGCAAAAGCACTTGAAGAAGAAGTAAGCAACAATTATTAGAAAAAATGCTCTCGGTTTGTAAGACTCTAGACTAGAGCTTGTCTAGACTAGTACGAGTATAGGGAGAAAATTTTAGGAATTATTACAATGTAATCGTAAAACACAGCAAACAGATCAAGCATTTTCACACTTAGCGATGTTAATAGACAAAATTCTTTCTTCAATGAGTGTCTAAAAGAGTAGCAGAACGGGTAGATAGAACAAACTCATCCAATAAGCTGATCCGGAGCTAGTAAGTTTAAAATTTATCTTGCCTACGAGCTGAGGCTCCAGCGGCCAAAGGGTTTCTAGTGCAATTAGGTTAAGCAACTGAAGCTATCATCCACATTAGGCCTGAAGCAAGAAGTAGCTAGTGGACGCAGGGGAGGACATGAAGGAGCAGAGAGCTGCTCAAATCGTAAATAATGCAGTAGCAAGTGGACGCTGAGGAGCTTAGAGCCGCACAGAAGGCTGAACAAAAAAATGGATTGGATGCGGCGCGCTTATTTATGCAGATGCTTTCCGACTATAATCTGCCGGGATACTACAGAGCGTCGACACCAAGTCTACTTGACTAGATGAATAAGCAAGTTGGAGTTAAGCATGCATACTTTTCAACTGCAGAGGAAATAGTAAAATTTTTTCTAGAGTAAATTGGTCCTTAAAAAGTAAAAAAAGATACTTTTACTTGATGTCTACCATTATCTCGACATTAACTCACAACATAAGAGCGTAAAATCAATGCTTCACAATATATACTTAAGATTTTTTCCTTAGGGGCAAATCGAAAAATAAATATCAGGAAATCTCCGACTGCCTGCCTCATCGACAAGCTCTTCAATTTCGTGGCTGTGGCTCGCCTCGCGGCTATTCGAAGTCTGTACTGGCTTAGTAACAGTAGCAGAGAAGTCTTGGCGCTAACTTTCTGGTCCTTTCCTTTCCTCGGAGGAATGTCACCAAGGCGTCTGTGCACTTTAGCGTGCCACTGTTCCAAACTTCCTTGAATAGTTTTTGCTGACTAAGCGAAATGCCCATTTTTCACACACATTCGAGTCAGCCCATCTTGGCCGATGATCGAATACCAAGATATTAAGTTGCAGGCGGTCTAGCAAGAATGTCGCTTGCGGCGCATTTTTTCGCGATCAAGATCAAAGCGTTTGGTTTGACTGAGGAATAGGAGCCAAGGATACTAGCTTCCATTAGACAGCAAATTCCTGTAAATTAACAGTAGTAGCAGAAGTTGCACCAGTATGTCATCACTAGCAACATCCTACACTTTCGGCACCCAAGTAGGATTCGCAGCAGGAGGAGACCACCCTCGAGGGCAATCTGTATTTCTGCCAGAATTATACCACTAGTTAAGCAGAATCTCGCAGCTGAACGGAGAAGCAGAGCCCATTCATACAGCACCCGATGCATACTTTTGAAGCGAATCTTTATTAATTCTTTCGCCTGACGTGGCCAAGAATCAAGGCAAGAAATTAAAAACTTCGCAGAGTACAAGCGCTGGAATATTCAGATTTTAGCAGGGACGAAATGTGATCAGGAAAGCAACTAAAAAAAGCCCTTTTCTGCTAGGTCTGGTCAGCCCTGCAATTATTGATTGAAAGCCACCGTTGCTCTGTGCTCTCCTTCATGCGGCATATAGCTTCGCTGAATGATTTTAGTTGTACGCTTGCTCACCATTCCAATATTTCCCAAGTTCTATAGTCTCCTGTTCTTCAGACATGATCAAAATCTGTCTGACGCTTTTTTCGCCAATTTTTTTTCACGAGGACGCTCATTAGAAGATAGCTACGAATGAGATTGACAGCAGTCTGTCTCAGCTATTGCGAAAATGAACACCCCTAGAGCACTCGAAAGTCACCGCGCTAGGACTGGACAGCATGAGTATGACTTTTCTATAATATAGCTACCAATCATAAATGCCATACTTGCGGTAAAAAAACCTTAGGGCAGGCAAAAGTGCTTGCGTAGCTACCAAAGCCAGGGAATGCAAATGATTTCTTAAGTTGCCAGAAAGCGTGCAGAAAATATGGGGCCTGAATTTTATGGTGAAACAATTTTTAAGAAGTGATTTATCGACCCTTAACGAGACAAACTTTAACATAGAATTCACACATCGACTTGTCAATCTTGACTATTCAAGTTGGATTGCAGGCTCAAAATCCCAAGCACCCTAAAGACGCAAAGCCAATTCGTCAAAGAATTTTTTTAGTGAATAAAAATCTGTCTGGCTTGCTTTTTCTTCGTCTTTCGTCCTTGGGCCCTTCAAGGCAGCTTGCGGTTGAGACGCTAATCCCCGACGTGTTGCACTGCTGCTCATGACTGTTTCTGACTTCACAAAGTCCCTTGCACTCTATTATTTTTCCTTTCCACTCTGCTTCCTCCAGAAATCTAGCTAAGTCGCTTCGAACTATGCCGGCGGAGTTATAGGAAATCCTCTACAAGCAGCTTTTGCGCCGTCAATTTTTACCCTTCCTTCAATGCAGGATCTTTGATGCCTCTTCATCATTCCTTGCCTTGAAAGTTGGTACCGCGACTGCCTGAATCAGCAAGAGGGACCCTCTCCATAAATAGAGAAATATGCAATAGAGTTGACTAAGCCGTGGCACTGGAGCGCAAGATCAGTCAAGCAATTCATTCCCACCAGTTCTCCTTATCACTCTTGCATCGCTGGCCTTACGCGCTTCACTGCCCTTCTCCCCACTTGACCTGCCCTTCATACCATATAACCATGCCGTCCCTATAGGGAAATAGTCAGGCGCATCTGCAAATCTTCGTCATAAGTTCTACCATGCACGATCGCGTCATATTGCGAACGGCTATACGAAAGGAAAATGGCAGACAAGCGACAAGAATTGTTTGTCTACATATTGAAAAATATGGCAGTTGTATAGAATGAAAATTTATTGCCTGATACATTTCTGAAAGGAAAGAAATACTTCTTATTTTAACAATTATAATATAACTGCCATGACAGTTTCCTAATACCATAAAAATAACTTTAGCCAGATTTTATTGTTTGCAGTTAATGGCATAATGCATAAAAGCTTTTTCTTCAAGACAAACCTATCCCATAAAGTACAAGCTCTTTTAATAGATGATAAAAAGCTATAAATTAACCAAAGAAAACTTTCGTAAATTTTCTGTTGTCCAAGAAAAAAACTAATTTAATTACTAGAATATGGTGATCGTCAGTTTTTTTCAGATGCTAAAAAGTACAGAAAGAGTAGCGACTTGCTGGCAGTTTGAACCGGTTTACTATCAGGTAGTAAAATTTCTCCATTTCGCTTAACAGCACTGTTAACAGCACAGAAAACGTGTTGTCATCAGTTTATCAGAGTTTCTCATCAGCTGATCGTCAATACGCATCTATCGCTGTTTTAGTTCCCTATGGGCTATGCCAAAGCAACAGCCGATAACACACAGGCTTACTCATAAAAGCAGCCTGTAGAATAGGCCAATTCCAACAATGCCAACCATAGCGATATTTATGTTGTTGATATGCACCCACTAGTCACTAGACCCGCAGATCGCGATTTGTGCATTAGAAACATTTTTTCAGCTACAGAAGTGTGAACTGCAAAGCAAAGAAGCCTGGAGTAGGATCGCAGGAGGATTGGTCTAGAAGAGAAAGGGGAAGACTTTAAGAAAGCGTGTTAGGAAACGGACAGAACGGGAAACGAAGGGAAAACATGCAAGCGTAGATAGGGAGGAGAGGTGGTCGTTTATCCGGAGTGGAAAGGTTCGTAGCGGCTGCAACGCAGTGGTCAGCAGGGCATAGTGCCGAAAGAGGGGTGGAAGATTTGAGCGGGAGCAGACAGACAAGGCGGCAAGTTGACGACAGACTACCGCGCCTACCCCCCTCCAAACATCGCCCGCCTCCCTCTACCAAGCCGGCTACCTACCCAGAAGGCATTAAAAGAGCGCAATGTGACGCGAAGTCAGATTTGGAAGCTGCATATTTTTGCAAGATTTGCTCACATTTCTTTTCCACCCACTTGACCGGGTGAGATAGGAAATAGCGACAGAAGCGATACAAGTTAATCAGCCGCCAGTTAATCTGCCATCTTAATCAGTGCATTAAAGAACGAGCAAGCAGACACGACTACTAAGCATCCAATTATGACCAACGATCGAAAACCCTGCAATGGCGATATGAGGCAGGAAAAGTCTGTGTACGATCAACAGCGTGTAGCAAGACCAACAGTATACAAATACTGTGGCCGGGCCAGTTTCGGCATCGGCGTGCTGTGCATGCTTGCTGAGGTTTCGGTATTTATTATTAAGCGCGGCCTAACCACAATGGGCATCGGCATCTGGACTGGGGCGCCGTTTGTTCTACTTGGCGCGGTAACAATGGCAGTACCAAAAACCCGCACCGTATGTTCAATAAATACCTGTCTGGTATTCTGCGTGGCCTCACTAGCGGTTGCATTTATTGGCGTGCTGCTCTGCATTGCCCACATACTGGAGCTGAGCCTCATTCTGCAGCAGTTGTACACGCCAAGTCCGAACTTTGAATTGCACTGTCGACAATGCGGCCATTATATTATTATAAAGGAAATCGGTCAGATTGGCTTGCTGTTGGTGCAATCGCTGGTATCCGGAATTCTACTCTGCTTTGCATACAAGGATTGCCTGTGCTGCCATCCTACTGAGACACACCTGGTTACGGCGTCCACACCCGTGCATGCAGCCGTTTCTCTAGTGACAGAGAACCAGAACGCTACCTGTCCTTCGCCCACCTGTTCTGTAAGACAGATTCGCGCCTACCAGCAGCAGCTGCAGCAGCAACAATACTCGCCGCATCAGCAACAGCTGCGTCTGCAACAGCAACAGCTACATCATCACCACCAGCAGCTGCAACAGTTGCACCTAGTGCAGCAGCAGCAGCAACCTGCACAGCAGCAGCCCCAGCAGCCTCAATATGGCTATGGAAATCACACCAATGCTGCAGCAGGATCCGCTCAGTCTCCTATGCCTTGCTCTTCATCAGCGCCAACTATACACAAAAACTATGCAACAACGCATATGTATTTCGAATTATAACTGCTCTCTTATCGTTTCGAATCAACTTAAATGTCCATGACTCATCCAAAAGAACAACCAATCGAAAAAACCTGAGAAAAATTTGGAAAAAAAAATTGCCGACTGTACTACTTCTAGCCTATTTTCACACTGTTTGATAGCTGCAGACAAAAACAGAAAAAAATCACAAGTTGCAATAATATAAGAACATTTTCTATATCGCATTTATAGATAGATATTTATAGATACATTTATAGATACAGATATAGGAATATATTAAAACGTGTCTGCTGCTATCAAAAAATTATGCTGCTATCCTGTGGCACATTGTTACCGCGCCATGTATTAAACCTAAATTTGCATGAAAAAAAAACAATAAAAGCAATGATCTATGCACAATGACACTTGAAAAAACAGCACTGCTACCAAAAAATGCTTAGAAATAAAATGTTCATATAAAAAACTGTGATTTATTCCTAATGATAAACAATATTAATCATGAAAAATGTAACTTGAGTTGTGATTAAATTACTTAACTAATTTCTATAAGAAATTTCTTGCTAAATTTTTTACCTGTGTATTTACCACATTTTTCAAAGCATTCAATGCAAAAAACTGCTTCTTACCTGCTTTCAACAAAATTTCCTCACCTACTTGCATATTTAAACTTATTTTTAACTAATCTATACATTACTCTTTTAGCCAACAAAAATATCTTCGTAATTCAAATATACTGACAAAAATCCCTAAAATGGTAATAGCTACAGGCTTAATTTTTTAGTTACTTACAAATGAATACTTTTTTTAACAAAAGCACCTATAAAAAGTACACAAATAAAAAATATTGAAACAATGTCAAATAGTTAATATCAATTATAACATTGAGTTCACCGTTAGCAGCAAACTTCTAAGCAACCATTCTAACCCTATTGCAGCCTAGGACTATCTAGCACATTTGCATAACTTTATGGCATGCAGGCATGACTAAACCAGCATGCCACTAAACCTAGGTAGCCCTTCTCTAGTTAAATAGTAGGAGTATAAAATCTATTGTTTTCTTTAATTACAAAAATCCGGGGGTAAAACTTAGGGGGAGGGCAATTTGTAAGATTAGCAGTTTAAATGTTAAAATTGGGGGAGAATCAAAATAAAAATAGCAAAGAGTAATATATAGGCAAGAATTGTTTTGCAAGATCTTTTTTGCTCCTTCAAAATTGCCTTTAAAAGTAAGTTGCAAACTTTTTTCAACAAAGTTGCACTGGCTGATCAAAATTTTCAAGTTGCACATGTGTGATCTGGGATATTTGAATACTTGGTTGCAATAAAGCTTTTAGCATAGTATTGACATATAGCTATGCAATATAACTATTAGCTGCTTTCCTGTTGATATTAGTACTAAAAGTAAAAAAGCAAGCTAAACCAAGGAGTAGCTTGCTAGGTATACAGTATATCTAAACTTTTTATCAATTTAATTTCTTTGATGACCAGAGCATCTGGTCATATAGAGAAAACTTAAAGAAACTTTTAGACAAAAAGCAGGATATATTGACTTTAACTATTAGCTATCCAGAGTTACCTCTTGCAATGGAATAGCTACTACAACTGCAAACTAAATATTAAAAAAACAATAACAATTTCAACCTAATAGTTTTTAGGTTGCTTTTACTATTTATACCTTTTAGTTGGTACTATAAAAATAGTTGACATGTACTAACTATTTACCATGTATCTATTTAAAAGTTTGGATATAATTTTATATTTTAATTTTTTATAATGCAATAAAAAATTATATATCTTGCTTTAATTAAGGTGCATAATTTTATAGACAGTTTTAGTATAAGATAAAAAATTGTCAAGCATTTAATAAAAATGGCATATTTGTCAAATTTTTCTATAAAATAGGACCAAATTTTGTAAATATAACTATATATATATAAAATGAAGAATATTGCAAAGCTTAGCTAATGACTATTATACCCAGACATATTGTAATATATAATTTATAATATATTATATTAAATATTATTATATAATTTATATAAAAAACAAATAATACATACTACATAAAAACATATTGCTTTTTAGTTCTATTTATATTTTTTGTTTCTTTTCTTATAATGTTTTTGTTTTTACATGTATATTCATTTATAAGTAAATAGGAATATACATACAATGGGCATTAAAAATAAAAATAGTCATAGCATGGATTACTTATAAAAAATAGGCATTATATACTAGGTCATAATTAATAGCAATTTCTAATATCTTATTTGCACTCATAGATTAAAAACCTATTTTGAATTTTAAATATAGAAAAGTTATTATTTCTAGTGTGAAGTAGCTAGACTGTATTTAATTTAAATATGCAATATTGACATAATAAAGGTAAACTATAAAATAAATAAAATAAAATGGGAAAACTAGCTAGAACCCCTAGTAGATACAAAATTATAAAGATTCCTTGGAAGCATTTTTTTCACTATTGTGTACCAAATTTTTTATCCTATATGCACAGCACAGAGGCAAAAACGAATATTCTGGCGCATGTACATACTATTCCATGTTCCTGACAGTGGATCTGATTGTATCACTCTTTCTGTTCTGTCCTGTATTATCATTTAAAGATTAAAAAACATACTTGTTTGTATTATAAAAAAACTATTTAAACTTATAAAGTTAGACTTGATTCGGAAAAAAACTTTTTTATTTGGTAATGTTTTTAAACTTACCACTTTCTAACATGTTCAATGGTAGAAACGATTTTTTTCAAGTCCTCCTTTGCTTTGCTTCGAGTTTCGGATCTAAGACCACGGCTAAACATGTCTATTAGCAGTTAACTTAAAAACTATTAGATTTTATAAGGTAAAATGTCATTAAATCTTTAATCAATTCAGATTTTGAGTAAGAATCGCATAAGAGCTTAATTATGATTTAAAAAATTCCAAGAAACCTTAGAAAAAATCGCAGTTTGAAAAACATTTGTAAAGAAAAACGAATTTTTGTAAGGTAACAATTTAGGCTTTAAATTTTATTTTATTTGGTAAATTATAATTTGTAAAAAAATGTGTAAAACACTTGTATAAGAAAACTCCTAACCCATATCCATATTTAAAAGTATTTAAATTGCAATGATCTGAATGAGCTGACTGACTGAACATCTGAATTCATGAAAATTACTACGATATTAGTTAAGTGAGAGGACAGTCTTTTTAAAAAGGTTTAAGGTTTATAAGACTTTATTTTTATTTTTATTTTTTTTGTATATTCGTAATTAGATGAATAAGCTATATATATCATAAAGGCGTATCATAAAGAATGGTAGTTTCGTTTATTAAATTATTTTTTCATTTAAAATAAACAATTAAGGAAATTTTATGATTGTCGCGTTTATAATATTACAGAGTCACTAGGAGTGTCACCAGTAAATTTAACTATTTAATGGCTAAAATCTTTTTCATTAAATATAAATAAGCCAATAAGTTATATAATATATATTAGTAATAAATAATAAAAATATATGATTTATAATTAAACTTGCAGAAAAAAGTAATTATATGTAAATGCAAAGTAAAATGGCTATAAAGTTATAGGATTGTATTTTTTGCAAAAATATTCATTACAAAAAAAGAAATATAGTCCTATTAACTTTGATATATGTCACTTAATACAAAAGTAATCATATGTGTGCAATAGTTGGCTGAGTTGGCCAATCCAGCCAACTGATTTGGTGGTTGACCAAGGTAAGTCACAAAATCAGCAATATAAGTTGCAAAATTGCTAATGTAAGTTGCAAAATTGTGTATGTAAATCATAAAATTGCTGATATAAGTCACAAAATTGGTAAAAATCAAGGAGATAAGTTGCAAAATAGAAGGAGTAAATTGCAAAATGGAAGGGGTAAGTCGCAAAATAGCGGGGGTAAGTTATATAATGGATGGTGGAAGTGTCAAATTTGAAGAAAAATAGAAAAACAATGTAGCAAGTAAGCAAGTTATAGGTAAGTTGTGGTTTGCAGGACTTTTTTTGGTCTTTGAAACTTTGACCCCAAGTAAGTTGCAAATTTTTTTCTACTAAGTTGCACCAGCCAAACAATTTTTCAAGTTGCACACATAGGAAACCAATAGCAATATTTAGAAATAATTCTATTTTTTACTATTAGTTCACTCCAAAGACTCCAAGAAATTATTTAGTAAATAATAAAGAAAAGAACAAAATGAAAGTTTACAATCAAACAATCTAAGATAAAAATTTGACAAAGATAGTTTTATTTGATAAATGAAATCAATAGGTTGGGTCTATAATATGCTTGCAGAGCTATTTTAATGGTTGAGTAATTTTTTATTTAGTTGTTTTTTATTTTCTTTTTCATAATTATTTAGAAGGTATACTTTTTAAGATTGCTTAAACAAGGACTTAAAATACTTTTATAGGTTTTAAAATTTTATCTAGCTGCATCCATTAAGAATATTGGTATTTGTCATTGTTTTGGTCCTGATTTTTCATAATTTGTAATATGCAGATTTATGCAGGATTTTTTCATACTTATATAATGAAAATCTTGGTCACATTGCATGAAATATATTGCATGCAAATGTAAAGTAACTTATTTGTGCATATTATTGGTGTAATAACCAATTTTTTATATAATTTCATATTGGGGACTTAATAACTGCAAAGCAATAGCATGGAAGCACTCACAGAGAAGTATCACAGTCTTATGAAGCTTGGCGACCCAAGAACTCGAAATTGGTTTTTAATGGCTAGCCCATTGCCATCTGCTGCAATTTGCATTTTCTATGTACTGGCTATTATATTGGGCATGCGTGCTATGCAAAATCGCCAAGCAATGGACCTGCGCTATCCAATGATTGTGTACAATTTCTGCATGGTTGCACTTAGCGGCTATCTGGTATTCGAGTTCCTGGCCTCTGGCTGGCTGGCTGGCTACAGTCTCGGCTGTCAGCCTGTTGACTATTCGGACTCGCCACAAGCTACGAGAATGGCCAGAGCTTGCTATCTGTTTTACTTCTCCAAGTTTATTGAGCTGGCTGACACAGTGTTTTTTGTTCTCAGGTTTGCAAATATTTGTATTTTTGTTCTATCATTTGGCATTGGCATCTTAAGATCAATTAATGGTGTGTTTGTTTATTCTGCTCGTAATCCTACGTAATCATATTCTCCCTTTATTCCCTTAGGGACAGCCGCTATTCTCCCCATTGTTTAAAAAAACTTTATTAAGCGCCTTATCAAAGCCAGAAAACCTTAATACTATCCAACTTTGTGTATTTGATGAATGTCTGTATAGAATACTTAAGGGCATAACTGCAATGAAAAGATTTTTTCCAACTGGTGTCTCGGCATTAGTCAACCTCTCAAAGTGGTACCACTTTTTTTAGGAAATGCTTACTTTGCTGTTCTATTTTTAGCTAGCATGCCAGCTCCTAGTGATAAGGCCACAAAAGTATGCCGCTTTGCATAGAGTAGAAAATGCTCACTCTCTTTTCAGTGGCACTTTCATTTGACCTTTGTATGCGTGCCCTGTGCCTTTCGGCTTTGGTTCTTACGTGCATTAGTTGATCAAATTCCTTTTGCCTATTAGTAGCGTGTATAGATCATTAGGGAACTTTTCTTATTGCAGTAAATTTCTTGATTTAACTGCCTTACTGCACTAATCAGTCAGACTGACGGACGCCTTCCCATTTCCACAAGAGTTTTTGACAGTTTTTATCCATTCATTTTCTATGAATTCTATAGGCTGATAATCTATATGGTTGTTGCTGTTTGCCTGTTTAATATTTGAATATTTTTTCACTATGATAACTAACTGTTAATGTGGCCAATCGCAGGAAAAAGTTCAATCAGATTTCATTTCTGCACGTGTTTCACCACGCCATCATGCCGGCCTCCTGGTGGTTCGGCGTCTATTTTGTGCCTGGCGGATTTGGCACCTTCCACGCCATGTTGAACTCGTTCATACACTTTCTAATGTACATGTACTACGGCCTGGCCGCCGCCGGCTATTCGGTCTGGTGGAAGCGCTACATGACTAAGATGCAGATTGGCCAGTTCCTGCTAGTCACTGTGCACTCGTGCCAGCTGTTTTTTGTGCCCTGCAATTATCCCATTGTGTTCGCCTGGTGGATTTTGTCCTACGCCGTCATCTTCCTCGGCCTGTTTGCTAATTTCTACGTGAAAGCTTACACAGCTGGTAGGCGCCAGCAGCAGCAGCAGCAGAACGGAGGCCATTCCAAGGGCGCTGTTGTCAATGGCAACGGCAAGAAGGCCGAGTGAAAGATTTGTTAGTTAGTGCTGCGCTTAATTTTATCATGGAATAATTCCAAAATTATATTTCAGTGAGTTGCGGACTGGCTCAAAATCTCGCAAAATTTATAAGCGAATAATTTCATTTTAGTATCCTTTAATTATTTGCGTTATCAAAATTCTAATCCACTGAATGACAGGGCAGTTCTGTTTCATGAGAAAATTATCTTCTTTTTCCTATAATTTATTTTTAGTGCTACTGTTATAATCATGCTACTATTAGCGGTCCATCTCGGCTATTTTCTGGTCCAATAAAATGGCGCCAATTGTTCAACCTTTAGTGGGGACCGAAATTTTGGTCTCGCTCTGCCTGCTTGCTTTGCTTTTATTACTTAGCTAACCGCTTGCTTTGGACTTCTTGTCCGTCTTTATTTCAGTCTTCATTGAATATTGCAGAGCTAACTGTTATTTAGTGTCTGATTCTAATTTTTTTATTTGTTTCCATTTTAAAAAAAATCAAATTAACCAATCGCGAATCAGGCATTGGCAGTACGTTTTCACTGCTTATTTCGTACTTAATATATTTGCAAAAAAATCATTTTCTAGATTATAATTCATAATTGAAATATTTATACCAGCTTGTGCAATCTGCTTTGTGCGATTTATTCCTCCTAGCCGTTTTTATTAAGTCCTATTCTGACTATTATTAGCTTAAAACTGTGTGATAAGCGCTGTACTTGTAGGCCTTTCTATTGCGATTTGTGAATTGCATTAATTCAAGTTCATTTAGTCCCGAGTCTATCTAAGTGGTCAAATGTTCGGTATTTAGTAATTTAATGAATATAATGCTACAGGGGCTATTTGCCTTGAAACCAATGCGATACTTTATTGTATTAACTAACGAATAATGTCTTGCTAGTTACTTAAATTTCCCTTTTTATAATCTGTTTTGCTTCTAAGTCTCGCAGATTTTTCTACCTGCTGCGTATTTAATATAGGTTTTAGCTGCTTTTTAAGCGCACTTTGACTTAAATCATGCTATTTATTTAAATAAAGCGGTTTTTTTCTATCGATCTGAAATACACGCACTTATATTCATAATTCAAGTTCGTGCATGAATGCTTAAGCCGTCAAATTTTTGCGCCGTGGCGCATTGATTTATTGATGAGCGACTGCAAAATATTGGTTGAATTGTCTGCAAAGTTTGGTTGTGCCTTTTATAAGAGAATATCTGAAATAGACGTGTAGACAGAAAGAGTACAGATACGGAAATCATGACTAACAGTAGTACTTGACGCCTTTATACGCTTGTACGAGTATTATTCTCCATAATGAAGCCGATAGTCCCCACCCTGAAGCCGATAGTCCCCATCCTGAAGCCAATAGTCCTCATCCTGAAGCCGATAGTCCCAATCCTGAAGCTGATTGTCCCAATCCTGAGGCTGATAGTCCCAATCCTGAAGCCGATAGTCCCAATCCTGAAGCTGATTGTCCCAATCCTGAGGCTGATAGTCCCAATCCTGAAGCCGATAGTCCCCATCCTGAAGCCGATAGTCCCCATCCTGAAGCCAATAGTCCTCATCCTGAAGCCGATAGTCCCAATCCTGAAGCTGATAGTCCCAATCCTGAAGCCGATAGTCCCCATCCTGAATCCGATAGTCCCCATCCTGAAACCGATAGTTCCAATCCTGAAGCCGACAGTCACATCCTGAGGCTGATAGTGCCAATATTTTAGCAAATATTCTTCGTTGTACGAGGGGTGATCAAAAAGTTCTGCAACCTTTCGACATTGCGTCAAGATTACTGGACTGATCACGCTTAAAATTGACGCAATGTAAGAAAAATTTGTATTTTATATCACTCTCGATTTTCAAGTCATTTCATCAATCCGTTCTTCTTCGAGAAAATTTCTTCGAGTCACATTATTAACTCACTTGCAGAACTTTTTGATCACCCCTCGTAACACTATTATGCTTTTAATTCTTATATTTGTGCTAGTTTTAAGTCTAATATCGTGAGGCTGATAGTCGCATATCTCAAAGCTGCCTCTCATAATCCTGAGGCAGTTAAGTTCATGTCTAATTTAGTTGTGGTTGGTAATAATTAAACAACTATGCAAACGCCATGCATTGAATAGTTGTAGTAAAACTGATTTATTAGTTTGAGGCGAGGGTTAAATTGCGTCGGCGCTCCGAGTCGCATGTTTCAATTGAGCGGAATAATAATAAGTTAACGACAAAAATTTATGGTGCTGGCTATTTCAAAATATTACAATGACCCTGATGTTATCACATATTGTGATGCATTGTCCTGCGTGATTACAATATTACCGGGTAGATCTTGTGCCATTAGTTCCTTGTCCTGTGTGTTTTATTTCAGTTTTGTAACACCATTGAGTCAACCGGATTAGTAATAACACATTACAATATTGGCGACAATAAAAATATTTAAATTATTACTTTTTTTTATCTAGACGCCTAACCTTTCGACCATATGTACAGCCCACGGCACAGCCGCAGCTAGTTGCGCGGCGCATCCGAGGCCTGTGTACAGCTGTTCAGTCCTGACGGGCTGAAAGGGCCGCAACTCCCACTCTAAAGTTACCCAGCTCAAACTGGTACCCGATCTCAGCTGGGTGGACTGAAGCAATGGGCCTTGATGAAAAGCAAAATTGCCTCCTGTTAATTTAGGGACACGAACCCGTGACCATTTTATCATATTGCCTTAGAAGCTGTACTTGTATGCCCCTATCATTAACAGTAATCAACTGCGATTAAAAAAGCTCTGAATTCCGTGCGTACAAATAATCAGGAAAAAAGAAGAATTAATTGAAGTCGCAGAGCTCGACCTTGAGTGCAAGCTTAGCTGAGTCAATTTTCGCCTTCTCTGATCTTTCCCTCTTCAAACATTAAATAGTTGGGCGTAGCAAACAACCTAGCGCGCAATAAACGCCTGCCCAGAGTCATGCAAGGATGCTCGTTTCTCGCTCGATGCGGGACGAGAAAGCAAATTTAGTCAGAGCAAACAGCTTCTGACCAGCAGTTTAATCAATGCTCCACTCCTGTGATAATGCCATTGGCTGCCGGAAAAAATGCGGAGTTTTCTTCTTGTGAAAAGTATAGCGCCAATTTTTTCTTTCCCTATAACCTTGAGAGAATCCAAGTAAGAAAAGTCAGTTTGGCCGTTCAGTTTTTTATCTGACTACAAACTGAGTTTCATGCACGCCGCCGAGCTGCTCAGCTGTGCGCACGTTTTGTCCGCTCTATTTAAAAAAATTATCGCATGGCATGGCAGTAAATTTTTTAAGCTGCAGCACAAGGATTCAATTTGTAAGTTAAAGGCAAGCTCTGGGCTCAATTCGCAAAGGCAGAAATGCACGGGCAGGAGGTGAGGAGCTCGAATCAGAGGCGAACAAGTCGCTACTACAGAAATCCATTGTCCTCCACGGCCGCTGCTGCTGCGACAGCAGAGGACGAGGCGGCGCCCGACCTTTCGGAGCTGCTTCGGCGCCGCAGACAGTCCAGCACGCACTCCAGGCGCCTGCTGTTGGCTCGAAGGCGCGAGAGCGGCGCCGCCCCGACCGGTTTCGGCGCTATCGATGAGAATCAAGTGTCTGAGGAGGAGCTGGCTAGGCGAGAGAGGAGAATCGTGAGGAATTTTTCGTATAAGGCCTTCAATCGGGAAGAAAACTGGATTTATAATACAGTAGCCAAGGAAACAAGGATTGATAAAACAAGACACTATAGAGAAAGATTAGGGAAATCTGGATTAGAAGAAAAGTACATGTACTTCTTGGGAGGTCGATGAGAATGTTTTATACGCACATGTAGCTAAGCATTTGCGCCAAGCTCCTGACAAAATGTCCTCTTTAATTAAATGATTGATTGACACTTGAAATTAATTCAGGCGCATTTAAGATTCCGGCTTCGCTTCTTTCTCAAACTGGTGGTTACGGCCTATAAGCTGTGCGATAAGCACTATCTAACCTGGTGAGTTCGAGTGCACTTTTATGCTACTAATTATTAAACTAAGCTAATTAGCCAGTTACAATTTTAATTGACTGCACGTGTGGACTATCTCTAGAGTTTATTCGGTTTAGCTACTTCGCGGAGAATTTCTTGCAATTATATTTAGGCTTACGTGTAGTCTATATTATTAATGCAAAAAATATATGTTTGCTAAGCAAAATTGCGCAAAATACGAACTATTGGACTCCTGCCGTTGCTAGGATGCGATAGATAATTTTATAATAATTTTTTATGCTACATTAGAGTGTTTTAATCTGACAAATGATAGCTAAGGTCATTACCGATGCCTTTGGATCAGTGCAAAGATAACAATAGTTTTCGCCACAGCTTATTTAGATCGCTGGGTTGTGATCGATCACTAAAGTAAGCTTAAATAACGATCAAATACTTACAGATAAAAATCAATCACTGTTGCTTCTTTCAGCCAGAGACTCGGCTCGGCATTCCAGTCGCAGCAGGACGCCATCGACCGGGCGGACGGCGTCGGCGAGTCAATCGGCGCTCGACGCGGCAGTTCGATAGGAGTTTATTTTGATCGGAGCGAGTACCGGGCTAACAGGCAGATGCGGCTGCCGGCTGAGGCTAGGCGGATTCTGCGCAAGAGATGGGACGATAGGACCGAGGCTGAGGTCACCTATGTGAGCTACAGATGGGGAGTTCCACATCTCGCTCTTGGAGTGAGGGGTCGAGTGAGGCTTCTGTTCGGTGATTGAGTGAGGCTTCTGTTCGGTGATTGAGTGAGGCTTCTGTTCAGTGATTGAGTGAGGCTTCTGTTCAGTGATTGAGTGAGGCTTCTGTTCGGTGATTGAGTGAGGCTTCTGTTCGGTGATTGAGTGAGGCTTCTGTTCGGTGATTGAGTGAGGCTTCTGTTCGGTGATTGATTGAGGCTTCTGTTCGGTGATTGAGTGAGGCTTCTGTTCGGTGATTGATTGAGGCTTCTGTTCGGTGATTGAGTGAGGCTTCTGTTCGGTGATTGAGTGAGGCTTCTGTTCGGTGATTGATTGAGGCTTCTGTTCGGTGATTGAGTGAGTGAGGCTTCTGTTCGGTGATTGAGTGAGGCTTCTGTTCGGTGATTGATTGAGGCTTCTGTTCGGTGATTGAGTGAGGCTTCTGTTCGGTGATTGATTGAGGCTTCTGTTCGGTGATTGAGTGAGTGAGGCTTCTGTTCGGTGATTGAGTGAGGCTTCTGTTCGGTGATTGATTGAGGCTTCTGTTCGGTGATTGAGTGAGGCTTCTGTTCGGTGATTGAGTGAGGCTTCTGTTCGGTGATTGATTGAGGCTTCTGTTCGGTGATTGAGTGAGTGAGGCTTCTGTTCGGTGATTGAGTGAGGCTTCTGTTCGGTGATTGATTGAGGCTTCTGTTCGGTGATTGAGTGAGGCTTCTGTTCGGTGATTGATTGAGGCTTCTGTTCGGTGATTGAGTGAGTGAGGCTTCTGTTCGGTGATTGAGTGAGGCTTCCTGTTCGGTGATTGAGTGAGGCTTCTGTTCGGTGATTGAGTGAGTGAGGCTTCTGTTCGGTGATTGATTGAGGCTTCTGTTCGGTGATTGAGTGAGGCTTCTGTTCGGTGATTGAGTGAGGCTTCTGTTCGTGATTGATTGAGGCTTCTGTTCGGTGATTGAGTGAGTGAGGCTTCTGTTCGGTGATTGAGTGAGGCTTCTGTTCGGTGATTGAGTGAGGCTTCTGTTCGGTGATTGAGTGAGGCTTCTGTTCGGTGATTGAGTGAGGCTTCTGTTCGGTGATTGATTGAGGCTTCTGTTACGGTGATTGAGTGAGTGAGGCTTCTGTTCGGTGATTGAGTGAGGCTTCTGTTCGGTGATTGATTGAGGCTTCTGTTCGGTGATTGAGTGAGGCTTCTGTTCGGTGATTGATTGAGGCTTCTGTTCGGTGATTGAGTGAGTGAGGCTTCTGTTCGGTGATTGAGTGAGGCTTCTGTTCGGTGATTGAGTGAGGCTTCTGTTCGGTGATTGAGTGAGGCTTCTGTTCGGTGATTGATTGAGGCTTCTGTTCGGTGATTGAGTGAGGCTTCTGTTCGGTGATTGAGTGAGGCTTCTGTTCGGTGATTGATTGAGGCTTCTGTTCGGTGATTGAGTGAGTGAGGCTTCTGTTCGGTGATTGAGTGAGGCTTCTGTTCGGTGATTGAGTGAGGCTTCTGTTCGGTGATTGAGTGAGGCTTCTGTTCGGTGATTGATTGAGGCTTCTGTTCAGTGATTGAGTGAGGCTTCTGTTCAGTGATTGAGTGAGGCTTCTGTTCGGTGATTGAGTGAGGCTTCTGTTCGGTGATTGAGTGAGGCTTCTGTTCGGTGATTGAGTGAGGCTTCTGTTCGGTGATTGAGTGAGGCTTCTGTTCGGTGATTGAGTGAGGCTTCTGTTCGGTGATTGATTGAGGCTTCTGTTCGGTGATTGAGTGAGGCTTCTGTTCGGTGATTGAGTTGAGGCTTCTGTTCGGTGATTGAGTGAGGCTTCTGTTCGGTGATTGAGTGAGGCTTCTGTTCGGTGATTGAGTGAGGCTTCTGTTCGGTGATTGAGTGAGGCTTCTGTTCGGTGATTGATTGAGGCTTCTGTTCGGTGATTGAGTGAGTGAGGCTTCTGTTCGGTGATTGAGTGAGGCTTCTGTTCGGTGATTGATTGAGGCTTCTGTTCGGTGATTGAGTGAGGCTTCTGTTCGGTGATTGATTGAGGCTTCTGTTCGGTGATTGAGTGAGTGAGGCTTCTGTTCGGTGATTGAGTGAGGCTTCTGTTCGGTGATTGAGTGAGGCTTCTGTTCGGTGATTGAGTGAGGCTTCTGTTCGGTGATTGATTGAGGCTTCTGTTCGGTGATTGAGTGAGGCTTCTGTTCGGTGATTGAGTGAGGCTTCTGTTCGGTGATTGATTGAGGCTTCTGTTCGGTGATTGAGTGAGTGAGGCTTCTGTTCGGTGATTGAGTGAGGCTTCTGTTCGGTGATTGAGTGAGGCTTCTGTTCGGTGATTGAGTGAGGCTTCTGTTCGGTGATTGATTGAGGCTTCTGTTCAGTGATTGAGTGAGGCTTCTGTTCGGTGATTGAGTGAGGCTTCTGTTCGGTGATTGAGTGAGGCTTCTGTTCGGTGATTGATTGAGGCTTCTGTTCGGTGATTGAGTGAGGCTTCTGTTCGGTGATTGAGTGAGTGAGGCTTCTGTTCGGTGATTGAGTGAGGCTTCTGTTCGGTGATTGATTGAGGCTTCTGTTCAGTGATTGAGTGAGGCTTCTCTTCGGTGATTGAGTGAGGCTTCTGTTCGGTGATTGATTGAGGCTTCTGTTCAGGTGATTGAGTGAGGCTTCTGTTCGGTGATTGAGTGAGGCTTCTGTTCGGTGATTGATTGAGGCTTCTGTTCAGTGATTGAGTGAGGCTTCTCTTCGGTGATTGAGTGAGGCTTCTGTTCGGTGATTGATTGAGGCTTCTGTTCAGTGATTGAGTGAGGCTTCTGTTCGGTGATTGAGTGAGTGAGGCTTCTGTTCGGTGATTGAGTGAGGCTTCTGTTCGGTGATTGAGTGAGGCTTCTGTTCGGTGATTGATTGAGGCTTCTGTTCGGTGATTGAGTGAGGCTTCTGTTCGGTGATTGAGTGAGGCTTCTGTTCGGTGATTGATTGAGGCTTCTGTTCGGTGATTGAGTGAGTGAGGCTTCTGTTCGGTGATTGAGTGAGGCTTCTGTTCGGTGATTGAGTGAGGCTTCTGTTCGGTGATTGAGTGAGGCTTCTGTTCGGTGATTGATTGAGGCTTCTGTTCGGTGATTGAGTGAGGCTTCTGTTCGGTGATTGAGTGAGGCTTCTGTTCGGTGATTGAGTGAGGCTTCTGTTCGGTGATTGAGTGAGTGAGGCTTCTGTTCGGTGATTGAGTGAGGCTTCTGTTCGGTGATTGAGTGAGGCTTCTGTTCGGTGATTGAGTGAGGCTTCTGTTCGGTGATTGATTGAGGCTTCTGTTCGGTGATTGAGTGAGGCTTCTGTTCGGTGATTGAGTGAGGCTTCTGTTCGGTGATTGAGTGAGGCTTCTGTTCGGTGATTGATTGAGGCTTCTGTTCGGTGATTGAGTGAGTGAGGCTTCTGTTCGGTGATTGAGTGAGGCTTCTGTTCGGTGATTGAGTGAGGCTTCTGTTCGGTGATTGAGTGAGGCTTCTGTTCGGTGATTGAGTGAGGCTTCTGTTCGGTGATTGATTGAGGCTTCTGTTCGGTGATTGAGTGAGGCTTCTGTTCGGTGATTGAGTGAGTGAGGCTTCTCTTCGGTGATTGAGTGAGGCTTCTGTTCGGTGATTGATTGAGGCTTCTGTTCAGTGATTGAGTGAGGCTTCTGCTTCGGTGATTGAGTGAGGCTTCTGTTCGGTGATTGATTGAGGCTTCTGTTCAGTGATTGAGTGAGGCTTCTGTTCGGTGATTGAGTGAGGCTTCTGTTCGGTGATTGATTGAGGCTTCTGTTCAGTGATTGAGTGAGGCTTCTGTTCGGTGATTGAGTGAGGCTTCTGTTCGGTGATTGAGTGAGGCTTCTGTTCGGTGATTGAGTGAGGCTTCTGTTCGGTGATTGATTGAGGCTTCTGTTCAGTGATTGAGTGAGGCTTCTGTTCGGTGATTGAGTGAGTGAGGCTTCTGTTCGGTGATTGAGTGAGGCTTCTGTTCGGTGATTGAGTAAGCCACTGTAATAAAACAGTCGCATTTGAGAATTTCATTTCCAAAGCCGCCATGGACATCCCTGTTCCAACCACCCAGACCGTGATTGCACTGCGCAGCGTGCAGCAAATCGCTGACTATCCAGTGAGGATGCAGAAGAATTTGGCTCGTCACGGCATGCTTGAAAGGTGAAGTTAGGGGGCAAATCTATTTTTTGCGACTTCTGGTTAGGTTATTTGATAAAAAAAACACGCGACGCTACTTAAAAGTGGGTAAAAAGTAGTGTTGCATGGCCGAAAAAATTTCAAGCGCGAACTAATTGCATAGTTTTTTTTACAGCTTTAATCCAGGTCGAATCATTGTCCGTCAGTCGGATCCGGCGCAGGCGTTTTACTTTATTCTATTTGGAACAGGTGCGAGCCTTGCATTCATTCATTGGGGGACTTTTCGTCTACTGTTTTGGTATTATTGGTGGCTTGTTTTCAGTCTGTTTTTCCCGTTCAGTCACACATTTAGCTCCCCTCTGATAATTTAGATCAGCTTCTCTTCAGCTTTCTGAGTCAGCTGTCTTTCAGTGTAGCCGCTCAGGTCCTCACATCAGACATTTCACAGGTTAGACCTCAATTAATCCGAATTGGATCTTCTTTTAGTCTATTAGTTCGGCTTCAAATCAATCACAAGAGTCGTTTCTTTCCAATATATGATTAGCAAAGTCGGCTTCTGGTCTTATTCAATTCAAAAGGATAGCTAGTAGCTACTGTCAATATGGTATTGCGGCATTGTTAACAGATCTGATCCTTCTTGAGAGCATTAGCCACATTCTATTGCTGTTGACAGCAGGGGGATGAGCGCTTCCTGTTCAAAATGTTGCCGTATTCCCAATCTACAATGTAAATGTAGCTCGTATAGGTAAGCCATTCTGGCTCACAAAAGCAACGCCAATTTAACGGAAGTTGCGCCCTAGTAAGACTATCTGCCGCAGTTTTTTCCCTATCAAATCGTCCCTATATTAGTGATGGTGGCTGTGTTGGACTCCTCGGCTGAGTCGGCGCACACTGTTGTGGAATTGCGGCGCGGCGACAGTTTCGGCGAGTTGGCCATAATGAATCGGAGCCGGCGTCAGAGCACCGTTATTAGCAGGACTGACTGCGACCTGCTGTCCATCGGCATTGATGTGAGTTGGTGCTTGGTGCTATGTGAATCCGGCGATTTGTAGAGCTGTGAGGCGACTTCTGGAGCTGCTTCCTAAGCTAATTTTGAAGCTACTCCTTAGAGCTCTTTTTGAAGCTACTTCTGGAGGTACTGAAGTATCTCTTAAGCCACCATTGAAGCTTCATTGAAAGCCATTTCTGAAGCTACCTCCTAAGCTACCTCTCAAGCCACTTCTAGAGCTACCCCTAAAGCTAATTTTTAAGCTATCTATGAAGCTAGCTCTGAAGCTTCTTCTACAGCTACCCCTGAAGCTACTTCTACAGCTACCCCTGAAGCTTCTTCTACAGCTACCCCTGAAGCTACTTCTACAGCTACCCCTGAAGCTACTTCTACAGCTACCCCTGAAGCTACTTCTACAGCTACCCCCGAAGCTACCCCTGAAGCCACTGCTCAACCTACCTCTGAATCTATTAATTATTTTGATAATTATATAAAGTGTTTTTGAAGCAATCAATGGAGCTCTAATTTCAGGCATACGAGGCCACATTCATGCAAGGCGGACAGAAAACCCTGACAGATCCCGATCACAATCAGTTTATAGAGTGAGCCAGCCTACCCGATATCTATTTCAACTCAAAAACCTATTTCGTTACAAATGCATTATGAAATCTTGTTTCAGAAGCCTAGATTTCCTCCAAGGCTGGCCGAAGGAGTATCTGCAGCTACAGCATGATAAATTTTTATTCTGCTACTTTAAGTAAAGCATAAAGATTTTTTTGAATAAAAAATACTTCCTTGACTAACCTTCATTTATCTACATGAACTCAAACGGATTTTAGGCGCTCGTCGGTTATGATTAAAAACAGCAGCAAGTCGAAATGGATTTACATTATAAAATCGGTGAGATATTGTATTTTTTATACATATTAATTAACAAAAAACCCACTGCCAGGGAAGGGGGCAGCCCGCTATTCTTCCCTGATCGCTGATCGCCTGTCTAAATCCTCTCAGGGCAGCGCGCAGGTGCTGCTGGTGCTGAACCGGGTAAAATCCCAGGTGGCCGGCGAGTCGGGCGCTCTGCATCAAGCACAGCAGGAGCTGCAGCAGCTGCTACCGAGTCGGAATCGGCTTCGGGATCGTCAACTGGGGGCATCATCCGTTACCGGCGCCCAAAAAGTTCATAAGGACGCTGATGATGATGAGGATGATTTTGACACATCGCCGAGTAGCTGGCTTGACGCCTTCTACGACAGCTCCGGCGTGTACTCGCCAGCTGGCATCGGCGCCAACTCGGCGCCCTATCCGCGGCGCCTCTGGTCGGCTGGCGGCGCTTCCACCTTTCCGGAAGTCTTTCCCCAGCCGCAGCGTCCGCTGACCTCGCTGCCAACTGACCGGCTGGTCAGGCAGCAGCTGAGTACCCTGTCAGCTGATGGTGACGTCACGGTGAGTGCATTCTCTTTGCTGGAAGTACGGCTGTTTTAAGTGTGGAATAATCATCGCCCTGATTATAATAATCAATAAAAAGCTGCAAATATTTTTTCAGCCAAGCTATCGAATCGCAGCAAAGTCAGGTAAATAGAAGAAGTCGACATCCTCTCAACTTCCCTCATTGTACAAAGCGCATTTGAACAAAAATATTCTTCCTTAAGAAAATCTACTTTCTAAAACGTACGCAAACTCAACACGACTGCTTTCAGGCTCAGACTCAGCAGGCAACAGCAGCGCTGCCAGAGACAAAAGCGCTGTCACGATGGGCCGAAAAACCTTCTACGACGATCTCGACCCCGGCCAAGTGGTAGGAATCTTGCGCTGTGCAAATGGATTGAAATAATATCTATAAAATAGTTAGCATAAGGCGTAATGGTTACCTGTAGGTACTTCACGACTGGGTTTTTAGCTTGGTTAGAGATAGGGGTTGTAGCCTGGTGGTTAGGGATAGGGGTTGTAGCCTGGTGGTTAGGGATAGGGGTTGTAGCCTGGTGGTTAGGGATAGAGGTTGTAGCCTGGTGGTTACGGATAGGGGTTGTAGCCTGGTGGTTAGGGATAGGGGTTGTAGCCTGGTGGTTAGGGATAGGGGTTGTAGCCTGGTGGTTAGGGATAGGGGTTGTAGCCTGGTGGTTAGGGATAGGGGTTATAACCTGGTGGTTAGGGATAGGGGTTGTAGCCTGGTGGTTAGGGATAGGGGTTGCAGCCTGGTGGTTAGGGATAGGGGTCGCAGCCTGGTGGTTAGGGATAGGGGTTGCAGCCTGGTGATTAAGGACAGGGATGAACCCCCGAACCCCGTACCCCCAACCAGGAGCTGACCCACCAGCCGGAGTTCGTGCACATCCAGACCCTCACCAGAGGCGGCGTGTTCGGCCTGCAGGACCTGTTTAAGCCGGACCAGCCCGGCCTCTGTGTGGTTAGCAACGGAGCCGAGTGCCTCCTGCTGGACAAGGCGTTCTTTCTCGAGCATTCGCCCCGCGAGCTGCTGGACAGGTTGCGCAATCAAGTGACGCACTATCCTAGCCGGGCGCAGCTGCAGACGCGGCTGCAAGAGCGAGTGAACTGGGAGGCCTACAAACGATTGCTTGTCCGGGGCCAGGTTAGGCGGCAGACAAGCGCTAAGCGTTGATCCCGTCTTTTGTGCAATTCGCACATTTAAAAGACTCGGGCATTCGAATATATAGTTATTATTTTGCAGTCGCAGTGATAAATTAAATCAATGGTATTAAAAATAATTTGAAATAAGTCTTTAGAGGGCGCAGTTTTAATTCTACGCTGCTTATTAAATCAAACTCAAAAAATTTTTCTAATAAGTAGTTAAGAAGTGCAGTAAAATTAAATGAAATTAATTAAGGAGATGTGTAATATAACAAAGAAGTTGTTTGAATTTTAAACAAAAAATAACATTTTAACAAATTTTAAATAATTGTGATATTACTTTATAAAATTTTGAACACTTTCTTTGTTTTGAAATCTTGTTTTGAAATAATAAAAAATCTTACTTAAAACGAATATTTCGAAAAACAAAAAATTATTAAAAATATTGTCCTCCTGCCGACTTGCGTTGGCTTCAAGAGTTACTACTTAAAACCTACAGATCCCCGATGTGGAAATTTTAAGACCGGGTTCCTGTAGCTAAATTCCATTTATTAATAGTAAGTCAAGCCTGGTTGTGACCCCAGTCGTAGGGCAGATAAGAAATTTTCAACCGGCCGCCACTGTCTCGCAGCGCCGCCTCCAGCGCCTCCCGCTTCGGCCCAGACGGCAGGTGCTCCGCCACCCAGGCTGCCAAACCGCCGCTGCCCCCGGCCGTATTGATTGCATCAGCAAAATCGGCGGCGTACCAATGGAACAGAGCGGACAGTTTGAGCTCGCGCCCGTCCTCGGTCAGCTGGACGGCGTCGTCGCCGGACAGGAAGGCGCGGGCGGCCAGCAGCAGCTGGGCGCGCAGTTCCGCTGGGCGGTAGGCGCGGATTGGCGGACAGCCGCGGGCGCCGCAGTTCAAAGCAAAGTGAATCAGCGGCTCGGGCCTGTCAAGCGGAACAACGCGCAGGCGCGGATCGCCCCGACTGAAAGGCGCCCGCAGGAGGCCGGGGCCGCGCCGGTTTGCGCGCAAAACGCCGTGCTCGAGGTCCATGAGCGAGTACAGCCGGCCTCCGATGACGTAACTGGAGTTGGCGAAGAATTTGTACCGGCTCCACAGGCTGGTGGGCGATCCGACAGTCAGCTTGGCGTGCAGCACCAGCGCGTTGTACACGTTAATAAAGAAAGCCAGACGCTCGTCTCGGCTGCCAGCCTCCGGATTGACGCGCTGCAGGCGTCGGGCGAGAATCCGATAGGCGGCGAACTGCTTTAAAGTGGCCAGCTTGTTGTAGTCCACCTGCGACCGGAGGGACAGGTTGTAGCCTGGTTAGGGACAGGGGTTGTAGCCTGGTTAGGGACAGGGGTTGTAGCCTGGTTAGGGACAGGGGTTGTAGCCTGGTTAGGGATAGGGGTTGTAGCCTGGTTAGGGACAGGGGGTGTAGCCTGGTTAGGGTTTGGAATTGTAGCCTGGTTAGGGATTGGGGTTGTAGCCTGGTTAGGGACAGGGGTTGTAGCCTGGTTAGGGACAGGGGTTGTAGCCTGGTTAGGGATAGGGGTTGTAGCCTGGTTAGGGACAGGGGGTGTAGCCTGGTTAGGGTTTGGAATTGTAGCCTGGTTAGGGTTTGGAATTGTAGCCTGGTTAGGGACAGGGGTTGTAGCCTGGTTAGGGACAGGGGTTGTAGCCTGGTTAGGGTTTGGAATTGTAGCCTGGTTAGGGATTGGGGTTGTAGCCTGGTTAGGGTTTGGGGTTGTAGCCTGGTTAGGGACAGGGGTTGTAGCCTGGTTAGGGATTGGGGTTGTAGCCTGGTTAGGGACAGGGGTTGTAGCCTGGTTAGGGATAGGGGTTGTAGCCTGGTTAGGGACAGGGGTTGTAGCCTGGTTAGGGACAGGGGGTGTAGCCTGGTTAGGGACAGGGGTTGTAGCCTGGTTAGGGACAGGGGTTGTAGCCTGGTTAGGGATGGGGGTTGTAGCCTGGTTAGGGACAGGGGTTGTAGCCTGGTTAGGGACAGGGGGTGTAGCCTGGTTAGGGACAGGGGTTGTAGCCTGGTTAGGGACAGGGGTTGTAGCCTGGTTAGGGACAGGGGTTGTAGCCTGGTTAGGGACAGGGGTTGTAGCCTGGTTAGGGACAGGGGTTGTAGCCTGGTTAGGGATGGGGGTTGTAGCCTGGTTAGGGTTTGGAATTGTAGCCTGGTTAGGGATTGGGGTTGTAGCCTGGTTAGGGACAGGGGTTGTAGCCTGGTTAGGGACAGGGGTTGTAGCCTGGTTAGGGATAGGGGTTGTAGCCTGGTTAGGGTTTGGAATTGTAGCCTGGTTAGGGATTGGGGTTGTAGCCTGGTTAGGGACAGGGGTTGTAGCCTGGTTAGGGATAGGGGTTGTAGCCTGGTTAGGGATAGGGGTTGTAGCCTGGTTAGGGATAGGGGTTGTAGCGTGGTTAGGGATAGGGGTTGTAGCGTGGTTAGGGATTGGGGTTGTAGCCTGGTTAGGGATAGGGGTTGTAGCCTGGTTAGGGATTGGGGTTGTAGCCTGGTTAGGGACAGGTGTTGCAGGATAGTGCAAGTTATGAAAGTTAGGAAAGTGCAAGTTATGATTGGTGATTGATGAGCAGGAAAGAAAACTCAGGACAGGCGCTCACACTGCGCCCATCCTGGCTAAAGCACAGTCCTTGAATCTCCAGCATTAGCCGGCGAAGCTGCTCGCCAACCGCGGTAAGGCCGTCAGCCGGTGGCAGGCAGCGCCAATCGGCCGAGTCGGCGTTCAACGCGCCGGAGCTTAGCCAGTCGACGGCCATCGGCCGGTAGAGCTTGTTGGCGTCTTCAATCGCAATTTCGCTATTGTCGCCGTCGCCGTCGCCGTAGACTCGTTGGCAGAGGCCGCGGCGCAGCAGGAGGCCGCCAATTCGGCGAATTCGTTCGGCGTCCCAGCCGCGGTGTCGGCCAGCCCAGCGGGCGAACCCGGCGCCGCTGAAGGTGCGCGGATACGGCCAGAAGCAGCGCCAGTGGGTGCCGATGACGCCAGCGGTGGCGCCGCCGTCTGAGTCACGCTGCATCGCCTCCAGAGCGACTGCGGCTTCGTCCAGTTCGCAGGGCAGGCGATCAGCGAAGTCTTCATCGGCGAGGTCGGCATCGGAGTCGAAGTCAGCCGGCTGAGGCAGCGGCGCCTCCAACTGCTGATCGTCACCAGCCTTCGCCAGCTCCCTTAGCTTCTCAACAGTATCCGCTTGCTGCAGTCTGTCGGCGCCGCCGATGCATCGGCCGTCAAGGAAGACAAGCGGCGCGGAGGCCGTCCAACCGTCGGCCCGACGTAGAACCTCGTCAACAAAGCCTGGACGGCAGCGGTCGAGACGCACAACTTTGGGAGCGAGGCCGAGACGATGGAGCGCACTCTCAGCTGTAGCGCAGCTGGGGCAGCCGGCCGTCGTATAGAGAGTGATGTTTAGCGGCGTCTTTGATGCTTCTGGCGGAGTCTTTGATGCTTCTGGCGGAGTCTTTGATGCTTCTGGCGGAATCTTTGATGCTCCTGGCGGAGTCTTAAAATCAAGCTCAGAAGAAGACATGCCAGATCGCGGGCTGTATAGTGCAATATGTAGTTGCTTTTAATTAAATTATTGAAGCATAAATTACATTTTCTGCAGCTTAAGTATTAACTTAAACAAACTGGCACATAAATTATATCAAGGGAATGTATTGCATATTGCTATTTAATATTTGTTACGAATTAACTTTTATTCCTATCAGACTAAGCAATTTCCTTGAATCATTTTCATTTCACACTGATCTCCAGTTTAAAACTTCTAGAGACGCAAGCTGATTAATGCATCGCTTAGGCACCAACCTATCAATCAATAAGTTGCATAAAAGTCAGCTTACGCTCATACTAAGGAGTGGTTAAGCCACCTATTTAGATAAGCCTAAAACCTCAGTGATTTTTTGTTTTAACTTTAGCAGAAACTATTGAAGAAAAAAGTAATAGAAGTTTGCGCATTTATTTAGCAGTTCGGAACAACACACTGAAACAGCCGAGAGAGAAAAAACTAAAGAACAGTCAGATGGGAGAGTCAAAATCGCAATCAATTGGACGGTTATAAAAAATCCAAAAAACTTGAAAAAACAAGGCTAAAAATGAAGAAGGCACAAAAAGGAAACCACAGACAGCTGGAAAATTATTGCCGTATAAATATTGACGAGAAAGTAACTTTATAAAAATATTCTTTTTACATTGTATTATACTTGTCACAGTCGGTTAGAGAGGAAAATTCGATGCAAAAAAAACTGAATAAAATTATCCTCTGCAACATTGGACTTTGAATAGAAAACTTCACTAGCCTTATTTGATCAACAGAGAAAAAATATTCGAAAATATTGCCACTCAGAAACTCTATTTAGGTTCGTTGCCGCATAGAAACGAAATGTTTTAATTAAACATTGAACGATTGCACAAATTTAAATTTGGTTTATTATTGCTGAAACAACAAAAATATGCAAAATTTCGTTGCTATGCGGCCCTTTAAATAATGAAAAAGGGATTAGAATTAAGCTTAGAAAGCCTTAAAATCAAACGGCTAGCGTAGCCCAATTATAAAATATTGTGTAAACAGTTTTTTTGCTTTTTTCTGGCAAAAAAAAATATTTTCGCACTGACGATATTCAGGAACGGCAGCAGCAGCAGCAGCCTCATCAGATATTATCGCATGCAGTTGGCCCTTTGTCTTCAGTAGTCCGCCAGTGTCAGAGTTTGCCTGAAGTTTGAATTTAGATTAATGCGTTTTAGTTTTTCCCTTTGGCTACTAAAAGTAGTTTGTAATTGTAAGGGTCATAATAATATGGATCCGCTGAAGGATCGGGTGACTGCCCGCTGAAGGATCAGATGACTGCCCGCTGAAGGATCGGGTGACTGCCCGCTGAAGGATCAGATGACTGCCCGCTGAAGGATTGGGTGACTGCCCGCTGAAGGATCAGATGACTGCCCGCTGAAGGATCGGGTGACTGCCCGCTGAAGGATTGGGTGACTGCCCGCTGAAGGATCGGGTGACTGCCCGCTGAAGGATCAGATGACTGCCCGCTGAAGGATTGTGTGATTGCCCGCTGAAGGATTGTGTGATTGCCCGCTGAAGGATTGGGTGACTGCCCGCTGAAGGATTGGGTGATTGCCCGCTGAAGGATTGTGTGACTGCCCGCTGAAGGATTGTGTGATTGCCCGCTGAAGGATTGTGTGACTGCCCGCTGAAGGATTGTGTGATTGCCCGCTGAAGGATTGTGTGATTGCCCGCTGAAGGATTGGGTGACTGCCCGCTGAAGGATTGGGTGATTGCCCGCTGAAGGATTCTGTGACTGCCCGCTGAAGGATTGGGTGACTGCCCGCTGAAGGATTGTGTGATTGCCCGCTGAAGGATTGGTCGACTGCCCGCTGAAGGATTGGTCGACTGCCCGCTGAAGGATTGGTCGACTGCCCGCTGAAGGATCGGGTGACTGCCCGCTGAAGAATTGTGTGATTGCCCGCTGAAGGATTGGGTGACTGCCCGCTGAAGGATTGTGTGATTGCCCGCTGAAGGATTGTGTGATTGCCCGCTGAAGGATTGGGTGACTGCCCGCTGAAGGATTGGGTGATTGCCCGCTGAAGGATTGTGTGACTTGCCCGCTGAAGGATTGTGTGATTGCCCGCTGAAGGATTGTGTGACTGCCCGCTGAAGGATTGTGTGATTGCCCGCTGAAGGATTGTGTGATTGCCCGCTGAAGGATTGGGTGACTGCCCGCTGAAGGATTGGGTGATTGCCCGCTGAAGGATTGTGTGACTGCCCGCTGAAGGATTGTGTGATTGCCCGCTGAAGGATTGGTCGACTGCCCGCTGAAGGATCGGGTGACTGCCCGCTGAAGAATTGTGTGATTGCCCGCTGAAGGATTGTGTAGATTGCCCGCTGAAGGATTGTGTGATTGCCCGCTGAAGGATTGTGTGATTGCCCGCTGAAGGATTGGGTGATTGCCCGCTGAAGGATTGGGTGACTTGCCCGCTGAAGGATTGTGTGATTGCCCGCTGAAGGATTGTGTGATTGCCCGCTGAAGGATTGTGTGATTGCTTGCTGAAGGATTGTGTGATTGCCCGCTGAAGGATTGTGTGATTGCCCGCTGAAGGATTGGGTGATTGCCCGCTGAAGGATTGGGTGACTGCCCGCTGAAGGATTGGGTGACTGCCCGCTGAAGGATTGTGTGATTGCCCGCTGAAGGATTGTGTGATTGCCCGCTGAAGGATTGGGTGACTGCCCGCTGAAGGATTGGGTGATTGCCCGCTGAAGGATTGTGTGACTGCCCGCTGAAGGATTGTGTGATTGCCCGCTGAAGGATTGTGTGACTGCCCGCTGAAGGATTGTGTGATTGCCCGCTGAAGGATTGTGTGATTGCCCGCTGAAGGATTGGGTGACTGCCCGCTGAAGGATTGGGTGATTGCCCGCTGAAGGATTCTGTGACTGCCCGCTGAAGGATTGTGTGATTGCCCGCTGAAGGATTGGTCGACTGCCCGCTGAAGGATCGGGTGACTGCCCGCTGAAGAATTGTGTGATTGCCCGCTGAAGGATTGGGTGACTGCCCGCTGAAGGATTGTGTGATTGCCCGCTGAAGGATTGTGTGATTGCCCGCTGAAGGATTGGGTGACTGCCCGCTGAAGGATTGGGTGATTGCCCGCTGAAGGATTGTGTGACTGCCCGCTGAAGGATTGTGTGATTGCCCGCTGAAGGATTGTGTGACTGCCCGCTGAAGGATTGTGTGATTGCCCGCTGAAGGATTGTGTGATTGCCCGCTGAAGGATTGGGTGACTGCCCGCTGAAGGATTGGGTGATTGCCCGCTGAAGGATTGTGTGACTGCCCGCTGAAGGATTGTGTGATTGCCCGCTGAAGGATCGGGTGACTGCCCGCTGAAGAATTGTGTGATTGCCCGCTGAAGGATTGTGAGATTGCCCGCTGAAGGATTGTGTGATTGCCCGCTGAAGGATTGTGTGATTGCCCGCTGAAGGATTGGGTGATTGCCCGCTGAAGGATTGGGTGACTGCCCGCTGAAGGATTGTGTGATTGCCCGCTGAAGGATTGTGTGATTGCTTGCTGAAGGATTGTGTGATTGCCCGCTGAAGGATTGTGTGATTGCCCGCTGAAGGATTGTGTGATTGCCCGCTGAAGGATTGTGTGATTGCCCGCTGAAGGATTGTGTGATTGCCCGCTGAAGGATTGTGTGATTGCCTGCTGAAGGATTGTGTGATTGTTTGCTGAAGGATTGTGTGATTGCCTGCTGAAGGATTGTGTGATTGCCTGCTGAAGGATTGTGTGATTGCCCGCTGAAGGATTGTGTGATTGCCCGCTGAAGGATTGTGATTGCCCGCTGAAGGATTGGGTGACTGCCCGCTGAAGGATTGTGTGATTGCCTGCTGAAGGATTGGGTGACTGCCCGCTGAAGGATTGTGTGATTGCCCGCTGAAGGATTGTGTGATTGCTTGCTGAAGGATTGTGTGATTGCCCGCTGAAGGATTGTGTGATTGCCCGCTGAAGGATTGTGTGATTGCCCGCTGAAGGATTGTGTGATTGCCCGCTGAAGGATTGTGTGATTGCCCGCTGAAGGATTGTGTGATTGCTTGCTGAAGAATTGTGTGATTGCCCGCTGAAGGATTGTGTGATTGCCCGCTGAAGGATTGGGTGATTGCCCGCTGAAGGATTGGGTGACTGCCCGCTGAAGGATTGGGTGACTGCCCGCTGAAGGATTGTGTGATTGCCCGCTGAAGGATTGTGTGATTGCCCGCTGAAGGATTGGGTGACTGCCCGCTGAAGGATTGGGTGATTGCCCGCTGAAGGATTGTGTGACTGCCCGCTGAAGGATTGTGTGATTGCCCGCTGAAGGATTGGTCGACTGCCCGCTGAAGGATCGGGTGACTGCCCGCTGAAGAATTGTGTGATTGCCCGCTGAAGGATTGTGTGATTGCCCGCTGAAGGATTGGGTGATTGCCCGCTGAAGGATTGTGTGATTGCCCGCTGAAGGATTGTGTGATTGCCCGCTGAAGGATTGTGTGATTGCCTGCTGAAGGATTGTGTGATTGTTTGCTGAAGGATTGTGTGACTGCCCGCTGAAGGATTGTGTGATTGCCCGCTGAAGGATTGTGTGATTGCCTGCTGAAGGATTGTGTGATTGCCCGCTGAAGGATTGTGTGATTGCCCGCTGAAGGATTGTGTGATTGCCCGCTGAAGGATTGGGTGACTGCCCGCTGAAGGATTGTGTGATTGCCTGCTGAAGGATTGGGTGACTGCCCGCTGAAGGATTGTGTGATTGCCCGCTGAAGGATTGTGTGATTGCTTGCTGAAGGATTGTGTGATTGCCCGCTGAAGGATTGTGTGATTGCCCGCTGAAGGATTGTGTGATTGCCCGCTGAAGGATTGTGTGATTGCCCGCTGAAGGATTGTGTGATTGCCCGCTGAAGGATTGTGTGATTGCTTGCTGAAGGATTGTGTGATTGCCCGCTGAAGGATTGTGTGATTGCCCGCTGAAGGATTGTGTGATTGCCCGCTGAAGGATTGGGTGACTTGCCCGCTGAAGGATTGGGTGACTGCCCGCTGAAGGATTGTGTGATTGCCCGCTGAAGGATTGTGTGATTGCCCGCTGAAGGATTGGGTGACTGCCCGCTGAAGGATTGGGTGATTGCCCGCTGAAGGATTGTGTGACTGCCCGCTGAAGGATTGTGTGATTGCCCGCTGAAGGATTGTGTGACTGCCCGCTGAAGGATTGTGTGATTGCCCGCTGAAGGATTGTGTGATTGCCCGCTGAAGGATTGGGTGACTGCCCGCTGAAGGATTGGGTGATTGCCCGCTGAAGGATTGTGTGACTGCCCGCTGAAGGATTGTGTGATTGCCCGCTGAAGGATTGGTCGACTGCCCGCTGAAGGATCGGGTGACTGCCCGCTGAAGAATTGTGTGATTGCCCGCTGAAGGATTGTGTGACTGCCCGCTGAAGGATTGTGTGATTGCCCGCTGAAGGATTGTGTGATTGCCCGCTGAAGGATTGGGTGACTTGCCCGCTGAAGGATTGGGTGATTGCCCGCTGAAGGATTGTGTGACTTGCCCGCTGAAGGATTGTGTGATTGCCCGCTGAAGGATTGTGTGACTGCCCGCTGAAGGATTGTGTGATTGCCCGCTGAAGGATTGTGTGATTGCCCGCTGAAGGATTGGGTGATTGCCCGCTGAAGGATTGGGTGACTGCCCGCTGAAGGATTGTGTGATTGCCCGCTGAAGGATTGTGTGACTGCCCGCTGAAGGATTGTGTGATTGCCCGCTGAAGGATTGGGTGACTGCCCGCTGAAGGATTGTGTGATTGCCCGCTGAAGGATTGTGTGACTTGCCCGCTGAAGGATTGTGTGATTGCCCGCTGAAGGATTGTGTGACTTGCCCGCTGAAGGATTGTGTGATTGCCCGCTGAAGGATTGTGTGATTGCCCGCTGAAGGATTGTGTGATTGCCCGCTGAAGGATTGTGTGATTGCCCGCTGAAGGATTGTGTGATTGCCTGCTGAAGGATTGTGTGATTGCCCGCTGAAGGATTGTGTGATTGCCCGCTGAAGGATTGTGTGATTGCCCGCTGAAGGATTGTGTGATTGCCCGCTGAAGGATTGTGTGATTGCCCGCTGAAGGATTGTGTGATTGCCTGCTGAAGGATTGTGTGATTGCCCGCTGAAGGATTGTGTGATTGCCCGCTGAAGGATTGGGTGATTGCCCGCTGAAGGATTGGGTGACTGCCCGCTGAAGGATTGTGTGATTGCCCGCTGAAGGATTGTGTGATTGCCTTGCTGAAGGATTGTGTGATTGCCCGCTGAAGGATTGTGTGATTGCCCGCTGAAGGATTGGGTGATTGCCCGCTGAAGGATTGTGTGATTGCCCGCTGAAGGATTGTGTGATTGCCCGCTGAAGGATTGTGTGATTGCCTGCTGAAGGATTGTGTGATTGCCTTGCTGAAGGATTGTGTGATTGCCTGCTGAAGGATTGTGTGATTGCCTGCTGAAGGATTGTGTGATTGCCCGCTGAAGGATTGTGTGATTGCCCGCTGAAGGATTGTGATTGCCCGCTGAAGGATTGGGTGACTGCCCGCTGAAGGATTGTGTGATTGCCTGCTGAAGGATTGGGTGACTGCCCGCTGAAGGATTGTGTGATTGCCCGCTGAAGGATTGTGTGATTGCTTGCTGAAGGATTGTGTGATTGCCCGCTGAAGGATTGTGTGATTGCCCGCTGAAGGATTGTGTGATTGCCCGCTGAAGGATTGTGTGATTGCCCGCTGAAGGATTGTGTGATTGCCCGCTGAAGGATTGTGTGATTGCTTGCTGAAGAATTGTGTGATTGCCCGCTGAAGGATTGTGTGATTGCCCGCTGAAGGATTGGGTGATTGCCCGCTGAAGGATTGGGTGACTGCCCGCTGAAGGATTGTGTGACTGCCCGCTGAAGGATTGTGTGATTGCCCGCTGAAGGATTGTGTGATTGCCCGCTGAAGGATTGGGTGACTGCCCGCTGAAGGATTGGGTGATTGCCCGCTGAAGGATTGTGTGACTGCCCGCTGAAGGATTGTGTGATTGCCCGCTGAAGGATTGTGTGACTGCCCGCTGAAGGATTGTGTGATTGCCCGCTGAAGGATTGTGTGATTGCCCGCTGAAGGATTGGGTGACTGCCCGCTGAAGGATTGGGTGATTGCCCGCTGAAGGATTCTGTGACTGCCCGCTGAAGGATTGTGTGATTGCCCGCTGAAGGATTGGTCGACTGCCCGCTGAAGGATCGGGTGACTGCCCGCTGAAGAATTGTGTGATTGCCCGCTGAAGGATTGTGAGATTGCCCGCTGAAGGATTGGGTGATTGCCCGCTGAAGGATTGGGTGACTGCCCGCTGAAGGATTGTGTGATTGCCCGCTGAAGGATTGTGTGATTGCCCGCTGAAGGATTGTGTGATTGCTTGCTGAAGGATTGTGTGATTGCCCGCTGAAGGATTGTGTGATTGCCCGCTGAAGGATTGGGTGATTGCCCGCTGAAGGATTGTGTGATTGCCCGCTGAAGGATTGTGTGATTGCCCGCTGAAGGATTGTGTGATTGCCTGCTGAAGGATTGGGTGATTGTTTGCTGAAGGATTGTGTGATTGTTTGCTGAAGGATTGTGTGATTGCCTGCTGAAGGATTGTGTGATTGCCTGCTGAAGGATTGTGTGACTGCCCGCTGAAGGATTGTGTGATTGCCCGCTGAAGGATTGTGTGACTGCCCGCTGAAGGATTGTGTGATTGCCCGCTGAAGGATTGTGTGATTGCCTTGCTGAAGGATTGTGTGATTGCCCGCTGAAGGATTGTGTGATTGCCCGCTGAAGGATTGTGTGATTGCCCGCTGAAGGATTGTGTGATTGCCCGCTGAAGGATTGTGTGATTGCCCGCTGAAGGATTGTGTGATTGCCTTGCTGAAGGAATTGTGTGATTGCCCGCTGAAGGATTGTGTGATTGCCCGCTGAAGGATTGGGTGATTGCCCGCTGAAGGATTGGGTGACTGCCCGCTGAAGGATTGGGTGACTGCCCGCTGAAGGATTGTGTGATTGCCCGCTGAAGGATTGTGTGATTGCCCGCTGAAGGATTGGGTGACTGCCCGCTGAAGGATTGGGTGATTGTTTGCTGAAGGATTGTGTGATTGTTTGCTGAAGGATTGTGTGATTGCCTGCTGAAGGATTGTGTGATTGCCTGCTGAAGGATTGTGTGACTGCCCGCTGAAGGATTGTGTGATTGCCCGCTGAAGGATTGTGTGACTTGCCCGCTGAAGGATTGTGTGATTGCCCGCTGAAGGATTGTGTGATTGCCCGCTGAAGGATTGTGTGATTGCCCGCTGAAGGATTGTGTGATTGCCCGCTGAAGGATTGTGTGATTGCTTGCTGAAGGATTGTGTGATTGCCCGCTGAAGGATTGTGTGATTGCCCGCTGAAGGATTGGGTGATTGCCCGCTGAAGGATTGTGTGATTGCCCGCTGAAGGATTGTGTGATTGCCCGCTGAAGGATTGTGTGATTGCCTGCTGAAGGATTGTGTGATTGCCCGCTGAAGGATTGTGTGATTGCCCGCTGAAGGATTGGGTGATTGCCCGCTGAAGGATTGGGTGACTTGCCCGCTGAAGGATTGGGTGACTTGCCCGCTGAAGGATTGTGTGATTGCCCGCTGAAGGATTGTGTGATTGCCCGCTGAAGGATTGGGTGACTTGCCCGCTGAAGGATTGGGTGATTGCCCGCTGAAGGATTGTGTGATTGCCCGCTGAAGGATTGTGTGATTGCCCGCTGAAGGATTGTGTGACTGCCCGCTGAAGGATTGTGTGATTGCCCGCTGAAGGATTGTGTGATTGCCCGCTGAAGGATTGTGTGATTGCCCGCTGAAGGATTGTGTGATTGCCCGCTGAAGGATTGTGTGATTGCCTGCTGAAGGATTGTGTGATTGCCCGCTGAAGGATTGTGTGATTGCCCGCTGAAGGATTGTGTGATTGCCCGCTGAAGGATTGTGTGATTGCCCGCTGAAGGATTGTGTGATTGCCCGCTGAAGGATTGTGTGATTGCCTGCTGAAGGATTGTGTGATTGCCCGCTGAAGGATTGTGTGATTGCCCGCTGAAGGATTGGGTGATTGCCCGCTGAAGGATTGTGTGATTGCCCGCTGAAGGATTGTGTGATTGCCCGCTGAAGGATTGTGTGATTGCCTGCTGAAGGATTGTGTGATTGCCCGCTGAAGGATTGTGTGATTGCCCGCTGAAGGATTGTGTGATTGCCCGCTGAAGGATTGGGTGACTTGCCCGCTGAAGGATTGGGTGATTGCCCGCTGAAGGATTGTGTGATTGCCCGCTGAAGGATTGTGTGATTGCCCGCTGAAGGATTGGGTGACTGCCCGCTGAAGGATTGGGTGATTGTTTGCTGAAGGATTGTGTGATTGTTTGCTGAAGGATTGTGTGATTGCCCTGCTGAAGGATTGTGTGATTGCCCTGCTGAAGGATTGTGTGACTTGCCCGCTGAAGGATTGTGTGATTGCCCGCTGAAGGATTGTGTGACTGCCCGCTGAAGGATTGTGTGATTGCCCGCTGAAGGATTGTGTGATTGCCCGCTGAAGGATTGTGTGATTGCCCGCTGAAGGATTGTGTGATTGCCCGCTGAAGGATTGTGTGATTGCCTGCTGAAGGATTGTGTGATTGCCCGCTGAAGGATTGTGTGATTGCCCGCTGAAGGATTGGGTGATTGCCCGCTGAAGGATTGTGTGATTGCCCGCTGAAGGATTGTGTGATTGCCCGCTGAAGGATTGTGTGATTGCCTGCTGAAGGAATTGTGTGATTGCCCGCTGAAGGATTGTGTGATTGCCCGCTGAAGGATTGGGTGATTGCCCGCTGAAGGATTGGGTGACTGCCCGCTGAAGGATTGGGTGACTGCCCGCTGAAGGATTGTGTGATTGCCCGCTGAAGGATTGTGTGATTGCCCGCTGAAGGATTGGGTGACTGCCCGCTGAAGGATTGGGTGATTGCCCGCTGAAGGATTGTGTGACTTGCCCGCTGAAGGATTGTGTGATTGCCCGCTGAAGGATTGTGTGACTTGCCCGCTGAAGGATTGTGTGATTGCCCGCTGAAGGATTGTGTGATTGCCCGCTGAAGGATTGTGTGATTGCCCGCTGAAGGATTGTGTGATTGCCCGCTGAAGGATTGTGTGATTGCCTGCTGAAGGATTGTGTGATTGCCCGCTGAAGGATTGTGTGATTGCCCGCTGAAGGATTGTGTGATTGCCCGCTGAAGGATTGTGTGATTGCCCGCTGAAGGATTGTGTGATTGCCCGCTGAAGGATTGTGTGATTGCCTGCTGAAGGAATTGTGTGATTGCCCGCTGAAGGATTGTGTGATTGCCCGCTGAAGGATTGGGTGATTGCCCGCTGAAGGATTGGGTGACTGCCCGCTGAAGGATTGGGTGACTGCCCGCTGAAGGATTGTGTGATTGCCCGCTGAAGGATTGTGTGATTGCCCGCTGAAGGATTGGGTGACTGCCCGCTGAAGGATTGGGTGATTGCCCGCTGAAGGATTGTGTGACTGCCCGCTGAAGGATTGTGTGATTGCCCGCTGAAGGATTGTGTGACTGCCCGCTGAAGGATTGTGTGATTGCCCGCTGAAGGATTGTGTGATTGCCCGCTGAAGGATTGGGTGACTGCCCGCTGAAGGATTGGGTGATTGCCCGCTGAAGGATTCTGTGACTGCCCGCTGAAGGATTGTGTGATTGCCCGCTGAAGGATTGGTCGACTGCCCGCTGAAGGATCGGGTGACTGCCCGCTGAAGAATTGTGTGATTGCCCGCTGAAGGATTGTGAGATTGCCCGCTGAAGGATTGGGTGATTGCCCGCTGAAGGATTGGGTGACTGCCCGCTGAAGGATTGTGTGATTGCCCGCTGAAGGATTGTGTGATTGCCCGCTGAAGGATTGTGTGATTGCTTGCTGAAGGATTGTGTGATTGCCCGCTGAAGGATTGGGTGACTGCCCGCTGAAGGATTGGGTGATTGCCCGCTGAAGGATTGTGTGACTGCCCGCTGAAGGATTGTGTGATTGCCCGCTGAAGGATTGTGTGACTGCCCGCTGAAGGATTGTGTGATTGCCCGCTGAAGGATTGTGTGATTGCCCGCTGAAGGATTGGGTGACTGCCCGCTGAAGGATTGGGTGATTGCCCGCTGAAGGATTCTGTGACTGCCCGCTGAAGGATTGTGTGATTGCCCGCTGAAGGATTGGTCGACTGCCCGCTGAAGGATCGGGTGACTGCCCGCTGAAGAATTGTGTGATTGCCCGCTGAAGGATTGTGAGATTGCCCGCTGAAGGATTGGGTGATTGCCCGCTGAAGGATTGGGTGACTGCCCGCTGAAGGATTGTGTGATTGCCCGCTGAAGGATTGTGTGATTGCCCGCTGAAGGATTGTGTGATTGCCTTGCTGAAGGATTGTGTGATTGCCCGCTGAAGGATTGTGTGATTGCCCGCTGAAGGATTGGGTGATTGCCCGCTGAAGGATTGTGTGATTGCCCGCTGAAGGATTGTGTGATTGCCCGCTGAAGGATTGTGTGATTGCCTGCTGAAGGATTGTGTGATTGTTTGCTGAAGGATTGTGTGATTGCCTTGCTGAAGGATTGTGTGATTGCCTGCTGTAGGATTGGGTGACTGCCCGCTGAAGGATTGTGTGATTGCCCGCTGAAGGATTGTGTGATTGCCCGCTGAAGGATTGTGTGATTGCCCGCTGAAGGATTGTGATTGCCTGCTGAAGGATTGTGTGACTGCCTGCTGAAGGATTGTGTGATTGTTTGCTGAAGGATTGTGTGATTACCCGCTGAAGGATTGTGTGATTGCCCGCTGAAGGATTGTGTGATTGCCTGCTGAAGGATTGTGTGATTGCCCGCTGAAGGATTGTGTGATTGCCCGCTGAAGGATTGGGTGATTGCCCGCTGAAGGATTGGGTGACTGCCCGCTGAAGGATTGTGTGATTGCCCGCTGAAGGATTGTGTGATTGCCCGCTGAAGGATTGTGTGATTGCTTGCTGAAGGATTGTGTGATTTCCCGCTGAAGGATTGTGTGATTGCTTGCTGAAGGATTGTGTGATTGCCCGCTGAAGGATTGTGTGATTGCTTGCTGAAGGATTGTGTGATTGCCCGCTGAAGGATTGTGTGATTGCCCGCTGAAGGATTGTGTGATTGCTTGCTGAAGGATTGTGTGATTGCCCGCTGAAGGATTGTGTGATTGCTTGCTGGAGGATTGTGTCATTGCCCGCTGAAGGATCGGGTGACTGCCCGCTGAAGGATTGGGTTACTGCCCGCTGAAGGATTGTGTGATTGCTTGCTGAAGGATTGTATGATTGCTTGCTGAAGGATTGTGTGATTGCCCGCTGAAGGATTGTGTGATTGCTTGCTGAAGGATTGTGTGATTGCCCGCTGAAGGATTGTGTGATTGCCCGCTGAAGGATTGTGTGATTGCCCGCTGAAGGATTGTGTGATTGCCCGCTGAAGGATTGTGTGACTGCCCGCTGAAGGATTGTGTGATTGCCCGCTGAAGGATTGTGTGATTGCCCGCTGAAGGATTGGGTGACTGCCCGCTGAAGGATTGTGTGATTGCCCGCTGAAGGATTGTGTGATTGCCCGCTGAAGGATTGGGTGACTGCCCGCTGAAGGATTGGGTGACTGCCCGCTGAAGGATTGTGTGATTGCCCGCTGAAGGATTGTGTGATTGCCCGCTGAAGGATTGTGTGATTGCCTGCTGAAGGATTGGGTGACTGCCCGCTGAAGGATTGTGTGATTGCCCGCTGAAGGATTGTGTGATTGCTTGCTGAAGGATTGTGTGATTTCCCGCTGAAGGATTGTGTGATTGCTTGCTGAAGGATTGTGTGATTGCCCGCTGAAGGATTGTGTGATTGCTTGCTGAAGGATTGTGTGATTGCCCGCTGAAGGATTGTGTGATTGCCCGCTGAAGGATTGTGTGATTGCTTGCTGAAGGATTGTGTGATTGCCCGCTGAAGGATTGTGTGATTGCTTGCTGGAGGATTGTGTCATTGCCCGCTGAAGGATCGGGTGACTGCCCGCTGAAGGATTGGGTTACTGCCCGCTGAAGGATTGTGTGATTGCTTGCTGAAGGATTGTGTGATTGCTTGCTGAAGGATTGTGTGATTGCCCGCTGAAGGATTGTGTGATTGCTTGCTGAAGGATTGTGTGATTGCCCGCTGAAGGATTGTGTGATTGCCCGCTGAAGGATTGTGTGATTGCCTGCTGAAGGATTGTGTGATTGCCCGCTGAAGGATTGTGTGACTGCCCGCTGAAGGATTGTGTGATTGCCCGCTGAAGGATTGTGTGATTGCCCGCTGAAGGATTGGGTGACTGCCCGCTGAAGGATTGTGTGATTGCCCGCTGAAGGATTGTGTGACTGCCCGCTGAAGGATCGGATGACTCCTCGCTGAAGGATTGTGTGATTGCCCGCTGAAGGATTGGGTGATTGCCCGCTGAAGGATTGTGTGATTGCCCGCTGAAGGATTGTGTGATTGTTTGCTGAAGGATTGTGTGATTGCCCGCTGAAGGATTGTGTGATTGCCTGCTGAAGGATTGTGTGATTGCCCGCTGAAGGATTGTGTGACTGCCCGCTGAAGGATTGTGATTGCCCGCTGAAGGATTGGGTGACTGCCCGCTGAAGGATTGTGTGATTGCCGGCTGAAGGATTGGGTGACTGCCCGCTGAAGGATTGTGTGATTGCCCGCTGAAGGATTGTGTGATTGCTTGCTGAAGGATTGTGTGATTGCCCGCTGAAGGATTGTGTGATTGCCCGCTGAAGGATTGTGTGATTGCCCGCTGAAGGATTGTGTGATTGCCCGCTGAAGGATTGTGTGATTGCCCGCTGAAGGATTGTGTGATTGCTTGCTGAAGGATTGTGTGATTGCCCGCTGAAGGATTGGGTGACTGCCCGCTGAAGGATTGTGTGATTGCCCGCTGAAGGATTGTGTGACTGCCCGCTGAAGGATTGTGTGATTGCCCGCTGAAGGATTGTGTGACTGCCCGCTGAAGGATTGTGTGATTGCCCGCTGAAGGATTGTGTGATTGCCCGCTGAAGGATTGGGTGACTGCCCGCTGAAGGATTGGGTGATTGCCCGCTGAAGGATTGTGTGACTGCCCGCTGAAGGATTGTGTGATTGCCCGCTGAAGGATTGGTCGACTGCCCGCTGAAGGATCGGGTGACTGCCCGCTGAAGAATTGTGTGATTGCCCGCTGAAGGATTGTGAGATTGCCCGCTGAAGGATTGGGTGATTGCCCGCTGAAGGATTGGGTGACTGCCCGCTGAAGGATTGTGTGATTGCCCGCTGAAGGATTGTGTGATTGCCCGCTGAAGGATTGTGTGATTGCTTGCTGAAGGATTGTGTGATTGCCCGCTGAAGGATTGTGTGATTGCCCGCTGAAGGATTGGGTGATTGCCCGCTGAAGGATTGTGTGATTGCCCGCTGAAGGATTGTGTGATTGCCCGCTGAAGGATTGTGTGATTGCCTGCTGAAGGATTGTGTGATTGTTTGCTGAAGGATTGTGTGATTGTTTGCTGAAGGATTGTGTGATTGCCTGCTGAAGGATTGGGTGACTGCCCGCTGAAGGATTGTGTGATTGCCCGCTGAAGGATTGTGTGATTGCCCGCTGAAGGATTGTGTGATTGCCCGCTGAAGGATTGTGATTGCCTGCTGAAGGATTGTGTGACTGCCTGCTGAAGGATTGTGTGATTGTTTGCTGAAGGATTGTGTGATTGCCCGCTGAAGGATTGTGTGACTGCCCGCTGAAGGATTGTGTGACTGCCCGCTGAAGGATTGTGTGATTGCTTGCTGAAGGATTGTGTGATTGCCCGCTGAAGGATTGTGTGATTGCCCGCTGAAGGATTGTGTGATTGCTTGCTGAAGGATTGGGTGATTGCCCGCTGAAGGATTGTGTGATTGTCCGCTGAAGGATTGTGTGATTGCCCGCTGAAGGATTGTGTGATTGCCTGCTGAAGGATCGAGTGACTGCCCGCTGAAGGATTGTGTGACTGCCCGCTGAAGGATTGTGTGATTGCCCGCTGAAGGATTGTGTGATTGCCCGCTGAAGGAATGGGTGACTGCCCGCTGAAGGATTGTGTGATTGCCCGCTGAAGGATTGTGTGATTGCCTGCTGAAGGATTGGTTGACTGCCCGCTGAAGGATTGTGTGATTGCCTGCTGAAGGATTGTGTGATTGCCCGCTGAAGGATTGTGTGATTGCCTGCTGAAGGATTGTGTGATTGCCTGCTGAAGGATTGGGTGATTGCCTGCTGAAGGATTGTGTGATTGCCTGCTGAAGGATTGTGTGATTGCCCGCTGAAGGATTGTGTGATTGCCCGCTGAAGGATTGTGTGATTGCCCGCTGAAGGATTGTGTGACTGCCCGCTGAAGGATTGGGTGACTGCCCGCTGAAGGATTGTGTGATTACCCGCTGAAGGATTGGGTGATTGCCCGCTGAAGGATTGTGTGATTGCCCACTGAAGGATCGGGTGACTTTCCGCTGAAGGATCGAGTGACTGCCCGCTGAAGGATTGTGTGATTGCCCGCTGAAGGATCGGGTGACTGCCCGCTGAAGGATTGTGTGACTGCCCGCTGAAGGATTGGGTGACTGCCCGCTGAAGGATCAGGTGACTGCCCGCTGAAGGATTGGGTGATTGCACGCTGAAGGATTGTGTGATTGCCCGCTGAAGGATTGTGTGATTGCCCGCTGAAGGATTGGGTGACTGCCCGCTGAAGGATTGTGTGATTGCTTGCTGAAGGATTGTGTGATTTCCCGCTGAAGGATCGGGTGACTTTCCGCTGAAGGATTGGGTGACTGCCCGCTGAAGGATTGGGTGACTGCCCGCTGAAGGATTGTGTGATTGCTTGCTGAAGGATTGTGTGACTGCTCGCTGAAGGATTGGGTGACTGGCCGCTGAAGGATCGGGTGACTTTCCGCTGAAGGATCGAGTGACTGCCCGCTGAAGGATTGGGTGACTGCCCGCTGAAGGATTGTGTGATTGCCCGCTGAAGGATTGTGTGATTGCCCGCTGAAGGATTGTGTGACTGCCCGCTAAAGGATTGTGTGATTGCCCGCTGAAGGATCGGGTGACTGCCCGCTGAAGGATTGTGTGATTGCCCGCTGAAGGATTGTGTGATTGCCCGCTGAAGGATTGTGTGATTGCCCGCTGAAGGATTGTGTGACTGCCCGCTGAAGGATTGTGTGATTGCTTGCTGAAGGATTGTGTGATTGCCCGCTGAAGGATTGTGTGATTGCCCGCTGAAGGATTGTGTGATTGCCCGCTGAAGGATCGGGTGACTGCCCGCTGAAGGATTGTGTGACTGCCCGCTGAAGGATCGGGTGACTGCCCGCTGAAGGATTGTGTGATTGCTTGCTGAAGGATTGTGTGATTGCCCGCTGAAGGAATGGGTGACTGCCCCTTATAGGATTGGGTGACTGCCCCTTATAGGATTGGGTGACTGCCCGCTGAAGCATCTGACGATGGTGCCACTCAAGGATTATGGTAGGAATCACTCAGTGAAGGATTTAATGATAGACCACTGGAAGATGGGGCAATAGGGAACTGAAAAAATAAGCCCTCATTTCATTTCTAATAGTACAGTTGCATGGAAGGAATTTCAGCTGGCCGCGGTAGTGTACACACAGCCCACTCAATATTTCCCTAGAGCTAGCTGCAACTTTCTGCTTTGCCCCAGTCCCTGTACGCCCTCCTGGTTGCCATGGCCAAAATGAAGCATGCGGCAGAAAGAAACGGACGACTCACACTAGCATTGGGACGAGAATTTTTTCTAGAAAATTTGGGAGAAGAGCGCCCAAATATGGGGACAATGAGATGCGGGGAATGGTAAAGAAGGATACGGAAAATACAGTAGCCCCGTTGGATTTTATCCCACAAGTAGAATACAGACGCACTTTTATGGCGAAAAAAATGTGTCACGAAAATATTCACTACAAAAGCATTGCATAAGAAAGCCTTTCTCATAGAGGGAAGAACCTACAGCATGCTTCTTGGCTTCTTCTGCGGCTGGTGTTCCATAGCCTCGCCGCCAGCTTCCTCATTAGCTTGTTCAATCTCTTCCATCTGAAGGTCGGCCTTCTCTTGTCCATTGTTGGCTAGGTGATCGTGGTCTACTAGGTTTGAGACGGAGTTGCCGCAGCTGCGCGGTTCGTCCAACGGTTGGCCGGCGGAGAGGACTGTGCTGTATTGATGGGATTCGGTTGCTGACTCTTCATTTTTGGTTGGAAAAATTAAAAATGGCAATTACTCCTAGTTTCCTACCTATAACTTCCTAAATACAATCGAGAATTTACAGCTCATTTATTCCTCGACACCTTACTCACCCTTCCTAATTCTAATTCAACCTATCTCATCCGCATTCACCCAGCCGCATCCTCATTCACCCAGCCGCATTCTCATTCACCCCTCTGCATCCTCATTCACCTAGCCGCATTCTCATTCACCCCTCTGCATCCTCATTTTCCCAGCCGCATTCTCATTCACCCAGTCACATCCGCATTCTCATTCACCCCTCTGCATCCTCATTCACCCCTCTGCATCCTCTTTCACCCAGCCGCATCCCATTCACCCAGCCGCATCCTCATTCACCCAGCCGCATCCTCATTCACCCAGCCGCATCCTCATTCACCCAGCCGCATTCTCATTCACCCAGCCGCATCCTCATTCACCCAGCCGCATCCCATTCACCCAGCCGCATCCTCATTCACCAAGCTGCCTCCTCATTCACCCAGCCGCATCCTCATTCACCCAGCCGCATCCTCATTCACCAAGCTGCCTCCTCATTCACCCAGCCGCATCCTCTTTCACCCAGCCGCATCCTCATTCACCCAGCCGCATCCTCATTCACCCCTCTGCATCCTCTTTCACCCAGCCGCATCCTCATTCACCCAGCCGCATCCTCATTCACCCAGCCGCATCCTCATTCACCCAGCCGCATCCCATTCACCCAGCCGCATCCTCATTCACCAAGCTGCCTCCTCATTCACCCAGCCGCATCCTCATTCACCCAGCCGCATCCTCATTCACCAAGCTGCCTCCTCATTCACCCAGCCGCATCCTCTTTCACCCAGCCGCATCCTCATTCACCCAGCCGCATCCTCATTCACCCCTCTGCATCCTCTTTCACCCAGCCGCATCCTCATTCACCCAGCCGCATCCTCATTCACCCAGCCGCATCCTCATTCACCCAGCCGCATCCCATTCACCCAGCCGCATCCCATTCACCCAGCCGCATCCTCATTCACCCAGCCGCATCCTCATTCACCCAGCCGCATCCTCATTCACCCAGCCGCATCCTCATTCACCCCTCTGCATCCTCTTTCACCCAGCCGCATCCTCATTCACCCAGCCGCATCCTCATTCACCCAGCCGCATCCTCATTCACCCAGCCGCATCCTCATTCACCCAGCCGCATCCCATTCACCCAGCCGCATCCTCATTCACCCAGCCGCATCCTCATTCACCCAGCCGCATTCTCAATTACCCAGCTACATCCTCACTCAATTAAACACATCCACAATCACCTCTACATCCTTATCTCTACTCTCTACATTCTTATTAATCATCACTCTTATTCACTTCACCTCATCACCATTCACCCATCTTCAGCCTCATTCAGCCTTCCTCATTATCAACCTTCAGCTACAAGCTGCACTGTTTTCCCACAGCCTTGACTCGGAACAAAACAAATTTTGTTTGTCAACTCGCCTCCGGTTGGAGTGCAGCTGCACCAAAGCGAGAGCCAGGCCCATCAGTGCGTAGAGGCAGCCGACGGCGAGGTAGGCAGCCGCCAGCACGGGATTTCGTCCGCCCATCCAGCCGCCGGTGGTGAGAACAAAGGATTTCGTACCGGCAAATCCGGCCACAGGGAAAGCGTAAGAAACCTGCAAGCAGTTCGCGTCAGCAAAATGAGCAAGGGATTCTCTCAAAAACTGAAACTACGTAAAACCTGAGCAAGACTTGTATTGAAAAATTGGTACATGATTTTTATTCCTGATTTCTAGTACTCATTGTAATGTAATTCATGCTAATACATCCCTAAAATTATATAAGTCATATCTGGGTAGTGTACTTTAATCATGTAAAATAAATTACATGAATTGGTGTACATTTAATAGTGCCTAAATTGATACGCATGTTGTAAGCACATTCTGCATCAGTCGTTTTCGCTTCACCTGCAAAGTGTAAGTTCCGGCTGGCAGGCCATCAACAAAAGCTTCTGGCGTACCGTTGGCTCCGTGTTCAATAATGCGGTGCAGCTTGCGAAAGTTGGGCATGGCGGCTGTCCGCATCCACACCATCAGCTCCTCGTCGTCTTGGTAGCCGGCCGGGCTGCGCTGCTGGGCAGAGGCCGCCCAGTTAGTCGGCTTGATGCTGACATTCCAATTCGCGCCGGGACCGTACTTGTACCATTTGTCGCTGTTCCAAGCGATGCCGCGGCTAGTCCAGGGCACCTCCATGGGCTGGCCGGCAGCCTGGTGATAGAACAGGCGGAAGGAGTCATTAAACATGCTGTTGGCGACTGCGCCGCACGGCGCCACCCACAGGCCGGTTCTGGCGTCTTGTCTGTACGGATTGCACTCGCTGAGCAAGTTGGCGCTGCGCTGGCCCAGCAACTGAAAGTCATCTCGACTTTTCGCGTATTGCCTGTGACTCTGATAGAAGTTCGTCAACGCATAGTAGGCATAAACCTGGCCGGGCATGCTCCTCGACAGGGTTAGCGTCACATTGCATAGGCACGATCGATAGTTACCATAGTAACCAGGCATAGTGATCAATTCGGCGCAATACAAGCCGTTGGCGTCGCGACATTTGGTGTAGTCAACGCTGGCCTCCTGCACGGACTGGGCCGACAGAAGCAGCACTGCACCAACTGGGATAAAGATTGCAGCAATCACCAGGCACATTGGGAAGGCGTAGCCGGCTGTCATTAAAGGCTGCCAGGCGGGCAGACGTTGTTGATGCAAATTTTTGTCCTTTGGCTTGACAACAGAAGCATCCTCAGTCGCCTCTTGCTCGCCAATGTCGACGCCTCCTTTTCTGGCAGCCATTGTTTGATAAAGAACTGCAATTTTAAAAATAGCATTGCAATTTAAAATCGATTTTTAAATTTAAATGAATTCAATCCAATCAAACTTAACCTATGCATAAAATAAGTTCGCAAAAAAATATATTTATGAAATTAAAGCCCAAAAATTGTCAAATATTATGTATTTAACGATAAAACTTGTCAGCATACAGCTTAAAAAATTAAATCAGCAAAAAATTATGTTGTTTTGTCCTATTTAACAAATAAATCCTTGTGCATAACTATGTTGTAGCCAAGGATTTATCAGCTATCAATTAGATAAACTAGGAAGTATCTATTATATTATATTGATTTATAGTAATTTTTATGATATGTTTTTAAGTTATTAGCTAAGTAGCTATTAGTTATTATATTTTAGATGCAAAACCATTCGAGATTGGTATTTAGATACATGAATATTAATTTGTTGCATAAAAAAACGCAGATAAGAGCTCTGAGAAATATTACACATCAATAGAGACACAATAATTTTAATTGGCTCAGCTTAAACAAATATTCAGCCACGAGCAAAACAGTTTCTAGTAGAATTAGTTTCTTCTTTAAATTGTGGTAATAAACACCTCAATATACAAAAGTCAAAAATTGATGAAGACACAAACAACATAGTAAAACAAAATTTACTTGTTTTAATTAAAATTACTATGCTTTACACACCCGTTTTAAACAGACTGGGCTTTAAATTTTTTAAATTTTTTTGCAAAAAATTATCTTTTATTGAACTTTTTTGTTGTGCTCTGCGTCTGTGTTACATCTTAATTTCCGTTTATTTCATACACTATACTATACTATACATAAAGTCTGTACAAGGCACTATGGCGTCACAAAAATTCGGCAAAAAGTAATGTCAGGTCAGCACTCAGAGTACAATAGCATATTTTTCAGACGTTGAGAATTCGCTATAGTTTAGTCATTTCTTTATTAGAGTTAAAAAACATTCCCACAACTTGCTAATAATTCAAAGGACAAATAGTAAATAGTATTTGTGATTTAAAGCAATTACAACAACAACAACAAAACACGCTGTCAAGATGACTAAAGCAATTACATTATTGGCCATTTATATTAATATTACTATTTATTCTAATTTTTGCAATGTTATATCCTACCAAGTACATCTAATTTAAAACATCAGTTTGTTATGCTTTTACTCATGCTTTTACTTTAATAGCACCACAAAATACTTGCTCTTTTAAGTTTTAGTTCTAAAAATTCCAAATAAACTATAAACATTTAAATTCTTACTTAAGTCATAAGTTATAGGCATACCATGTCATATGTCACATATGTATTAGTCAAATGTCTAACATTTGTTTAACTTATTAGCTAGTTCAGTTATCATGCAGCTTTAATATAATAATCAAATAAAACACAACATTGGAATTCTAGAATAGAAAACTTAAATTACTAAGTGTCTCAAAGATTCTATAATATTATAAAATTATTAGATATTTGTTTTAATCAAATTATGCTAGATTTGACTAGTTAGAGCAGAATATTTTTAGTCAGATATTTATAATGCACAATTGTTTTTGCAGGTACATTTAAATTGGCTTTGTGTTTGATAGATTTTGTAGCTTATAGCTATATTTCCTTTAGTTTATGGCTTTGCTTTAAATATTGATTGCATCTTGATTTGTATAAATAGGATATATTCAATAAAGTAAAAAAACTGCATTTTATGTCTTTTAGTTTTATACATATAAAAACACGGGGACTCTAACTTTCTAATTGACTATACTTTTAGAATTCATAATACAAGCTAATATATAACTTGTAAGCTATATTCAAAAAATTTATATAGCATTTATTTTAAGTATTGTCCTATAAGTATAACTTTTTCTCCAACTAGCCATTTCTATTTGATCAAAGATATCCTTTCATAAAATAACAAGCTTTTAATTTGAAATTTACATTTTGTTTGTCTATCGACGTCAAATTTTTAGGTTTTCAAAAAATAAACAAAAGATTGCCAATTCCCTAAAGAATCACTCGCATCAACTTAAAAATAACTAAGGAAAACAAATGCAAAAAGAGTTTTGTACCAAAAAAGTTAAAGCTGCTAAGGTTTTTTATCACACTGAGAGGACATCTGAATTAG